>JAODKK010000036.1:16116090-16127422 GCA_026774405.1 Petrocephalus microphthalmus | reverse complement strand
GAAAAGCTCCTCGTTCGTGTCCATGTTCATCATTCCATTTAATTAAACTCAAATAAAACGAAACATATTTATTTTCCATTTTTTTTTATATATACTCAAAAGGGAAGCAAGTGAAACAAATAACAGAGTAGTGGGAAGAACCGGTAAAAATAACACTGCTTATATGTTTACCTGCGGGATTTTGCGGGCGGGAGCGGGACAAAACTTGAATACTGCAGGCGGGAGCGGGAGACAACAATATATATTTTTGCGGGCGGGAGCGGGACTGAATAATCCGTCCTGCGCAGGTCTCTACTCGGCTTCATCAGTATTCAGGGCAGATGTCAACTTTCAGCAACCCCCCTCCCCAATAATGGCTAAACAGAAGGTGGACGGTGAGAACAGGGGGTTTCAAGCCAGGTGGGAGGCAGAGTACATGTTCACGGAGATAAAAGGCAAACCTGTGTGTCTTCTGTGTGGAGAAAATGCGGCTGTAATGAAAGAATATAATCTAAGAAGGCACTATGAATTGAACATAAAGATAAAGACAAGAATATGGACACGGAACAAAGGCTACAGAAGGTGGAAGAATTAAAACGAGGTCTTAAGTCCCGGCAGGCTCTGTTCACAAAACCCACACAAAGCGAGGCTGCTGTCAAGGCTAGTTTTATTGTGGCAAAATATTGTTGCAAAATCAGCCCGGCCATTTACAGAGAGAGTTTATCAAAAACTATATGCTTAAAGTTAGTGACGCGGTGTGCCCAGACAAAAGGAAGCTATTTGCAAACGTGAGCCTGAGCAGAAACACCGTTGCCGAACGTGTAGACCAGCTTTCCACCAATCTAAAAGAACAGCTTGTGGAAAAGGGAAAAGATTTCATCGCATATTCCCTTGCTGTGGATGAGAGCACCGACATAAATGACATTGCTCAGCTGTCAATTTTCATTCGTGGAGTGGACTCCAGCCTGAACATATCAGAAGAGTTTTTGGCATTACGTCCTATGCATGGCACAACTACAGGACAAGATCTGTATGAAGAGATATCCAGATGTGTAAATGAGATGGGGCTGCCTTGGGGAAAACTTGTGGGATTGACAACAGACGGAGCGCCTGCGATGTGTGGACACAGGAGTGGATTGGTGGCAAGAATACCTGAGAGGATGCGGGACGAAGACGTCACAGGTGAGCTGACAGCTTATCACTGCGTAATACACCAGGAGTCGTTATGTGGCAAAGCCTTGAAAATGGAACATGTACTGAGCATCATAACGCGTGCAGTTAACTTCATTAGAGCCAAAGGTTTAAATCACCGCCAGTTCAAGGCACTTCTGGACGAGTTAGATACAGAGTATGGTGACTTCTTGCCCTTTCACACAAATGTGCGATGGCTAAGCCAGGGAAAGGTGTTGCAAAGATGTTTCGAGCTGCATGAGGAGATCTGTCTGTTCATGGAAAGCAAAGGGAAAGACACAACAGAGCTCCGAGATGAAACATTTGTGTGTGAAATGGTGTTTCTGTGCGACATCACAAGCCATCTGAATGACGGGGGCGTGTCATCTCTGATATGTACAGTACAGTGAAGGCGTTTAAAACCAAGCTGAGTCTGTGGGAAACGCAGTTGCGGAAAGAAAACTTGATCCACTTTCCCAGCTGCCAGACCATGAAAGAGAAGCTCTCAACCACTGTGTTCCCAAGTGCACAGTTTGCTGATAAACTCAACATACTTGCCGCCGACTTCCGACGCCGATTTGCTGACTTTGAAGCTCAAAAAAGCAAGTTTGAACTGCTCGCCAATCCTTTTGGAGTTGACGTGGAAAGCGCACCACCAAACCTCCAAATGGAGTTAGTTGCTTGAGCTCCAGTGCAATGATACACTGAGGAAAAAATATGAGAGAGTGGGTGCTGCTGAGTTTGTACGTTTCATCCCTGACACCTTCCCTCAGCTGCACACCCAAGCTGCTCAGACGCTCTCTATGTTTGGCAGCACATACCTGTGTGAACAAATGTTCTCTTTGATGAAGCTAAACAAAACATCACTCAGGAACCGTCTTACTGATAAGCACCTTGGCTCAATCCTGAGGATTTCCTCAGCTCAGAGCCTGACCCCGAACATTGATGAACATTGATGAGACCACCAAGTATCAGGCTCAGTCTCAGACAAGTGAGCATCACAGTGCATTAACGTATTTTTAGTTTTTAATTCAGTTAAATTTTTACAGTTGTTTCTACAAGACGTGATTTTTCTTTGAAGGAAGTATTGTTTTGTCTCTGTGCTATAGATTTTTGTATTTTATTTATTTATATTTATTTTTCAGTTAATGGACTCAGGGAAAATTGCAGATAAGAGCCATGAGAAAGAATACAACTGATTTGATTTATTTATTTTTTATTTTCTCATTTTACTATTTGAAAGCAGTAATTGGTAGGATAGAGCAGCACAATGTTGCATTTTCAGTTTATAATGCATGCAATTTCATTTATGCATTCATCTTGATATTAAGGAACATATTTTATTTTTGAAGGACATTTACTTAGGTTATGTGCAATCATTTTAATATGTTCTAATAAACATTGAACCAGTCCGGCCCTCGGCTTGTAGCAAATTTGTTTTTTTGGCCCTCTAATGTATTTGACTTTGACATCCCTGCTCTATAGTAAGCATCATCCACTTATTTGAGTAAATGTAAAAATGTAAATGTCCCACAGACATCTCACAGAAAAAAATCAATTTTGATCAACTAAACCTCAAATCAAATCTGAAGTGAAGCCTGAAATCGAATGGTGAATGGTAGGGTACTGAACTGGCCATCTGTTATTGGCTGGTTTCTAGTACCAGGTGATGTCATCTTCTTTATAGTACAGCAGGTAGTGACATCACCTGGCATCAGAGAGCATCAGAGAGCAGTATGTATTAGTGTGAGGCGTCAGGCCTTATCATACATTACCTGAGGAATGTATCCGTTCAGTGCTCCAATTTTGAAGTCAGATAGGGGGTAATTATCCATCAGCTCACTTAACTCAGAGAAACTGGAGATGGATCTCATTGGAAGGCCCAGTAGTGTTCTCTGTACCATGAGGGTATTTTTTTCATTATGAGTTCTAACCTATCTGAACCTATTGTTCAAAACACACATCTGCACAATTTCTGCAAACTCTGGCAAGCCAACAACTGATCCATGTGTTGTAACTATACCATTTCTGTAGTTTATGCCATCAACAGTGACATTCCAGAGGGCAAGATTAACCACAGTAGCATCATCTGTGTGCTTTTCAGCAAGGCCCTTGACCCCTAGCTCCCTGGGTGTCGCAAGAGATGGCTATCCTACACAGCTAAGCTTGCTGTCAAGGGGAGCAAGCCTGGGGGAGATGAAAAGGGGATTTCCCCATGGGAATGTATTCTTCTTCTTCTTCTTCTTCTTATTATTATTATTATTATTATTGGGCGGCATGATGCTGTGGTGGTTAGCACTGTCGCCTCACACCTCGGGGACCGGGGTTTGAATACTGCCCAGTTCCATGTGTGAGGAGTTTGCATGTTCTCCCTGTGCCGTTGTGGGGTTTCCTCTGGGTACTCCGGTTTCCCCCCATAGTCCAAAAACATGCTGAGGTTAATTGGAGTTCCTAGATTGCCCGTAGGTGCGCATGTGTGAGTGAATGGTGTGTGAGTGTGCCCTGCGGTGGGCTGGCCCCCCATCCTGGGTTGTTCCCCGCCTCGTGCCCGTAGCTTCCGGGATAGGCTCCAGACTCCCCGCCACCCCGATAGGGAAAAGGTGGGTTGGAAAATGGATGGATGGATGGATTATTATTATTATTATCACTACATCCTCTTTCAGGAATTCAGCAGGGACTATTGAGACTTGTGCAACTTCCCTACTTCGCGATTTCCTCAACAGATTGTAGATTTTAAAATTATCAGTATAGAAGCACAAAGAGATTCTGAGTTCCTCATGAGATAGAAAATCATTTCAATCAGTTTACAAAGTGATGGTCATCTCGATAACATCTATACTGCTCCTGCTCCATTCAACAACTTATCCCAACTAGTGGTCTTCACGGGTCCAAAAAGTTGGAAATGTACCAGTGGCTTTGTCACCCAAACCTGCTATGAGAGACCCAGTCTGAAAGGGAGGCGACAATGATCAGACCTGGTCTGAAACAGTCAGGAAGATAGTGGTACCCCGGTCGGAAATTAACATGCAGCTGTGCAACACACATAGGCCTCGACACACTTCTACTCCAGTTAGCATCTTTACACACAAAATCTACGGAAATGATGATTCTAAAACATAACACTGTTGTTATACTAACTTTATCACAATTTCTAACTAAAGACAACACAATTATAGAGAGCAGAAAATACGTACCTTAAGTAGCAAATCAGGACTACATTCTTTGTATGACCATTGAGTGAGAGGAAATTGGTGGAGCACCTCGAGGAGGCACAGTGTAAATAGAGGGACAGTCATTATTAAAGGGACAATCTACTGTTTTACTCAAGAATGTTGTCTTCGTCTTTGAATTATATATGTATAACTGAAAGGTAGCTGAGCGGACGCTGTTTGGTGGGAGTGAATTTGGCCAAAAAATCTGAGTCAGTGTGAGAATAAACAATATAGTTTAATTTCCAGCTTAAGAAAAAAGGAATCAAGCAATAAGGATCCAGGTACAGAAAAATAAAAAAAAAATAAAAACATAATCAAAACTTACAAGATACAGCAAAATTCTCAATCCGCTAGCCTCTCAAATGCAGAGGACAAATCACAGCACTTGCAGAGCTTCTGTACTCACACACGACATAACAATCAAGACTCTCTACTTAAGACTAAAGAAGCAAACATACTGTATAGCAGGCGGCCAGCACCATTTACAAACAACGGTGAGCACACAACAATCAACTAACACATAAAAAACAGAGACTCTGAGACAAAAGCACAAGTTCTCACCCCTGCAAACAAGCAGATTTACTTAATAAACACAAAACCATTCCATCCCTATGGCACATGAAAAGAGACAATACAGAAGTGGTTTGATCAAGGCCACCTCTGTCATCCCCATGGCCATAACCAGCATGGACTAGGCCAATTAGGCCTGGAACCTAATAAATGATGCTTCGTTTCCCAACGGCACCGTTTAGCTGCTGCCCAGATGCTGCCAAACCGAAGACCTCAACAACAATCATTGCACAAATGGTAATCCTTTCATGCACAAATACCTCTTTGCGCTCAGGTTTGTGCCCCTACCTAAGCACAATAAATGTCCACAGCATACCAAAATAGTCTTGTGGTTTCTTTCCATTACATATAGATTGCATTTATTAAACAGCATTCCAATGTTCACTCGATAAGGCTAGCTGCAAACGTGAATGTTAAAGTCCATATATGTGCGTGCACAAATGTCTGTGTGTTCATTGTGTGTAAAACAGTCTGCACGGAAGGCTTCCCTATGCGGTCACTCCATGACAGTCACAAAAACTGAAGCTTAAAAACTGAAGTTTAAAGCCAAGCCAAGCTTTAAATAATTATATTGCCAGGCCCTGATGGCATTTTACCTATAGTTTTAAAAGAGATGAGGGATATTATTTGTCAACCTCTAACTTTGGTATTCCAGAAATCCTTATCTGCTGGTGTGATTGATACCTTCTGATTGGAAGCATGAAACATTACACCCATATTCAACAAAGGGGATAGAAATAATCCATCAGACTATAAGCCAATTAGTCCAACTTGTATAACTGGTAAAGTTATGGAAGCTATAATCAAAGTGAAAATGGTAGATTACCTGGACTCAAATAACATTTTGAGGGATAGCCAGCATGAATTTAGGAGAGGTAGATCCTGCTTAAGAAATCTGCTGGAGTTTTTTGAGGAAGCTACTCAGGAAGTTGATGATAAGAAGGCCTATGATATGATCTACTTAGATTTCCAGAAGGCTTTTGATGTTGTCCCCCACAAGAGGCTCCTACTTAAGCTCAAAGCGACAGGGATTTTAGGAACTGTAGCAACCTGGATTGATAACTGGTTAACAGATAGGAAGCAGCAAGTAGTAATTAGGGGCAAGATGTCTTGGTAGGCCTGCATTCATAGTGGGGTACCACAGGGTTCAATTTTAGGGCCACTATTATTCCTAGACTATATAAATGATATTGATACCAATATATACAGTAAATTGGTCAAATTTGCAGACGACACTAAGATGGATGGTGTAGCGGATACTAAAATGGCAGCATAGAGGCTACAGCGGGATCTTGATCTAATTAGTGACTGTCCTGATACCTGGCAGATGAAGTTTAACGGGGACAAGTCTAAGGTAATCCATGCAGGGAACAGGAATATAAGATACAAGTACTTTATGGGTGCCACGGAAATACAAGAAGCTGATTGTGAAAAAGACCTTGGTGTATTTGTTAATGCTTTCATGTCCAACTCTCGCCAGTGTGGGAGAGCAATTAAAAAGGCCAAAAGGATATTAGAGTACATCTTCAAGTGTGTGGAGTTTAAGTCAAGGGATCAAGGGAAGTAATGTTAAGACTATACCATTCCTTGGCAAGACCCCACCTAGAATATTGTGTACAGTTCTGGTCACCTTACCTTAAAAAGGACATTGCTGCCTTAGAAAGGGTTCAACGCAGGGCTACAAAAATGATTCCTGGGCTAAAAGGAATGTCTTATGAGGAAATGTTAGCTGAGCTCAATCTGTTCAGCCTCAAGCAAAGGAGACATGATCCAGGTATTTAAGATTCTAACAGGTCTGGATGCTGTCCAATTAAATAGTTACTTCAATATTAGTTCAAATAAAAGAACTTGTGGCTATAGTTGGAAATTAGCAGGAGAACATTTCAAACTGGAGTTGAGAAAAGACTTCTTTACACAGCATGTAGTTAGAGTATGGAATAGTCTTCCTGTTAGTATAATGCAAGCTAAAACCTTGGGTTCCTTTAAAGCAGAGCTAGACAAGATTTTAACATCTCTGAGCTACTCGTGGAATTCTCCTCAAACGAGCTTGATGGGCCGAATGGCTTCCTCTCATTTGTAAATGTATGTTCTTATGTTCTATCTTAGTTAATAGTAATAATAACTTGATAAGTTATAATTTCTGGTAAAAGACATTGGGCCTCATTCACCAACCATTCTCACGGATAAATTTGTTCTTAAACCCCACTTACGAACTTTTTACGAAGATTCTGGCATTCACCAATGTTTCCTTATCTGGAATTTGTTCTTAGCTAAGAACCAAATCTACGCACACTCACAACACTCACGTTCTTGAAGAACTTGCCAGTCGTGCTCTGAGAAGGGAACGCATGCTTGAGAATCATTTTGATTTATTTGCAGATACTGAGAAGTACCTAATTTCAAGGTTTAAGCTAAGTGTGACACTTTGGAGCCAGTGCTGCGAAGCCATACCAGATGGTATAATCTAGTGCCACCCCATGTGCAGGTACTTTCCACCTTAGGTTTTTTAGCCACTGGGACATTTCGACGGGAGTTAGCAGATCAGGTGGGAATATCACAGCCATCCATCAGCCGTGCTCTCCCACGAGTTGTCGATGGACTATGCTTTTGCTGGTCTACCCTGTGTCATTTTGGCAATAGACTAGGAATTCCTATGATGGAACGATCTCTTGGGAATCTGTTTCCATACGTCTGACATTCTTTGAAACGACGATTAACTGAGACAGTCCCAGTGTATGTTACCATGATAACACAGCGGGGATTCATTTAAACTTCTTTCACGAAATGGAACTCCTACTTAACTAGCTGAGACTTATCGAAATAAGCTAGACTTACTCTTAATCCAGTTTCTTGGAACAGCCCCCAGTTGCTGGAGTTTTAGTTTGGGGTCTCCTTTGTCGTATTTTTCGTTTCGTGATATGCCAAATGTTTTCAGTGGGTGGCAGGTCTAGCACCCGGATTCTTCCACTATGGAGCAATGCTGTTGTGATATTCTCAGGATGCATTTTGGCATTGTCTTACTGAAATATACAAAGCCTTCTCCGAAAAAGACATCTGGATGGCAGCACATGTTGCTCCAAAATCTGTTTATATCATTCATTCATTCATTCATTAATGGTGCCTTCCCAGATGTGCAAGCTACCCAAGCAATGGGCACTAATACATTCCCATACCATAATGAATGCTGGCTTTAGAACTGTGCGGCGATAACAATCTGGATGGTCCCTCTCCTATTTAGCCCAAAGGATGCAGCATCCATGATTTCCAAAAGGAATTTGAAATTTTGGTACGTCAGTCCACAGGACAGTTTTCCACTTTGCCTCAGTCCATCCTAAACTTGCTTGGGCCCAGGGAAGTCAGCAGCATTTCTGGATCATATTTATATATAGTTTCTTGTTTGCTTGGTAGAGTTTCATCGTGCATTTGTGAATGCAGTGAAGAACCGTGTTAATAGACAATGGTTTATAGACAAGTGTCCCTGAGTCCATGCATTAATTTTCCACTACAGAATCATGTCTGTTTTTAATGCAGTGCTGCCTGAGGGCCCAAAGATCATGGCTGTCCAATATTTTTTTTCGGCCTTGTCCCTTGCATACAGATATGCAAAAAATAAAATCCCAAATTCTTTGTAGTATTATGTTGAGGAACGTTGTTTTTAAATTGTTGCATAATTTACCCACGCAGTCTTTCACAGAGTGGTGAACCTCTTTCCATCTTCACTGTACTGAGACTCTGCTTCTCTGGGAGGCTCTTTTTATATCCAAACAGGGACTGTCACTATTATTACATAATCGACTAATAGAGAATATTTGAGCTGACCACAATTATCTTGCATAAATCGCTAGAATCGTCTACATCTGTATAGAACTAGCTGGATGAGACAGAACTGAGCTGGATGAGTCATATTTCAACGTCATTTTCTGCAGTGTAACTCTTGCTGGTTTAATGACATCATCTTGTTATGCTTCTGAACTAATTTATGATTTGGGAGCATGCACTGGTACAGCGTGTCTGAGCATGCTCATGCACAGCACTACACTTCACGGCAGATTTTACAAAGGTGCCCGATTTCTACCACTTTGTTTTTCAACATTTTCACAACCCAATCTGACCCCTTTAAAATCTCTTTTCACAACATCAGGTTCATTTTACAGACAGTTTGTGGGCATTATTCAGTGTTTTCTGTCAGTTCAATAAAAGTTCTGCATAGAACCTGCACTTGTGTCTGAGTGAGTGTTTATGGGTCTCATTGGGTACCCCAGTTACGGTAGGGTTGCTGTATATGTCCCTGACAGCTTCCTCTATTATGCTGCATCAAAGTCAGTAGATTATGCCAATAGGATGAAGATCTAGAGAAATGTATGTTGTTTTGTCCATTTTTTCTGATGCCACTGATTTGAAGTGATATAAATATGACTAAACAAATACAGAACACACTAAACTTTATATTTCAGTTTAGAGTGAACTTAAGCTAAGTAGAGCATGTGAACAGAGCAATGACAATTTCCGCTGATTGCTCATAGACCTGTATGCTTCCAACCCTCCCCCACTCACAGCCACTGCAGGCTGCTCCGTACATTATCACTACCCACTCTGATCAACTTTCACCCCACTCAACTAAAATTGTTCGCCACTCCCTCGAAAAAAGAAAATAATCTGCACTGTATTTTAATTTCATCTTAAACTATAGCCTGGCATCAAAAAAACTGAGCAGCCAAATTCTGAGCAGAAATTATTTATTTCTGGATCAGTCATGCTTCAGATGCGTGGTGTGAGATAAGGTGACAGGTTTTTTCAAAAATACCGCTTCACGCTCCAGCCAAGATACTTCTGCTCCCACTCCGCTCACATGCCCTGGCTATAAGCATACAAAACTACCATGTGTCTGGACAGCAGGAATTTCAACTGATGGAAAAGTAAACTAACATTTCAGATATAGGTTATATAGGCAGTAGTGGATATTTAAAATGACAAGCAAAGAAAATTGTCAATGGAATCAATAATGAAGCCGGATTACTTGCTTAGCCAGATAACTTGTCATATTTAAGGTACCCCAGTTTAAATGGATTCTATCTTTGTTCACTTATCCAGATGGTCCCCGAGTTACAATGGTTAGACTTACGATCTTACAATGACGATGGTAATACAAAAAAATTGTAAAATTATTGTGGCACAGGGCAGACCGAGGCATTGCGAGGGTAGCAAATAATGAGGAGACTCGCTTGCGGAGGAGAGCAAGGTTCTGCTATAGAGTCCTTAACAGGACTTACACAGGCACTGCAGAAGCGGCAAACCGATTAGAATGGCCGAAACACAGGGAAGTCAAATGCTGGACTGTGAGGTACACACTTGGTGGGTGATTTATATAAAGCAAAGGGCCATGCGAGGATTACGCAGGTTTCACATTTGATTCGGGTAACATACGTGCCATGATTGGGAAATACAACTATTACAACAATAACAACCAACAAGGGGCCAATTACAATCGCCTGCGAGCATACTGAGATATGATTACCCCCCCCCCCCCCCGGCACTACAGTATTTTAAGGTTTGTGCAGCAGGATACGCGGTGCGATATGTTGGGATGCTGCCGGGATGTTCAGTTGTCCGCTGAGCGTAGCAAAAAGGCCCTGACGGTCCAAGTTCAACTGGCTGCCCAACCCCCCTGGGGATGTTCATGTCACTGAAAAAGAAAGAGTGAGCTTGCTTGCTAAAAGCAAGTTGAGAATTGTGGTCGAGGGCAAAGCCAAAGTCCATCAATGAATCAATTCTCCACACCGGCCTTTTTACAGTGGCAAAAGGCTGCACCCATGATGTTGCAGGTCATAAGCCATATTCATGGAGGAGAGGAAACAAAAACTCCCAAGCCGGGAGAAAAAAAATATTCTGGGGGTCTAAGGTCAATTGGCTGCCCAACCCCCCTGGGCATGCTAACATTACAGAAAAGAAAGAGTGAGCTTGCTTGCTCAAAGTGAGGACTGTGGTCGAGGGCGAAGCCAAAGTCCATCAATGAATCAGTCAGTCCTCCATGCTGGCCCTTTTACAGTGGCAGATCGAAGGCTTGAAGGCTGCCCCCACGATGTTGTAGGTTGTTGGCCATATCCACAATGTCAACCCATTCATGGGACTGAACCAGTACTCCAGCTCAGATGGTGCCCACTCCAGGCACCATCCGGACATGTGTGATGGCAGAGAGCATGGATGTATTGACACACTAATGGACTTGCATAGTGGTTAAAAAATTTAATGTACAGCAGCCATATGGCGCTTTTCCACTGCATAGTACGGCACGACACGGTTCAGTTCAGCTCACTTTTGGGGGGGTTTCCACTGGGAACAGTACCTGGTACCTGGTCCTTTTTTTAGTACCACCTCAGCCGAGGTTCCAAGCGTGCCGAACC
>JAODKK010000036.1:16052303-16062784 GCA_026774405.1 Petrocephalus microphthalmus | reverse complement strand
ACTCAGACCAGCTCGTCTGGCACCAACAACCATGCCATGTTCAAAGTCACTTAAATCACCTTTCTTCCCCATTCTGAGTTGCCACTATGTGATTGGCTGATCAGTAATTTGCGTCAACGAGCAGTTGCACAGGTATGCCTAATAAAGTGGTCAGCGAGTGTATATATATTATGTTTCCTTGCCAAAATGATTTCAATAAAATATGGCTTTAGCACAAGACTTTAGCTCAGTTCACTCTTGAAATGCCGCAAACATTAGCTATACAAACATCGCTTGCAGTTCACAAACGCCGATTGCCTTGTGATTGTGGCACCTGTCTGTGTTTAAAACAGTATGTAGGTACATTTTTATTTATAAAGCACATTTAAAAAGTTTACCAAAGTGTTGTACAGAAATTGTAAGGGAAAAATAAAACTAAACCAGACAAAGCAGCACAATAATAGCGCCAGAAAAAATAATAAATAACTCCATAGGAGCTCGAAAGCAGAGATAAAGTCAGTCTGAACAAATAGGTTTTTAGTTGAGATTTGAAAACAGCAAGTGATGCGAGTGGTCTGACGCTAAACGAGTAGTTGTTCCAAAGATTACATGCATATACTGAAAAGGCGCTGTCACCTTTCAGCTTTAGCATGGTGACCCTCTCTCCATAATCAACCTTCATATGTTGTACACAGCGTAGCAATGCAAAAATGTATTTTGCCTCTTAAATCCACAACCCTGCTGTACTCTTACCAAAGAGTGACATATGTAATGAGGAGTGAAATCAATACAGCTTTCAGTGGATGATGTTTATCTTTCTTACCCATATACAAGACAACTGATATTAATTCTCCGGTTCAATAATCCCTGTATATCTCTATTTTGGCGCACACCCATAAATCAAGTATCACAGCTTGAGCTTGCACTTGCATTGCACATTTTATTGTGTCATCCATTAAAAAGGAATGTCATTAAGCTAACACCTACTGAAAAACATTATTATAACTGTGACATTACCTTTAACCCTTCCCAAATGCATTTTTCTTGAGGGGTTTCTATAAAAAGACTTGCTTGAATTTATTTATGTCAAAGAAAATGCCACTGGGAAACATGACCTTCATACAGCATATTCTTTATTGGGAAATGTTTTGTAATTACAAAACATTCAACCACAAATATTCATATTTTAAAGGACAAATACAAAAATAACTGGAGCTGACATGAGAAAAGGCACCTGACTGAAACAGGAATGATGCAAACACAAAGATGCATGTTTTTTTATTTCAGTGCTAATTGTGGCCAGTCATGTGCCACTATTTAGGAGTACTGCAATCACTCAAGGAATTAAAGTGGACTGCTTGTGTTCCAGAGTGAAGCTTGAAAACAGAAGGGTGCCTATTCATCAATCTTTAGATGGTCTTAATCTCCATTAATTTGCTTTCCATCTCAATCAGTACCTCTTCATCCCTTTTAACCTAGTTGCCTCAGCTAGTTGCAATCCTTCAAAGACAAACATCTCTTCAGTGCTCTGCATACCTGCTTGTCTGCCTCTTGGTATAGTTTGCAGTAAACCTGCATTGCACCTGGCTGGACATGGAGTCACAGTATTTAGGCACTGCCTGGATGCTTTACCATTGCTCTGGTTGCTCTGCTAATGTTAGTCAGTTATTGGCGTTTAGTACACTCCTCTCTACTGAATGATTCTAGTTCATAAGTATAGTGAGGCATGCCAGATGGCCAGCAAATTTATATCTTAGGTTCTCGGTTTCTAGTAAAACATCATAAATCTCACTCTCAGTCCTCTTAAGCAGAATATATACATATATATAAGACAAACTGCAAAAAGGAATCCTCATGCAGAGGATGTTTTCAGAGGTTTGAATTAAGGGTTTGTAATGCACCCATACTGACTGAAATGAGACTCAGCGGTCACCAGGACTGAACTTATTGTGTCCTTTTGCTGAAGGTGACTGAGTCCCTCAGAGCAAAACACAGACTCTGATTTGTAAGTTTATTTGAAGCTCTTGCTCAGAAGGACATAGGGAGACCTGTGAGAGAGAAATAGATAAACCCATCTACGTGGGGTTTTGTTGGGCCTAAAGCCTGTGACCTTTCCTTTCAATTAATAATACTGAATATTAAATACTGTTCTATTAATTATATTGCTTCCCCCCAAAATTACTACATTTTTAATAAATGATCATTTGCAGAACATTTGCAACTGCATCTGTAGGAATCTCTCTACTGTGTGTGCTTTGGGTTCCCTCCAGTAAGTGTTTGTCTGAGTATTGTCTGGGTATATTAGCAGACTGATCATTACGCACATGGGGTAAGTTAATGTATGTTTTTGAGCATGTGCCGTACTTTATGTTCAAGTGATGGATGATTGTGTTTTTGATGTATTTGACCTTCAGGTGGTTTATCTCCGGAAGATTCTGGTCTAATTTTGATCTGTCAATATGGTGAGTGCTTGTTTGATCCATTGTGCCACTTATCTTACTAATTAAATTCTATTGATTCAGAGGTATCTTTATTTGTGGCTTTTTTATTATCTAGCAACAGTAATATCTTGGTATTTTCATCAAAAATATATTTTATATAAAAATATAAATATATATATAACATAAATATATATATAAAAATATATATAACATTACCTAGCTCTTGAGAGATAGTGGCACCTGTGATACTGTGTGCACAACAGTTTAAAGAAAGGTCAGAAACATTTTACATAAGGGTACACTTTATAAGGCTACATGACAACATAAGCCCTTCATGACAGCCGACATAATTTATCCTATTTTCCTATTTTCTTTTGCAAATGTTTGTAGAAGCAGTCTGCATGCCTAGGTGCTTGATCTTATACACCTGTGGCCATGGAAGTGATTGGAACGCCTGAATTCAATTATTTGGAGGGGTGTCCCAATACTTTTGGCAATATAGTGTACATTCAGTGGCCACTTACAGTATGTGGTATGTCTAGCTAGTACCACTTTTGCCTATAGAATAGCTTCCAGTGCAGACTTAGGCACAGCACTTTTTTAGCTGTTATTTGTGCACTTGTGGCTTTCATATTAGCTTTCATGAGTCTGGTCATTCTCCCCTGACCTCTCTCATTAACGGGCTGTTGTTGGTCACAGAACTGCTGCTGACTGCATGTATTTTGTTTAGTTCACCATTCTCTGAAAAACTAGACACTGTAATGTATGACAACCCCTGGAAGGTGGCTTTTATGAGGTGCTAAAACTACCATGCCTACCTACCGTCATTCCACATTCAAAATCTCTTATATCATGTATCCAAGTCGTTAGCCAAACAGTGACCCTGTCTGTGTGCTCTGTGTATTCACTTGCAGTGCATCCCTTTCCTTTCAACTTTCAGTGTGTTTAACTTCCTTAGAAAAGTAGGAATGCTACTCCAGAGTTTAGGAGAGAGCATTTCTTCTTACTATCTAACCCAGGGGTGGCCAATCTTATCCGCAGAGGGCCGGTGTGTATGCAGGTTTTCGGGATAACCTTTAGGTCAGCTGTTCAAATCCAGGTGCGAGGACTCTTCAGCCAATCAGTCCACTAATTAGTAACCTAATTAGCGAGTTGCAGTGAAAACCTGCATACACAGTGGCCCTTTCTGGATAAGAGTGGCCACCCCTGATCTAACCCAACTGCACAATGCATAACCAAAACTACTGCACCTCCACCTTCTGTAGATTTTCTATTGTCTGCTGTGCATAAATCCTAAGGCTCACTAAATACAATTTCTACCACATTAGGCTATAATAGTTCACGTATTCATTGTGTACCTTTCAGTTGCATCGTTTTTGGATCAGAGCTCTCAATGAAATGATTAAATACATTTCTTGGCATGGACCGAACATGGAAAACATGAAACTAATTGTGGCTGTGAGTTGGTAATGCCTAGTGCTGGTTATAGTCAGTTTTTCCAGCAAAGTGAGAGCTCAGAAAATCTCCCGCATTATTTAAACCAGTAGCTTGGGAACAATAAAGTACACAAACACCGGAGAGTCTGTCTTCTGACTGCTATATCAAACTTGGGTATAACATTTAAGGTGCAGTAAAGTCAGTCTGAGCTAAAAAATAACTAAGGCTATAGGGGTATTTATCACTATGGGTATATGACTATACACAGTAGTAGAGAACACTGGATATAGACATATAATACAATACAATTTTATTTATATAGCGCATTATCACAACATTACATTGTCTCAATGCGCTTAACATTATCTCTGCCACATGTTGGGAGATACATTGCCTTTTTTTTGTTTTATAACTATTTGTAATTGTGTCATAATGTGAGATCCAGATGTACTTTATGTAGTGTGAGGAGTTCTGGAATGGACAGGATACAGCCGGTGAATAGAGTACATGGTTGAAATCCAGACTACATCTCCACAGATCAAACACAAAGAAACACAAAGAAAAATGTTTTTGCTGTTTTCATAATAATTTAAAAACCCATTCACAAAATGTGGTTTTACGATTTGAAAAATAGCACTAGAAAGTGAGAGGGGGTTTCAGAAACATGGTAATAGTCAGTGTCATCTACAAGGTACAGTACATAATTTAGCCACAGACAAGAAACTGGTTAAACTATTGCCTGTTTACTTGGGCAAAATCAAGAACAAAAAGTATTGGTGAAGTGATTCTATTTTTGTCTGTAAATAAACTTTAATTTCTAGGACATCATGATGTGGATGATTTATCTACAGGACTTTTGATCCAGCTTTTTCAAGACACCCAATTTAAGGATTCTAGTCTCACATGCATTGTTAAAAGCATTCCACAAACCATGAAATATGTGTCTAAAGACATACAGATGTAAATAATTGATATACTAGTATTCAAATATCCAAATATGATTATGTAGGTTTTGCACCAAATGTAAGGAACAAGAAACAGGTGCAGTGTAGAAAGTCATGACTAGATTTATCAGTAATTCTGTGCCCGAAGAGCACTTGATTGGTCTGCTTGACTTGGAGAAATTAGATGCAGAATTCTCAGCAACATAAACTGTACAACATGTCAGTCACTGTGGGTACAGCTGTGAAAATATTGTTAGTCAGTGCCACAATGGTGCTGCAGTCATGAGTGGGTTAAAGGGTGGTGCACAGGCTCTTCTGCAGACACGCCCTGCCAGAGAAGTTCCATACATACACTACTACAATCACAAGCTGCACTTTGCAGTAGTTCATGCTGTTCATGAAGAGCCATGTGCTACTTGAGCTGTCTAGTTATCTGCATGGATTCTTTCACGGACATTTCACAGCAGTATGATACCCTAACACTGAAAAAATTGTCAGCGATTTGATGCACTAGTCACTTTGATGTGACAGGGCCATTGTTGAAAATAAAGATGAAATTCTGTAAATTCTCTTAAATGTGGCAAAAGGCAAAGATGCATTGATGGATATCTGCAGAGACACATCAGGGATTTTGATCCAAATAAACAGGCATCCACGTTTTTGAAGCTGGAGAGTTCCTGGCCTGTGTTCTTGAAACCAGCACGTTCTATCCTACAGTCTCTTATCGTGGACATGTGAAGGGCTTGTGAGGTTATTGCTGCCTCACTGGAGGCATTAAACGAAATCCAGAATGATCATTTCTGGGCTGAAGCACTGGAGGGTCCTGACTCCTGAGGATTGAAATCCTTCAAAAAGGAAGAGGTCAGTACATAGTCAGCTGGCTCATAGCATGGTTCTGTCTTCTGTAGAGCATACAGATGCTGACATTGACCCCATTTACTCCAGTCAGCCCCTGAAGAGATCATTGTTAAACATTTTTAACTGGACAATTGTGGAAATGGAAAACTGACTTTCTAAAAGGAACATGAACCTCATGAAGGCAACATCTTGCCCTTTAACTAAATTTGAGGCATTTCTGCTTGATGCCCCACCAGTTGCTTGCTGGAGCTGTTACTGGTAATTCTACATTTCTACAACATCGTGTGGGAGTTCCTTTGCAGCACTGTCCAGAATTCTTTGTCCAAAATTTTGTGTCATTCCAGTGTTAGCCTCTCTTCAGTGATATTCTCCAGTGACATTCTGAATTAGATCTAAGATTTTACCTTTTGTTTTTAAAGCTCTAAATGGGTTGGCCCCATTATACATAATTGCATTCAATCCAATCAGCTCCTTTTAGCTGTTGCACGCACCCCATTGAAGACTAAGGGCAATCGTCCTTTTAAGTGAACCCTGACAATTAACTGGTCAGGTGAACCAGGTGTTTCTGAGCAGGGAAAACACCAAAATGTGCTGGACCACAGCACTCCAGGACCGGAATGGTCCACCCCTGGGCTAAGCCCATCCATGCCACCCTATGATGCCTGTCTATACCTGTTGAAGTATAGTACAGCATTTTAGTTAAAAAGTAATTGATTGTTTATTGTTGGTTGCTTGCAATACAGGTGAATGATTTAAAACATTTTGGCCAGTTTTGTGTAAGCAGTCCGGTGTTTTTGTGTGGTAGCCCATATGACTGGCAGGTTTTCAGTTTAGATACCCACTACACCATTTTCTATGACCTTCTCTGATATTGCCTTTTCTGGAATTTACATCTTTTCCATGCCTCCCCACTCCTCTGCTCATTCTTTATCATTAATGATTATTAAGGTGAACTGAGCCCATGCCAGTCCTGTTGTCTCTCAATGTGATTGATTGATTGATTGATTGATAGAAACTTGATTGATTGTGTCTCTGTGTTCAGTCCTATGTGACTCACAGAATTCAGATTTTCTCATGTAAAGAGATGACAAATCAAAATATATAGCTTGGATATGCAATTTTGTAAAAAATACGTATACGTTGTAAAAGGAGCAGGATATAACATGAATACAGTGATAAGTGCTGCCATGACGCACATTCTACATCTTAATATATTTAAGTAAGGATCTGTTCTCCCCTGATTTCCAGGTGGCAGTACAATGTGAGCCACTGCCTGTGTCTGATTGTCACAGTAGACCCTCCATTTGCTGACAGCACACTCAAAGTCCAGGGAATGAGACGCTCATCTTACATGTGTATGTTCAGAATCTCTGTAAGGTTTCATAAGGTTTCAGTTCACCAGGCTGGGAACCACAAATTCTCTGCATAGTTGCATTATGTTCGCACAGGTTGCGTTCAAAAGCCATAAATCACAGATGGGACTAACATATTTCATATTAGTTTAAACATAGAGGCAGCCAAGTATTTCACATAATTTTACACATAATCACAAAAATTGACACCCACATTAACTGCGCACCTCATAGCTTTTCTATTTTAATAATTCTCAAAGAAATCTGAATTCAGATTTAAAGGTGAAAAACACAAACACATTCAGCCACCAGAGAAAACTCTCATGTGGCTCACACTTTGTCTGGAGAAATAATGAGTATTTCCTTGGGCTGAAAGATAGAGCTTAGTTAAGCCCCTGTGTGACCCTTCAGACCCTGGAGAGATAAGTCATCTCCCCAACCAAGCCACATAGCTTTTTTTTTAATCTTTAATCCTAAACTTAGATAGATGAAAATGCAATACACAGCAGTAAATATAGTTATATTTTTCTATCTATAATATATAATGCTCTTTATATGTGGCATCATCATTAGCATCGGTTATGATACTCACTGATGCATACTCATAAGTATCATTGTATATCAAAAGAATGTGTGTATCTGTGTGCTTACCCGTTTGCTTTTTAAAAGAAAATTTAGTTTATTATTTGACAATATTATATTGCGTTGGGGGTGACGTTGTGGACAATCCTGAGAGCTGTGTCCCGGTACATGACTAGCTTTGTCACAGTGAGATGCATAGACATGGAAATGGCTTTAATCATGTACCAGCAACACACATCTTCCCAGTGTAGCGTCAGGCTGTCTCCAGCAAAAACATCACTCTCACACTCGAGACTGCATACTCTGTTAACACTGCACACACTGTAAGTCCCCTTACAGGAAGGACAGATGCACGACGATACATCCAGTAGCAAAAGCAGTCAATGGCAGCAGTACTCACCAGGTGTCATTTTTTGATTATTTTGCCTTGCAAGCCCAGAATAGTGAGCCCACTGTCCTCTTTCTCTCACTCGCACTCTCCCCTTCGTCAATCCACAGTGGAGATCCCCACCCCCAACCTCCTTGTCTCTGTCGCTGGGTCCTGTGGGAGTCTGTGTGGGCTGGGCTTATCTTGCTAGGAGCTCTTAGTGTCTATGTTCTGGTCTGTTCTTGTCTGGAAGCTGGTGTGTTGTGAAGCCGTTAATCCCCAGGGAGAAAGAACCACTGCTAAACAGCTAGAGAGCTGAGAATAACATTGTAATACTCAATGCTTACGCAGATACCCGAACGTAACACATAAGAACAAAACTAAGTCATGCCGTCTGACCAGCAAACAAAAAATATACACGTTACACAGTCACATGAGTAAATAAACACTTACACATTCAGCCAGAGGTTAGGTAGCAATTAGGCACAGCAGGCATGGGAGATGAAGGTTCAGATACCCCTTTAGGGGCAAGGATTATTTGGGGAAAAGTGGCAAAATACATTAAAGGGTGAGTGGTGACAAAGGTGCCGTGGTCACCAGCTCTTTCCTCAAACAGGCATGAGTCCTTTGATGTGTAAGAGATCAGTCAAGAGGTGCCCGTCCCTCCAGGGAGGTCATCCTCCATGCTGCCTACATATGGGGGCATGGAAAGCATGCAGTCCACTTGCCCTTTACTTTCTCCCCAGGCTTCCTTCTAGCCTGCCAGCCCCATTCTGTTAGCATTCCATATGACCATGGAAACCTGTGCGGCGCTGATCACCCCCTGCTGGCGCATGGCAGATCATGTATATATTCATTTATATATACATGGATCAGCCATAGCAATAAACCACTGAATTGAATGAAATTGATCTTGTTATAATGGCACCTGTCAAGGATGCTGTTTTAGGTGGGCTGGTATGATAAGTACAGAAGCCCTGATGGGCAAAACACACCAGCAAAACATGCTAGCAAACGTGATAATACACGAAAATACAACATTAGCTGTACTGAGAACAGAGAGGGTATGTACCTATGGATTGTTACTGATTGGAACTTGTGGGGTTCCATTTGTGCCAAAAACAGGTCTAACATTTGTCTATGTCTATTCAGCTTTGAAATTTATTTCAGCTGACAACACTATACTGACAAAACATTTGACTGTCAGTTCAACACCTAGCAAATTCTAGGCGTGCTTTTTTGTGCATGGGCTTTAGGAGAGACGTCCTACGTGGACGATGCCCATGCATGCTATTCCTCTACAGTGTGCTCCGTATGGTGTCACGGGAAACGGTCACTCCAGTTTGGCTTTCTACTGCCTTAGATAACTGCAGTGAACTTGCATGGCGATTTTCTTCAACCCATCTCATCAGAAGATGCTCCTGTCGAGATGTTAACTTCCGTGGACGGCCTGGACATCTCTGTAAGATGGCTACACTTCCATCTTTCTTAAATTTTTGGATCACTTTTTCTACAGTATTCTGACTGATGTGTAAAGCTTTGCTGATCTTCTTGTAGCCCTCACCTTTTTTGTGTGAGGAAATGATTTCCCTTCTTAGATTTTGTGACATTTCTCTTCCATGTGGAGCCATTGCTGACAGCATGAAATGGGAAGGGCTTTTCTTTGTTACGTAATGCCTTTTTATAGTGACCTGTCTGCTGGAAACCTCTTAAATGAATAATTAGACTCACCTGTGGTTGAATGCTTGTTAATTAGAATTTTGTATTCATAAGTTTGGCTTTTCTCCTAAGACTTTAATTGGGGTTTACTCATTTTTGCAACATGTGCTTGAATGAATTTGTTAGGAAAATCACTTTTTTGTGTGTGCAAATTAACAAATCTTGTTTGCAATCAATGCCACATTTGTGGGAGTATTTTGTAGGACAGTATCTCATAGAAAATGTTGATTCTGAAAGGAAACTAAAGGTTTTCTGACAAATGTAGTGGGGTGTACTCATTTATGCTGAGCACTGTATATGATGAAACCAATCAGGGTCACAATAATTGAAATAAACACACAGTCATTCAAATTTGTTTTGAAGCATTTTTTTTTTTATATATGAATTGACTTGAAAAGTAGGGTGTCATGCTGGTTTAGTGGGTGGCACGGTTACCTGACACCTAGCATTACATGAATTTTCTCTGGATCCTTTGCTTTACTCACAAGGTTGAAAGAGGTGTATTCAGGTAAATTGTGGTAAGTATCAATTTGGGCATATAAATGTATGTATATTCACAAACACACAGACTCCCACTTAATTATTAACCTTGATTGATTAAGAAATAGAACCATCTAGTTCACACAAAGTATGTGCAGGCAAGTCATGCTAATGACAAGGAATCATTCCAATGTCATATAAGGTCCAGGCCTAAAGAAATAATATACCTATATATTATGTAATATGGGGCGGCACGGTGGTGCAGTGGGTAGCACTGTCGCCTCACACCTCTGGGACCGGGGTTCGAATCCGGCCCAGTTCC
>JAODKK010000036.1:15958623-15973966 GCA_026774405.1 Petrocephalus microphthalmus | reverse complement strand
TACTTCTATCCCCTTTTTTGAATATGGGCGTTATATTAGCATGCTTCCAATCATAAGGTACCACACCAGCAGATAAGGAAAACAAGAACGAGAATGGCATCTCCCCTGGTAGGGGTATTAACAAACAAAAAAAAACAATCCTGTATGAATTCTACCATCTCAAGTTCATTTTTTCAGAAGAGCCAGAGACAATGTCCCACTGTATCCCAGGTAGATTAAAATCACCCATAACCACGACATCATTTTTATTACTCATAATCCTAATATCACTGTATAACAATCAGCTTTCCTCAGCAGCTACATTAGGTGCTCTGTAACAAACACCAACAATTAAGCTATTTGAGTTTTTAGCCTCTAGTTTTACCCATAGTAGTTTTATTTATATCAGTGATCTCCCTTGCCTGCAAGTTTTCTTTTACATATACTGCAACACCACCTCCCTTCCTGCCTATTGGGTCTCTGCGGAACAATGTGTCACCATCCATATTATAGTCTTCTCCATCCTTTTCACTCAACGATTTGTTTCGGCTCCATCTCAAATGAAAAGGGGGAGCCATTCACTCGTGAGCGGTGGTGCGGCTGAGGAGTCCACCATGGTGCCCGTCTGTCTCGGTCGCTGGTGTCATCTCCGGAGTGGCTGTATGGGTCTGGGGTGCTTCTGTAGGCGGGGACAGCACCGTCCTCATTCCATCATCCCATGATTGTCCAACAGCTGTTTTGGGCCTTGCTAAAGCCCCAGCAGACTTCTTCCAGGAACCAATTCCTCTTCTGGTTTGCTGCTTCGCTGCTGCCTGCAGGTTCCCCGCAGCCCACCCCAGTGGGGCTGCGTCTGGCATTCTACATCTGACACCAGTGTGGCACAGACAGAGAAATCGCAGCGGAGGTGAATGAGACAAGAGAAAACGGTTTTATCTAAAATGGTTTTATATGTGTCTTTAAGATTTCCACAAAATAAGCAATAATGAAGAGACTGCAGGGTTACATATACAACACAGGTACATGTATTTAAACACTAACAAATACAAAGAACTACTTTATTAAGGCATACACAGGGGCTATATACAACGTAAGCATGCCGGGAAATGTAAATGACCCTGATCTTGCAGGCGCTACGTTATTATTATTATGGTGGGGAAAATAACTATATATAATTTACTGGGTGACTAGATAATCTATCGATCGCTCGCTCCCTATCAATCTTATAGCTAGGTGGTCCAAGTAAGATAAGAAAACAAAAGAGACGTCCAAAAAGAGTCCATATAAAGGAATATTTGTCAGCGATCGTGTACTATGGCTCGTTGGTCTAGGGGTATGATTCTCGCTTCGGGTGCGAGAGGTCCCGGGTTCAAATCCCGGACGAGCCCATTTATTTTCGAAAAGCATTTTCCGGTATTTTTTAGATTCTTTCTTTTCCAAAAGTACATCTTGTACATTGTTTTTTATTATTATTATTTCTAATATTTTGTATATTACTTAGATACAAATGGTTAATTCACATTCAAACATATTGCATTCCGTATCAGATGAAAAGCGTTCATGACCAGGAAGGGTGGGAAGAGGTGCCTCAGCCAATAGTCTTTGGCGCAGTGGTGCATTGTGGGATGGAAGCGTCTGTTTCGTGCTGAATCCTCCAGGCCACAGACAGCAGTATTGCGCGCATTTCTTTTTTTGTTTGCTGCCGTTCAAATAATTTTTGAATAATACCTTTTAAAGTTTCAGTTTAAAGACTTTTTTATTTTTTAGATCATTTACTCAGAAGTTCTCTTGGAGAGCTTTTTTTCCAAATATAATGCCAAATTTTTGTGCGGCTCCAAACTGTACCAGAAAAAGCACCCAGTCCGACCTAGCATTTTTTAGGTTTCCGAGGGACCCTCAAAGGTAAGGTTACATTTACCAGGACCTAGTGGTTCATAATCAGTAAAATGCATAGAAATATTAGCGTATGTGGCTAGCAGAACTAAATTATACGTATTTCAGTTAAATGGTGCACTTGCACTTATGGCCAATGCTTATTTTCGGTATGGTAAGTTAAGATTAAGCCAGGTGTTTGCTAGCTTCTTAATGCGACACGGGTCGATAAAGTTTGTGTGCTAGCTCGGTACACTGCAGTAACCAGGGCCAATTTAGCCTAGCAAATTCACGTGAAACACGTACGTTACTTTTTGAATGCACGTTGGATCATTTCATGGCATTTATGTCTAACCTGAGTGAATATCATTTTAAACATGGAACAGCACCTAGCTTTCTTTCTAACTTATGCTTCAGTCTTTCTTAAAAGTCTCGCATTTTATTGTGAACACTACCGCCACACATTGAATATATGTGAGTGTACTGCCCAGAAAACGTAAACATCTGTGAGTGTTTGTCGGGCTGATCTGTCAACCCCTGGTTAAACTGAGCATATAGAGAGCGAAATTCGCGTTTCTTACACATGTATTTCTTTGCAATGCGTAATAAACACTGTGTTAATAAGAAGCAAACATAAATGAGGAAGAAGTCCTTTAAAAAAATACTGCTTCCTTGAAATTTAGATCACAAATTGTAAGTGTGACCTAGATGCCTTTACATGGTACATGTCTGCCGCAGTTACTGGATGATGGTTAGCAATGCTGAATTGTGCTGTAAAAAAAAATGTGTATTATAATTAAATACGAAGCCTGGGAATTTGTGAACCCAGGCTTCGTATGGGAAATGTTTCCGTGCTACTAATGAATATTCAAAAGTTTTATAACTGGATGTAGAGACATACGGACTGCACCGAGAACACGATGATGGCTGTTTTGTCACACTTACATTCTCTACATTTAAATTATTTTTACAAACTGGATCTTATTTCACTTTTGTAATGAACACAATTGTACAATTGTATGGAGTTGAGGGCTGTTATATTGCTCCCAGAAGGGCTTATTATTGGTTTCTAATCGCAACCTATTTATACATGTTTCTTGCAATACTTTGTTTATTATAGCCATTTTAAGCACAGTGTTGGACTCCAGTCATGTCATCAAGCCATTTTAAATATATGCCATCTGATTTTCCTGCTTTTTTTCAATTCTGCTCACCTGTTTGTATCAATAACTGAGTAAAATTCATTCAAATGGCACCAAATTGTTTCTCTTTGCATGTTTTTATTTAATAACGTTCTCCATTAGATGCAAGCTGTGGGTGGAGAACTGCCGGAGAGCAGATCTGGAGGATAAAACTTCAGATCAATTGAACAAGCACTACAGATTGTGTGCCAAACATTTTGAGCCATCTATGATATGTAAAACGGTAAGAACACAAGTCGTACATGTCCATTGTATATCAGCATAATTTAACCTACTGTCATTGTCTTATAAGTCTTTGTAATTATAAAAAGGTACTTCTGCCAAAATTCAGTAATTAGGATTGTATTCATGTGAAAAATACTTTAATATATTTAATGTACATATTTTGTTTTTTGGTGTGAATCTCAGTCCTCAGAAAATTCCCAGTGATACAAAATGAAATGTAGAAAGTAATCACCAATCACATTTCAGTGCTCTCTATATATAGGGGAGTTTTCACACATTCTGGGTACAGGCTACCCTGTTCTTACTCTAAACTCAGTTTAACTCATCCCAAACCAGCTCTGCCAGGTCATCTTTTACAGCATTCTGTCTTTTTCTTTGTTGCACAAGATATTACTTTATAATACATAACTTTAAGGTGTGCTTAGTTCTTACCTTGTTGAAAAACAAATGATTGTCAGTCAGTATTTCCAGACATTTGACAGGATGGTGTCATTATATATATTTTTTATAGATACTTTATTGATCCCCATGGGGAAATTCTTTTCTCACCTCCCCCAACCTTACTCTCCATTAGAGCAAGCTTGACCGGGTAGGGCAGGCACCTTGAGGGGTGCCCAGGGAGCTGGGGGTTGAGGGCCTTGCTCAAGGGCCCACAGATGTGCCGAGGCTGGGCTTGAATTGGCAACCTTCCAATTAGAGGCACAGAGGCTTAACCCGCTAAGCCACACTCTACCTCCAAGTTGTCCAAATTCAAGCAATCTGTTTGAACATTTATTGCCAAATAGCTAAGGTAAATTTGAAAAATTGCAAGCTCTTGCAAATTACTATTACCATGTGAAATAATAAACTCGAGTTTGAGTGTTTGAGTGGGTCAGACTGAATAAGCAAGTTTTAAAAGGTATGTTTTAAGGTGGGACTGGAACGTGAGAAAAGAATCAACATTATATATGTACTGATGGGCAGAGTTTCAGAAGAGAGAATAGGCATGGCTGAATGCTTTGAACCCCATAGTAGTCAGGGGAGCAGAACATACAGGTAATCCCCGACATGCGCATGGAGATGCGTTCCGATGACCCCATAATGACTTGAAAATATGGTAAAAATGCATGCTCTGACTCCAAGACAACTGAACCCTGTCGATTGCTGGCGAGAGTGAAGAATCTCACAATGCAAGAGATGCGTACATCCCAGCAGCGTCCCATCGTATCGTACCACATATGCTGCTTTGTTTGCCTGCCCCATGAAACGTATCATATTTTTACAATTTTGATGTATTGCTATCATCATTGGAAGATCGAGAAATCATAAGTTGAGCCATCGTAACTTGTGGACCATCTGTATAGTGAAACTGATGAAGCAAGACCTAAGCTGAATGCTTTGACCCCCATACAATCTTACAAGAAGGTGTGCAGATTTGAAGTTAGTAATATGCGTAATCTTAAAGTCGGTGTAGTATCAAACAGGTCAGCAATGAAGTTGCTGGAGGATTGGAGTAATACACTATATGGACAAAAGTATTGGGACACACCTCTTAACCTCTGAATCCCAATGTTTCATTCAGACCCACTGCAACCTAGCCATGCAGGCATTTTGGTAATCAAGTGAGAGATATAGCCAGAGCATGTAAAAGCAGTACTATTAGGCATAAGAGATGGGTGCAGACCAGGGGTCTCAAATTTTTTGATCTATGGTCTACATCAAATTTTTGTTCAGTGTCTGGATCAATTTTCAGTAGCAAAGTATTAGTATTTAGCAATAATGGCAGTTTAACAGAAAACCTGTCATAAACCAGTCTTATCATCTTTGGTGGTTCGACATTGTTTTTGTACTTCAAACCATATTAAGCCTTTTCTGTTAAACATATGGATTCATAAGGTGCATTATTCTGGTCCGAATTTTGAGAACTCCTGGCATATACCCTTGATATTGTGCAAGTTCAAATATGCAGTCTGAGTGATCTTAATATAGGTTTCGGAAGAAAATGTACTATCCAGGGTGACGCCTACAATTTTAACTTGGGGGAACTGAGGAAGAATGAAATTGTCTTCTGTCAAAGAAAAACTATCAAATATGACTAAAGTAGCCATGTAGACAGATAGTTGGGTGTCATTAGCTGAATAGCAGATAAGAGTCTATAGTCTGCGTTAATTTCGACAGTCACAGAATCGTGAAGTCCTAGAAGGACTGTATTGTCACTAACATACCTGTATGTGAATGCACAATGATAGACATTATGTAACATAGATATATTGGGTATTGTGTATGTGTCTTTGGGATGTTTGGGAATGTTTTTGGGAAAACGTTTTATGCTATGAGTATATATTACTTTTTTCTTTGGCTGTTCAGATGAATAGGAATTGGTCTGATGAATAAAGCTGGCTGTGATGGGCTGGCCCCCCATCCTGGGTTGTTCCCCGCCTCGTACCCGTAGCTTCCGGGATAGGCTCCGGACCCCCCCGCGACCCCGATAGGAAAAAAGCGGGTTGGAAAATGGATGGATGGATGGATGGAATAAAGCTGGCATACCTCTCTCTCTAGGCTTTATCTTTAGGGTGAATATTTATTTGCAAAGCATCATTATATTTAATTTTTAATTAAAAAAAGTTTGCAGGTAGAATAAGGGAAGGAAGAGAACTTGTTGATTTCACCCTAATGGCACTTTTACTGAGTTTTATGGCTTTGCATGATAATTACCTGATTGGAGATTACAAGACAAGTTCATCCAGGGCAAGGCTCAGCCATTGCATTGAAGGTGTGATGACTCCTGCAAATCTGCATTATTTCTAGAAATGGGGGCTGCATTTGTGCTCTACTCTGATATTTCAAGAATTTCTTCTTGGGGTCAATAAAGTTCATCTTCATTTATTGCAATAATATTTGTTACAGAGCCCATATCGGACAGTACTTAAAGATACAGCCATTCCCACCATTTTCGACCTGACCAGCCATCTGAACAATCCACACAGCAGACACCGAAAACGAATTAAAGAACTAGTAAGCCTTTAAGTTGGTTTTGTTCCTCTGATGTTTTTCCTTTTTTCTTATTCTAAATTTCCTTTGTAGCTGTCCATTTTAAAGGACAGGCATTTTTACAACTGCTTGTTTATTATTTGATGGCCATAAATTATTTTTAAACAGACTGAAGAGGAAATCAGGAAGATAAAAGAGAGGCGGTGTAAGTTTTCATTGTTTGAATATAAACTATAGTATGTAATGAACCCAACAAATTGCTTAATTTCTCTCTCTCCATCACTACCCCAGTGGAAGATGCCATCGAACAACCACAAACTAGACATGAAAATGAAACGGGTGAAGATGAGGATGAAATGAGAAAGACCAATGAGGACATGCCCGGGTTGACTGCAGAGGAAAAAGAGCTAAGGGATTACTTGAAATCCCTTTTTGAAATTATTATTGTTACCGGAAAGCAGAACATCCCACTAAAGTTTCATGCAGAAAATGAGGAGAAGAGTGAAAGTTTCACATCAAGTAATTTTCAAGCCTTGCTGGAATATCGCATCAATGCAGGGGATGAAGTGCTGAGGAAAAGATTTGAAACCACAGCAGTGAATGCTGAGTACTGCCCCTTCACCCAGCAGGCACAGATGCTTGAGGTATGTGAAGGATGTGTCAGAGAAGAACTCCTTCTTGAGGCCAGAGAAAGTCGATTCTTCTCATTAGTCACTGGTGATTTGGTTCAGTTTCCTGAGGGGCTTTATCTGCCCATATTCCTTCGCTTTGTTGACAGTACCAGCTGCCTGCGTGAGGAATTTATAGAATTTCTGCCTTTCGAAGATGATGAAGACGTCCTAACTGGGAAGTTGGTAAACTTGATCATTGAGAAGTGGGGTCTAGACATGGACTGTTGTCGTGGTCAGGCCCATGTTACCTCTGGTGTGTTTGTTAGAAAGATCAAAATTATTGCAGCTAAACTGATGGAGAGGTATCCAATGGCAATATATACTCCATGCTCTACATGTGCACTCAATGTTTATCTGGCTAACAGTTTGCCCCTGAGTAGAGTCCAAGTTGTTATGTCAACACTGAAAAAGGTAGACTCTTTTTTCAGCAAATCACCTTCATTGCAAGCTGAGTTGGAGCATGCCATTTCCATATTCTACCAAGGCAACGATGAGAAGGCCAATGATCTCAAAGAGGCTTGTCGTCTTAAATGGACCGAGAGACATGATATCTTTGATTTGGCGGTAGACTTTCTAGAATCCATTTTGTTGTGCATGGACAGTATTCATGACAATGAGGACTGCCGATGGAGTGACCAGTTAGCCAACGATGCGTACATAATTTCTGAAGCTCTGTCAGACTTTGAATTTGTAGTGACCTTAGTGGTGTTGAAAAATGCCCTATCTTTTACAAGAGCATTTGGAAAAAACCTGCAAGGAATGACCCTGGATGTGTACTTTGCTGCCAACAGTTTGACAGCTGTATTGCATTCACTGAATGAAGTTTTGGATAACATTGAGGTGTACCATGAATTCTGGTTTGAAGAGGCAGTTAACCTGGCAGCTGCCATGGAGATTCCTGTAAAGGTTCCCCGCCTGTATTTCCGAAAGCAGCGTGCAGAAGTCACATCAGACATCCAGCCCGAAAGCTACTTCAAAGAGCACTTGACCATTCCGGTCGTTGGACACATCATGCAAGAACTAAAGGAGGTCTTTTCAGAGAATCACTTAAAGGCTCTCAAATGCCTATCCCTAGTTCCAGCAGTTATGAGGCAACTGAAATTCAATACATCTGAAGAGAATAATGCAGACATGTACCGAAATGACCTGCCCAACCCAGACACGCTCCCTGCAGAGCTACACTGTTGGAGGATCAAATGGAAGCACAGAGGTAAGGAGATAAGCTTGCCCTCCACCATTCAAGAAACACTCCAGCTCTCAGAGGTCAAGTTCTTTCCCAATGTGCATGCCTTTCTTAAAGTCCTTTGCACATTGCCAGTGCTGCGACTGGAAAATCCCAGGTGTGAGACGGCCCGTAGACGAATGAATGCCTACCTCGCTGACACACCCATCAACCAAAGGTCCAAGAGCCTGGCACTGCTTAACATCAATTATGATATTAAGTATGACTTGGACGTAATGGTTGATACTTACAACAAATTGTATCCAGAAAGGGAAACTGAGCTGAGCTGAAAAGTGTGTTAAAAGAAAGGGCTCTTAAATCTTAAATGTCTTGTTTTGGTTTTCACATAACTCCAGCTTGTGTATATGCAGGTACACATTCTTTAGATGCAAAACTTTTTCAGGTGTTCAGTTTTTAATTTTTATGTTGCTTAGTTGTTTTTGACCAGTTTGATCACGGGATGTAAAATGTACAAAACATATGCATTTAACTTATTTCTTAGCTCTAAGTTGTTGACCCTGTGAAATTGCACGCTTAATTTTTGATTGCAGTAACAAATTGCTTTGAATGTTTTGTCATACTGAGATCCTGAATTTTCACATGTAGTTTCATATTTGTATTTCCCTTGTTATATTATTTGAAAACTAACGCATAGCTTTGGTTTATGTGTTAATGGTATAATTAATTCCTGGCAGCTATGCAGATGGGTGGAACAAATGTGAAGTTTATATCCTTTATATTTCATTGTTTTAATATCAATTCAATTAGCTAATAAACGCACTACCATTTTCTGTACTGATTTTGGAATGAAACTTTAGGCAGTGTCCTGTTTAGGAAACTACTGAATATTTGCTGTCATTGCCACAACTAAGTTGTTTAGAAAAGTTGCATCAAGTAACTAACCACATGTGGGTGTCACTAGTATTTAAAATATACGTATGGAAATACCTTTGATTGTTTCACTAAAAATGTCTGTTGCATGGGTTTTGGAGAATGTTGAAAATGTTTTACTGATGTCAGAGAAACATTTATTTCTTGCGTATTTACATATTAAGTACATATTTTATGGCCGATAATAGTCTTTTTCGGAAAGAAATGCTACTTGCTCTTGTAAAATGGGCAGAAATTGAACGTCTCCTTTTTTTATTTTAAAAATGAAATAGTACTAGAAACCCATTTTGAATCAATTGAATACAGGTGGAATTTTATTTGTTAAAAGTATAAGAATAAGGTCCATTTTAAAGTTTAAAATGTAAAATAGAGATTTATTTTCATACTTAATATTGAACACAAGTAAATCAAACCAAATGTTTTTTTAAACCTTGTTTATTTTTGTGATTAAGTATGAGGCTTTGTTTTGTATAAATGAACCCCTTTTGATATTGTCCTTAAATAAAAGGAAAAACAAAGAAAATGGGTGTAACTGTATTTATTTAGGGTGAAATGGTGGCGCAGAGGTTAGCACTGTGGTCTTGCACCTACAACCGATTTTGTTGTGGGTTTGATTCCAGTCCCTGTGTGTGTGTACACATTTTGTTCGTTTAATTTTCACATGGTTTTTCTCCAATCATTTCCTCTGTTTATCCAAAAGATGTCATTAGTTAAATGGTTTTTAGAAATGCCTATAGTGTGTATATGTCCCTTGTCTAAATCAAAGTGTTTACTGTACTATGTTAGGTTCCAAACTAATTTTAAAGGGATAAAATGAATGGATGGACTATGGCAGGAGAAGGTAACCCTGTTCCTGCAGTTTTTCTGGCCTGCCTCGGCCTACCTTTTTCACGAAGCAGGATTTCTCAGCTGGTTTAATTTAAGCTCACCTAACTTCTCACTCATATAGCATTTTACCCCAAAATACCGGAGTTTAAGTTACATAATGAATGTGTTTAAGTCACAGGTTTAATTTCATTTGGTGAATTGTTTAGGAAATATAGCATTTTTATATGTAGTCCCTTGTTTCATTAACAATTAACCAGGTGAAAGGCCTTAAGTTTATTCCAAGTGTTGCATCGGGCTCCTAATGTGGTGAAAAACGTTGCCATGTCTACATTCAGCCATAAATTCTATGCAAAACTTCCAATGAATATTGATATATACTAATTAAGCAATCAATGGTCATTGCAAAGCACCTCATGAAGAGTTAAGGCTGATAAACATTTACTTATACAAACCAAGAGTAGGTGAAATAAAACAGAAACAGAAATTGAGGTCCTTGTGGGTGAGGTGAAGACTAGAAAAACCATTTTGTTTGGTGGTCACAGCAGACAAAAAAATGCAGCGAGTGGGAGCACATTGCAGATGCTGTTAATTCTGTCAGTGGAGCAAACAAGACAGTATATGAAATTAAAAAATAGTCCGGGGTGACTTTCCCGAAAGCGATCAATCGGAGTGAATAACGAATAAGGTAATGTACTACTTAGGAAAATAACAAGCGAGGTCCACGTGGCTCTCCCAAAACCCTTCGTTATTTCAGAAATAATGAACGATCTCTGCTGGCTCCTCCCCCATCTCCGCGCAAGAAAAACACGGACTGTCGATAATAGGAACATCAACCCCATTGTAACATCCGGCATAGGCAAATGTTAGGATATTATAAAACTAGAAAACTATTTTGAGATGGGCCTGTTGCAATTGCTAACCCTGGGACAGCTGGCGTTCTTAAGTGGCCGATCTATGCTGGTTTGTGGTTGGTATGCACTTCAAAGTGGTTTCTAAGGTGTTGCTAAGATGGTGCTATGTGTTTGGTGGGTAATTAGTGAGTCTTGTAACTTTGGCATGAACACTGGCTGAGTAGGAAAACTTTGACAAGGATGCATTGAAGGCAATGGTCAAAGAACGAGGGATGATAAAAGCAAGAAAAGATGAGTGCGGGTCAAGATGGTGGTCATGATGTCCAAGGTGATAAGGCCTGAGGTCAATTATCGAGTCTTGTAGCTCTTGCATGAACAGTGGCCGGGTAGGAAAACTTTGACTAAATTGCATTGAAGTCAATGGGAAAGAACGAGGGATGACAAAAGCAATGGAAGAGGAGTGTGGGTGAAGATGGTGGTCATGAGGTGCTAGGTAATGACGCCTGAGGTTCATTATCGAGTCTTGAATCAGTGGCATGAGCAGAGTAGGAAAACCTTGACCAAAATGCATTAAAGTCAATGGGAGAGAACGAGGGATGATACAAGCAATAGAAGATGAGTGCGGGTCAAGATGGTGGTCATGAGGCGCTAGGTAATGAGACCTGAGGTTGATTTTCTAGTCTTGAATCAGTGGCATGAGCAGTGGCCGAGTAGGAAAACTTTGACTAAAATGCATTGAAGTCAAAGGGAGAGAACGAGGGATGAGCAAAGCAAGAAAAGATGAGTGCGGGTCAAGATGGTGGTCAAGAGGTGCTAGGTGATGGGGCCTGAGGTCAATTATCGAGTCTTGTAGTTCTGGCATGAACAGTGGCCGGGTAGGAAAACTTTGACTAAATTGCATTGAAGTCAATGGGAAAGAACGAGGGATGATAAAAGCAATGGAAGAGGAGTGTGGGTGAAGATGGTGGTCATGAGGCGTTAGGTAATGAGGCCTGAGGTTGATTATCGAGTCTTGAATCAGTGGCATGAGCAGTGGCCGACTAGGAAAACTTTGACTAAAATGCATTGAAGTCAATGGGAGAGAACAAGGGATGAGAAAAGTAAGAAAAGATGAGTGCGGGTCAGAATGTTGGCCATTATGTGGTAGGTGGTGAGGCCCGAGATCCGTAAGGCGTACCGAGGGACCCGATATGTCAAACCGTCCGGCTAAGTAGACACTACGACTGGGCAGTGGAACCAGCTCCGTTTATTTCAATGGCTAAGCGCAAATTCGGAAAATGTCGGTTAGGACTTGGAGAACAATATGAGCCCTTCTTTGACATGAATACGCTCATAATAATAGTTTTTTTTTAACTTTGTGAGGGGATTGCTCGCGACCTGTAAGAGGCACCGAGGCAACAGATATGTCAAACTGTCCGGCTCAGTAAGCCCTACAACTGGGCAGTGAAACCGTCTCCATACATTTCAATTGCTAAGCGCAAATTTGGGAAATGTCGTTTAGGACTTGAAGAACAATACAGGCCTTTTCATTGAAATGAATAGGCCCATAATAAAATGCTCCCACCATAACAGAAAATAGATATTAGACATGTAATTTGCTGCAAGTTCCTCTGATTTTTTCGTGTGAGCCTGCACAAAGCTTACAAAATATACAACCAAAATATACAGTTGTTGTCTTGCTTTTTAGCAAATAACTACGTTTGCATGAAAGAAGCACCGCCATCATCATTCGAGTTGTGTTCTTCAGCAATCTCGCGATGGCATCCAATTGTTGTTATGTTTCATTTTGTACATTTTACTTTGAGCGGTCACCGGATGGCAGAACAATATGAGAGCTATATAGAGCTGATTTGCTGCATGCCTGGCACTTCCTGCCAATAAATACAGGGTATCCTCCCCCTGACAAGTACAATTCTGGAAATACGTACTGCATGAACCGATCTCACTTAAGTTTCATGTGCAAAGGAACTTACAGATTTTCCCTGTGGTCTAACTAATTACTTTAATGCTATTGACAGAAATGGTAGGGGGCCTCGTAAATATTGAATTCTGAGGTTAAGCTGGTAATTAACAACCTCAGATCTGACTCGCCCATTAAATACATTTTAATGCTCAAGTTGTTACGTAATCACTCGTGTTTCCCCCTCGGCACATCACACACTCGCAGGCATGCATGCTGAACACGTGTAGGATGCCATGAACACCTCCCAATGAGCCTGGTAGCTCAGCGTGTCAAATGTAATGAGCCAAAAAGGATTGAATGATCATCAGAACATGACCTTCTACAAACATCTACATCTGCACAATATTCCCAAACCGTAAAGACATTAAGTAAACCAGGGGGAGAAGTAAGTCAGGGGAGCAGGCTCAGGCCTCCGTCTGTCATGGAAGGGCTGACAGCTGACAGCGTAGTCACTCAGTATCTGCATGATAGTTCCCTGGACGCATATGAACAGCAAGTTCAGATGCTTCTAATTATAATATCCACCTATCATCTGTATCTCCTGCAATGCTGTCGTTTTTACACAGCTTTGTTTTCTCGACCCGTTTGAATTTCATTAACCTCTCATAAACAGCCCAAACATCTCGCCCTTTACTTGTCTAAATTAATGCCTACTGTGCTTCTTTTTAATAAACAAAAAGCATGGCTGTCAGGGAATGCCTCAGTTGCGTATTTTTACAGGCTTCAGTTCTAAAAACCGTCGTTCTTTGTTTGTTAAAATTCCAGCCCTGTTGGCTGCTGCTTTTTGACCAAAAACCTTGCATGGGCTTACCAGAAGGTTTATTTATACTCAATACAGTAGTAGCTTTATAATTGTAGGACCTCTTTTAAAATTGTGCAGTTTTTGTTCTCATCATAACGAGTTCACATTGAAATTCACATCCAGATCAGTCAATCTATCCATCTTCTGAAACTGCTTGTCCTGTTTTCGTGGGGGTCTGGAGCCTGTCCTGGAAGCTATGGGGGAGGCGAGGAACAACGTAGGATGGGGGGGGCAGCCCATTACACAGACTTGAACCCTGGTCTGTGAGGCTACAGTGAAAACCACTGCACAATCATGCCACCCCTTAGTTGATCTAATTCATACTAATTAGTGCTGTAATACACCGTGTGTTCCGCACTTCTGTTTACATCCTGGAAAAACTTCACTCATCAGGCATGGAACAAATTTGGTTTTACTCAGACTGTGTGCAAATCTATTATTCAAAAAAACAGTATTGGGACGAAGACCATTTTCTCATTGGTGCACTCATTTGCAATAATTTCTTATCAAAAAGTTTATTTTGATGTGTAAATTAATAATTAATAATAATCTAATCATCCACGTTTTCTGCTTAGGGAAGAAAATATAAGCAAATATATTTTAAAATAGTATTTTGTCACACATTACAAATACCTGCAAAAAAAACCTCTTCCACTCTATTTTTGGTAATCCTGAGTATAACTTGATAATTAGCTGATTATGGCAGGTGTTTTAATTATTTTTTGCTGTATTTGATTTCATCTTTTTCTGTGTTTATTGTCCATGTGATTCTGTTGAATCTAATGAAAGCCACACACAACAGATGAGGCTGGCCGACTCTCCTGTATTAATCGGCCCTGTAGATGCATGTGTATGACACATACATGTTCCAGGGACACAAGCAGGTCAGCAGTGTCACATAGGGAAATCCACGCTGGGTGTTTGTTCTGTTATTCTGTGGTGATGGAATCCCTCTGAGGGGTGTGATGTCATATCAGGCAGCAGCGCTCCATCTCTCTGCCCCCAGGCTCCCTGACAGTGTCCATCACAGACATGAGAGCCCCAGTGGTGGGAGGATCCGGTGGGGTCTACGCGTTGTGCTCCGCGCACCTGGCTAATGTCGTCATGGTAACTGCCGTCACGTCTTCCTGCCGCCGTTATCGCCGTTACTGGGATTAACTGGGGGGGGTGGGAGGGGGAACTGTGCAAGAAGCTTTTCCTCCCTTGGCTCAGGCACTTATTTGCCTTTGTGCTGGGCTCGCCTCCATCAGCGTGCCTGCACAGTGTACACACTAAGCTCCTCCGACGCCGTGAAAAATGGCTGACACACATTTATCCGCTTGCCGAACAGCAAAGCAATCAGGACACAAACGTGCTCCCACCCGCCTCTGGGCGACGCATTTGAGGAGAGGCTTCCCTGTGATTTATTATCAGCTGACAGCCTAGATTGGCTGCTGCAATGTCCTATCGTGTTCTAATAATGTCACCATCGGCTATATAACCGGCTGTCATCTCCATATTGATGGCCCCCACTGGATATGCAATGGCATCATTTGCATTTAGCTGAGTATTAAATCACAGCCAGTGGGACCCCCGCTGAAATGTTCTGATTTATCTTCATAGTCACAATCGAACAGGATCCTTATTTTATTTTTAAAGCAAACCAGATCATTTGTGTCACTTATATTTTTACATTATGTATTGTTATGGATTACTTGTTATGTGAATCATGGGAAACTTTTACGTATTTCAGGATTTCCTTCTGTAGCACTGTGGATACAATTTGCACAAGTGTACAGATAATATAGATAGATAGAGATAGATAGATAGATAGATAGATAGATAGATAGATAGATAGATAGATAGATAGATAGATAGATAGATAGATAGA
>JAODKK010000036.1:15700004-15711183 GCA_026774405.1 Petrocephalus microphthalmus | reverse complement strand
ATCTGGTCACCCTATTTATATTTAAGTTTACACTTATGTTCTAAGTCAGTGTTCAATAAATGTTAAGTTGAGAAATGCTGTATGTCCTATATTATTAGTGTGATATTTTTCCATGCAAATAGAGGGGAAAATGTCCAATTACCGGGCAGAAAACAACGGCAGCATACATACAGCATACAGCTGACCCTGACTTCTAAATATTAGCATTGGCTATAGAAAAACCCATATCGGCCAACCTCTGCCGTGGACAGGATACAGCGGCTGCACGCCTCCCTTCCACAGCACATCAGCACATGTGTGCAGGCCCGGGGCGGTGCCACATCCTACTGACAGCACTGTGCCCACACTGCCAGCTGCTGTCCGTCTGATCTGATATTATAACCATTATGATACAGAGACACAACCTTTCACCACATGCAGATTCATTTCATTTCCATCACTCCGAATGAGTGCTTAGCTTTTTTTTTGTCAGTGTAGTTTTTGGTTACAACAAAAACAAAAAAACGTGAGCTCTGGAAGGTATGTGTAATTCCCAAATTTAATCAAAATCATAAATGGTGATGCAAAGCCTTTTTCGAAAATTTGTTGAAGTAAAATGTAATGACTCTGCTAATTTTCCTGTTTTATAGTCTGCCTTGGAAAAATCTTTATTTATAATGACATTAAAGTTATAACTGAGGTTCTTTTTAACCATTGATTCCAAATAAAGATGGATTACATCAAACACCATACAATATCAAGAAGCCAATTAATGTCATGTACCCATGCAGGACTAGGTTCCAGTAGCGCTTACGGTATCAAAAGCTGACTATGTTTCATCATGCAGAGCAATTCCAAGAACAATAATGCAGTCACATTTAATAAAAATACAAATACAATTTAAATAGTCATGCATTAAGAATCCAAGAAAATATATTTTATTACTAATGAACCACTGTACCTTTAAATAAGACATTTAACATTTATTTTAAGGTACGCTGCATCATTACTTAAAATACTTGAAACAATATGCAAGCTATATGAAAAATGTAACAATTTCCTGGTTTAGCTAATACTTAACTATTGGTTCTCCTATAAAAGAATGGGGTGTCCCAAAAACACTGAAACCAACATTTCCTGCATAGAAGGCGAAATAACAGTCATTTTTAACGGGAACTGATAAGTGTTTAAAAAATATATACTGGAGGTAAAATCGGGTAATTCTAGGGCAGTGAACATACAGACACAGCCTGAGAGGGACAGAGCAACAAATAAATCCGACCCAAGTACTTAATCCATGAGAGAGATGCCCTAATCTGCAAAAGGTGGCCAGACAGTGGGCGTCATAAGCCGGTTCCACTCCCCTAGATGGCGTGCAGCAGAGTCTAAGACAATATGCTGTGATTAAGAATATGCAGTTATAAAATGGTTGAATGGATTACCATCATTTCTATCCCCAAAACAGAGACATTCAAAGCTGGCGTATCTCAGCCAAGGGAAGAGAGACCCGAGTCCCGAGATTACCAACATGATCTGTGCCTTACATCTGCCTTCAAGCTGAAGTTCTAGATAAGCAATAAAAACAACATTACACTACCTAACAATACATTAATAATAAAGGCAATTATATATGGTACTATACCGTGCGCCTCAAGCTAACAAACATCTGAAGCCGTGCAATGTTTTCATGAGCGTCACAAAGGACACAAAGCACTTTATGTATGCTAAATGAAATGCGTCCTTTATCCAAATGGCAGCTGAAGAGTGCGACAACTTTATTGATACAGTCTCATCCTCGGCAGTTAAGGTGCATGTGTTTGTTAATATGAACAATTACTCCAAATTCTTTATTTAATAGGCTTTACAAACGGCTGTTTGTAAGTAAGTATGAGTTTACATAAGTCGGAAGTTCTTAACCTAGGGACTGCCTGTATCTGTGATATTAACAGCACGTTGAGATTCAGCTGATAAGGAATAAACATTAGAATGCTTATTTTACTCACTCAGAGAATTGAATTCTTGTTTAATTAAGCATAACAAAAGATCTTTGAGGAACTGTAACAATACAAGGCTGAGTCCTCAGCCAGCTGTACCACTGACCATGAGACCATTCACGTCCCTTCTTGATGACTTCACTTGATTTTTTTGTACACCATGCTCTCAATTTAAAGAAGTGAATGGTGAAAAGTGCTGTAAAATGGGGTCAGGATTTCAATCATATTCTGATACCCGCAAATAACACAGAAGCACAGGAATTCCCCTGCCAAACAGCCCACATAACCCTGCATTCTCATTAGCGTGAGGCAGGCTGCTGGAAAGGCCATACTTGATCTTAGAGCTTTGGAGATAACATGTCTAAGATTAATGCTAAATAACAGCCATGCATTTCTCTCCAAATGACTCAAAATACACATCACATACTTTTCCTTCCAGTAACAGTGAAATTAGAGTCCTTACTATCTTCCAGAAAATTATCTGCTTGATCATAAAATATATAAACCCATATAACATAATAAAATTAAGATTTTTCACCAATACTAAAGAGCACACTACCATTGAGAATGACACTTTTGTCCACATAATCCAAGGCTCTCTAGTGTCACGCACTGAGCGTGACAGTCACTCTTTTCAGTCTTTTGTCACGCACTCCCGCCACACATTGTATTTCTCACGCAGAAAAATAATCTGTAGGCTAATCTGCTGCAGCGCCCAATATTTCTCAGACCGCGGCACAGTAGCGCCTCACTATGAATCAAGCGCGTCTCTGCTGGAGTCCTAGATCCTGTCACTTACCAGCCAATCAAAAAAAAGAAAAGGTCTACACAATAGCCAATCAGAAAATAGCAGTACTGTATCTGGGTAAAATGCAAAACAACAACCAATGAAAAGGCATCCTGGAATTCTGCTATATCTAACGTAACCCTCCGTAAATTTCATTGAACCCATCCATAGGAGCTCCAAGCATCACTTCAAGCACAGAGTGAGTCATCTTCTGTTTTAATGTTACAACAAATTCACAACTTGTTTGACACAAACAATGACAACTTGACTGCTGTTAGAGAATGTTGCCAGATAATTAGCATCAGTTTTCCAATGCTGAGTGCCTGTAGCCTAAACTTAGCCAAGAGTTTTACAGCCTGTGTACTGACAACACCTGTTCAGAAGTCTAGGTCCGCGTTTCCCAGCCTTTCTGAGCCACGGCACATATTTCACATTAGAAAAATCACAAGGCACACCACCAAACAAAAATGTCACAAAAAGTATATTTATTGAAATATAATGAAAATCTAGTCTCAATTTACTTATTCAGTGTGAAACCTGGGCTGTTTAGTTGAACACAAAGCGGATATTACTGATATACTTTTTCTTTTCAAATATTTATCCATTGCTATTCCCTGCGGCGTTGTCTTAGAGCAGTGATCCCCGACCTTTTTGCGACCATGGGCCGGTTTCGTTGCCATTATTCTGTAGACCGGCGACGGGGACAATAAAATTTGCTGAGAAAGAAAACATTTTATCCGTTGCTTTTATTGCCACCTATTAGCCACAGATGGAAGCAGGGTTCTCAAGTGTCACGCATTGAGCGTGATAGTCACGGGTGGGGGGGGCATAGTGGAATGTCACTCTTGCCTGTCTACAAAACTTGAGAGCCCTGATAAATCTTTAGCACAATCAAATATCTCCAATGAAAAAAGTGAAGCACTCACACAGGTCTGCTTTACCAGATGGACACGTTCTATGGGAATGGGCTGAAAATTAAAATAAATTGCAAATGTAATTAATCAACTAGCAAAAATCAAGACAGCAGAAACAATAATTCAGTCAGAGAGATATTTGGTAACGCTTTACATTAACTGCACCTTCGTAGTGCACTCAGAGGACATTAGTAAGCAGCATGTAAGTATACCGTAACTTACTTTAATAGCTTTAACATATATTTATAACAAACATCTGACAATAACAAACATTATCACTGTATTGATGGTCTGAAGCCAGCTAACCATCACGGTCAAAGCAATGTGGAAATTGCATGTACAAACATGCAATGTCAATATTTACACAGCACATCATGCAAGGCTAGTATTGAGGGTGTTACAGTGGTGCAGGGTCCCCGCTTTGTGTCTGGAGTTTGCATGTTCACTCCATGCGTGTAGGTTTTTGACAGATGTGCACATACATATTTGATTTCTTAACCTGATTCCTAAAAGATAGCCACATACCAGGGAAATCTTTATTAAAGAACTAACAAAAACAGTTAAAAAAAAGGGGAAGCTGGCTTGCTCCAATGCCCAAAAAGTAGCCAAAGCCAATTTTCATTATTAGCATCAATCTTTGAATCCTCAACAGAAAATATCTTAAAACTTGTAAAATAATTAAGGTATGGGGTTCATCTTTTCATAGTGAATCTTTCATTCACAGCCTAAAAAGGAATGCAGGACAGGCCGAATGCCTCGCTTTTACCGAAAGAACACACAAATGAGCATTTAAAATGAGCAATAAAACGTATATCCAAAATTCAGGTACACAAGGCCCTAGTGGCTGGGAATGAGGGAGATGGTTAACACCTCTCACAAAAAGCTTGTGGACTTCAATAAAGGCCATATCTCCATCAGCAAATTACCTGCTGAGAACTTCTTTTCTTAATAGGTACAGGATTTATGCCTAGTTCCCACTGACGCAGTGCCAGAGCTGGTGCCAGACTTTTTCCCCCAACCCGGAACCGGTTCTACGCATTTTCAATGCAAAAACCTGGCCCTAGGCCAGTAAAAAGGGCTCCAGCATGTCACCACAGGAACTGCTGATCTGAATCTGGAACCATAATGTCAGTAAAAGTGGGATGGGCTCTCTGACACAAACCTTCCACATACCCAGAAGGTTCAATCCATAACCGATATAGTTCTGTCTAATGGCTAGCGCCAGCAGTGAAACAACTTGCCAGCTTATTAGCGGAATAATGCTGAATCATTTCTTTTTATTCTGTGGAAAACGGCAAACAAATTATAAACATGCTGCAGGTTGAATAAATACAATGGCGTGCCGCTTGGGTGGCAAAAAGAAAATGAGCTGGGGCCTCATGTATAACGGCGTGCGTGGATTTCACACTAAAACATGGCGTAAGGACAAATCCAGAGATCTGAGTACACCAGAAAAAATCCAGATGCATAAGACTGTGCATACGCGAAGTTCTATGCGCTTTCCCTTCTTACATCCCAATCAGTGCGAAATGTTACGGACTTGCACGAGCCCACCACCACAATCTTGCTTAGCGAAATCGAGGAGAGAAAAAAAAAATGTTTGGTGGTTTAAGCAGTGGCATCAGCAACAAAAGAACTAATGGAGTGGCACAGTGTGGCAGAGGCGCTTAAAAATGTAATTCTGGAAAATCCCACAGTCACCGAAATAAAAAATAAATGGTCGGATATTAAAGTCAACGTAAAAAAGCGAGTTGCAGCTCAACACCACCTTAAGCTGCCCGCTCTACCACCGCCCAAGCCCAAGAATGAGCGTCGTTATAACGCCACTCTTGTGCAGTCTGTCAGTGGGTACCCACTGTCTCCAAAGGAACTGTCAAATGGTTACATTATACACAAAACCTACAATTTTGTAAAGTATAAAATGTCTTCTTACCGAGAAGACAGCCATCACCACACCATTTTCAAGTTTGTTCCCAACACTACTATTTCTGAGAATAAACGATTACTAGGTTGAGCCAGGCCATCTCGCCACAACATTAATGAGTCGCATTTTCACATCACAGATGATTCGCACATTAATAGAGTGAAAATTCTTTCATTTACATATGCTAATTCATTCTCTGAAGCTGCCTTTATAGCAATGTGCGTGCAGTCAATCATTCCGATTACATCTGCAAAATTGGACATGGCTGCGAATTACGCTTTAACGTTTACCTGTTCAGCCACAGTGTAAGGAAAATTTATGGATGACAAGTGGTTTATACCATCCCATACAGCTGGCTGACTGAGAAATACCCGATCGGTCCGCAAGTTCATGTTGAAAAGCTCCTGTGGCTAAAGACCATTTATACATGAGGCCCCTGAACAGCAAAGTGGAATTTTTAGGGAACTCTTATTATGCGATCCTTAAAAGGACAGAGGCAAAACAACTCACACAAAGCCTTCAAGGAGACAAGGATACAGGCAATAGAGACAGAGGACAGCGAATATATACTCTTGAAAACTTTTTTTTGGTTTGGCAGCTTATAAAAACTGAAACAGATCAAGATAAATCCAAACAATGGATTTACTTTACTCTCACTTCTACCTACATAAGATTTCCATCCCATTCTAAAACCGGTGGAAACACTGGCAGGTTCTCACAAAGCATTAAGGCGAGAACCAGCCAAGCACTGGCATCAGCACCAGCTCCGCATTAGATGCCATTTCAGAATGTGGGACTAGGATGACAAAAAACAGATACGCCAAGTTTCCGAGAAATTATTTCAAATGTTTGATAAAGTCATTAGGTTTGATACATAGTTTAAAATTATAACAAAGGATTGAAACAGTTTTGATTAAGACATGATATGGGAGTCGCAATTTAGTTTCATGATTTTTCATTAACATTTGCCTTAATTTGTTAAATTTATTGTACCACTTCACACTCGCAGATGTTAAACGCTGGGCGTTTTTTCCAATATTTTCGGATTAAAAACACACCGTTTATGTAGCCTAAGCTATGTGCTCTGCGAAGTAAAAATGCAGTAGTGTTTACCTCTGTAGTGGTATATGTGCACATTTACTGTTTTAAGAACAGAAATGTGCACTTCATGTATGCTAAATGAAATGCATAGTTTATACAATTGGCAGTTGAAGAGTGCAACAACTTTATTGATACAGACTCATCCTCCGCAGTTAAACACTGTTAATGCCCATTAATTAGATTTGGCCTATTTTAAATTTAAGCAGTTCCATTATTTCAATATTGGAGTGTTAACCATCGGGATACAATGGTAATATCATTATCCATAATGATGCATTAAATCATAAAACTGGCTTGGTGAAGAGTATCGCATCATGGGCTAGATGGGAGTACCCAGCCCTACTAAACATACGGGAACAGACAAATAAATTTAGTTAAGAAATCAAATCACTCTTACACATGGCAACTTCAAGGTTTTTTCGAAAGGTTTAATACCAACTGATAAAGACTGTAAAATTATGAAAACAGTAAAAGGTTTCCCCATGCAATAGAAATATTTCTCAAACCAAGGATGAAGCAAAAAAAAAATCATAAAATAAAATTTCCATTAAAAAACATTGTGAGATATGTTAAATAAAAAGAGCCTTGTAACGTGTGATTCAGATATTTCAGAACAAATCCCTGTCACCTACCAGAGTTAGATAGCAAGCCAGAACAAGGACTTAAAGCAGCAACTATTGCAAGACAAATTGTTTCATACGATGAATAAAATGGAGAAGCTTTAAGACAATGGAACATTAAACTGAGAAGGGGCAGCAATTGAAAGGAATATACAAAACAGTTTTAGTTGCCACTGAAGTGGGCAATACATTAATACAATAATATAGTTGCTCTTTCAAATACACATGCAGAGTATACATATCCATCACCTAAATGATAATCACTTCTCCAATACAGTTATATGTTCATTTTACCATGCACACAAATAGATAGATGAATGGATTCAATAATGTATGGTGGTGGTGGACATTAAAAAATAGGTTTCTTTCAAAACAATGCAATACTTAACGTTGCTAAACCACTCCAGCATATACTTCGTGAATATAATATCGAGCAAAACATGTTACTGTTATCAGGGCTACCTTTTAATACGTGTATGACCGATAGCTGTGTTAATTACAATACATTACAATATATTAGCGCAGATCCAGTTCACGCATACCCAAGCGGATATTACACACACACACACATTCATTCATATATTCACACATACATATTCCCAGATAGACACATACATTGATAACACAGATATACGTTTCGCAATATACTGCTGTAGTAACATGAATTAATATCTTCCTTTTGAAAGCTGTATTTGGACACTATAGCAAAATGTTTCCCACTGCCTGTAGCACACCGCATAATACGCGACCTCGTAAGTTGCCTGCCCTGTCAGCAACAAAGGGCGCACATCTTACCCCGGCCTTCTTTGCAATGGGAATTCTCAGATGACGGGCTTACGACCCCGTACCAGCTGAAGCGTTGGCTAGGGGCATCGTTTCCAATTTGATGGGGAACAGTAATTCACTCCTCAAAAGGACGTCCATCCTGCAAAACTGGATGCATCCTGCTCCAGACTAGCTGAAGCCCATCCTCTCCAGCGTGAAAACACGGCCCACAATTGTTTCGGCTTAATCCGGAAGTCGAATTTAGGGCTGCGCAGATTGGATAATAACCAAATAAAAAATTCACACCGGCATCTTGTAGCCAATCGGAGAAGCGATTGGAGTTAAAGAGGCACTAAGATCAAGGGCCGGATATAAAACACAAGGGCATCCCTTTGTTACGATCTTGACCCGCATAAATGGAAACTGCATTTTAGGATTCTTAGGAAATTAAATGGAAAGGGTAACCAAACAACAACGAGTCCCTTTTTGGGTAGCAATCATATAGAGCGAATTCTGGCACCACAGGGTTGTATTTATAGTGCTGCACGATGTTAAATTACCCGCAATAGCTGGATGTCTAATAATAACCGCACACGAAATAAGACGTTCGATCAAATCAGGCAACTGGGTTATATCAGCCTTTAGTAAAATTACTTGCACTTAAAGATATATTAAACCATTTACGTGATTATCTGAATTTTACAAGAACTGATTATGTACCTACCAACATCCATGACATGCCTCGCAATGACCCCCAAAAGACTTACTCCACGTTGTTACTGGTTTAGACTGGTCTAATTATTAATGTAAAATAAAAAGCGCCACCTCTGTCATTTAATTATAAACAATCTGGATTATCGTGGTACCGCTGAATAGGCCCGTGAATTTCAATTAAGTTTATATAACAATTATTTTTTCCAGTATAGTAAACGCAGCTGAATTTCGGCCGAAGCTTAATATTCCATTTGTTATCAGGCAAGAAAACAAATGGCGTTTTTATTCTGGATGACGAGAAAGAAAAACAGTAACATCGGATCTTAGCATCGGATCTTTTTCACAGAAATCAAGGGAATGACAACACTGCAGACTGTTTTCTGCGGTCTGATCGCTCATTGTGTCGTCACAAAGCACACATCCGACGAGCTGAAGCTAACTATCTAGCCGCAAACTACAACGTATAACGAATAACTGCTAATTAGTTTCACATATTCAGTATTACGAACGACTGACAAAATCCACAGAATTCAATCCTTATGCCATTCGAGTCATTTCTTAGATCATGCCCATATAAATACGAGGCTTTGAACACGTAGGATGTGACCACAATACCGAGCGACTGTTTATCTTTCATACAATGTCTACTAATTTAAAGCCCACAGCCAGGGATAAGCGATAAGGATTTCCCCAGCTAGTGTTTGTAGTGTTATTACATTTTCGGCCATACGAGTCAGACAGTCGTATAGTTACCTCTTACGCTGGAAGTAACGCATCAGCTCCGAGATCAGCGTGCTTGCCACAACTGTTGATCCTGATCATTTCACTTCCATTAGCTAGCTAACATTTATAACCACATTCAAAATATAACCATTAACCATGTTAAATGACAAATCGTTCAGTTTTGCCTACGATATCTGCGCTAAGGCTGTTCACAGGACTTCTTTGTTGCCGCCAAGACTGTACTTTTTTAGGGCAGTGAGTAAAAAAGTAACATTCTTCGCTTCATGAGCGCTCATACTCACTCTTCCCGAGGCCGAGCATTAGGCATCGTCTGAAACATCCTTATACTTTACTATTTTACAACCAATGCCTTGGCTGTTGCAGCCGCGCTATACCAAATCACTGCTGCTTTCTGCGGCACCAACTTCTCACGCATGCGCAATAAGGCAAAACATTACCGACTATTTGGGTGGAGTGAGGATTTCCGATTATTAACTATATATCACCTTTGTTGTATTCCCTTGCCTTTAGGGAATGCATGTGGTTGTAGCACCGGTCCGCTGCGCCGCAGACACTTTGGCATACAATCCAGTAACGCATAAACCGTTTGACGAATCTTTTACAAACTTTGCACAGGTATTGAATTGATGAGGAATCCGAATTGATTAAATTTTGAAACAGCGCCAAAGATGAAGCAGCGCGACATAGTGAAAACCAAAACAAAGATCAGTTTGAATGCTTGATCGCCTTAAAAGGATAACTCAATAAATGCCTGATGGATCTTTTTCAGTCATTGCAGAGGCATTGTAGGGGGTCGGAATAGAACTGATTAAATTCCCCACTGGGGAAGCAGAGGATATACCTTAGGCAGAATGACGAGGCTGTAGTTGGCTCCTTATTCGTAAAATCCGTTCCACCTTAAATAGGCATAATGCGTGATCAGTCTCATTGACAGCAAGGTATCTGCTCAACAACAAAACGTCCGTCCAAAACATCAATAGCATCTAAAAGAACAATAACTATACTTACTATAATCAAGCGTTTGAAGATAATTACTGTAGAGTTTTTAAAATAATTCCCTGTGAAAAATGCATTGTTTCCCATTAAGACCCATTGTAAATAAATGTGTGATCTGTCATATTTGCAGCAATTTATCTGGTCAAAATCTAAACGTCTCTTTAACGCTTTAATACCTTCTAATAGAGAAAGGATTACACTTACTATATCCAGAGATTGAAGATATTTTACTGTAGAGTTTTTAAAATAATGCCCTCTGAATTTGGCATTTTTCCCATTAAGACGCACAGAAAATCAGTGTCTGATCTGTCATATCAAAACGTCTCTTCAAAGCTTTAATACCATCTAATAGAGAAAGGATTACACTTAATAAATCCAGAGATTGAAGATATTTTACTGCACCATTTTTAAAATAATGCCCTTTGAAGATCGCATGGTTTCCCATTAAAACACATTAGAAATCAATGTCTGATCTGTCATATTTGCAGCAATTTATCTGGTCAACATCTAAACATCTGTCCATCCATCCATCCATCTTCTACCGCTGGTCCGAGTCGGGTCGCGGGGGCAGCAGCCTAAGCAGGGAAGCCCAGACTTCCTTCTCCCCGGCCACTTCGTCCAGCTCTTCTGGGGGAATCCCG
>JAODKK010000036.1:15671714-15684407 GCA_026774405.1 Petrocephalus microphthalmus | reverse complement strand
AGTTGCCACCATGTGATTGGCTGATCAGTAATTTGCGTCAACGAGCAGTTGGACAGGTGTGCCTAATAAAGTGGCCAATGAGTGTATATGTATATACATTATTGTATGCTAAAACAATTTAAACTTGTGTGTACCACCGTCAAAAAAATAATAAGAAAAATAATAAGAATAATAAATAATAAAAACAAAAATAACTTAATAAACCCCACCTGATTGTTTATGTACGTCCAGATTAAGTAACCACAACCACTTAATTATTGTTCAGGTTTCATACTTCCTGATCTATGGTATGCTGAGAACCTCCCATTAGCAAATTAATGAGAAAGTGTTTGTGCTGATCCCTACTGCTTCCAGATTGCTTGGCAAGGGCCCTTCTCAACCATAGCACTCCAGATAATCATGCTACGGCAGCTGTGCTTCTGGCTGCCAAAAATGTTTTCAGCTTTTCTATATTATAGTGCAGTGTTTGACTCATTCTGGTTACGTGTTTTGCCAAATGTTTCATCGGTCACCGAAAGCCCTGGTGATTATTGCGCGATATAATCGAGATGTGATATCGTCCAGCCCTAGTGTTGGGGAGCAGCACAATTATCAAAAATATGAAAAACCAGTATAAGCAGTTAGACGCTGGTTGGGTAGACAGATGGATGCTAAAAGATCCTATCCCTCAGTTGAATCAATTGCATCAATTACTTATTTTCTGATCTAATGCAATACCAACAAATCAGTATTGCAGTATTGTTCCAGACAATTCAAAATGCAGTACATAAATCTGGTCTGATCCAGATCAAGGAAGACTACACTGCAGTAAGTGTGGCCATAATGGTTTCCTGGGAAAAAAAAAGATATTTTCCATTATTAAAGACGACCTGATGCCAACTGACCCATCACTGGCTAATAGCTAAGCTGTTACTGTAATCCCCTGAGTTTAAGGATAGATGCTGAACAGACAGGCTAATGTTACACGTTACTCAAATTGCTGTATAGTATGCATCATTCAGTTTGTCAGATCAAAGTCATGTTTAATATGTATAAGTAGGGCAGTCACGATCATGAAATTTTAGTTGACAACTGTCATACAAATAATTGAGATTAGCGATTTAATTGTTCTTTTCTGTTCATTTTATAACACTATCAGCCTATAGTTAGCCTAATCATAGTTTAAAAAGCATAGTTTTACGTCCGATCTGTTCATCCTGCCAATTTACGGCAAACCGTGTTATCTACATTTATAGCAAAGTAAGCCAGAAAACATTGGAATTAAGTTAGTCTGGGATAAATACATAGGAATGAAGACAAAGTCCATTTAAATTAGGGTACCTTAAATCTAAAGTTGCTAAATCTAATCTAAAGTTATCCGGCTAAGCAAGAAATCGTTTCGTCGATGATTCTGTTGACTTAAAAGGAAAAACAAATTTTTGTTGTCATTTGAAGTGTTCACTCTGGTTATCTATTTCCAGTTTTTGGATAACACTATTACCTAAGTATCCCATATGTGAAATGTTAGTTTATTTTCCCATCAGCTGAAACTGCTGCTATCCAGCCACGTGGTGTTTTGGTATGCTTGTAGGCTGGGCATGTGAGCGGAGCAGAGTGCAGAGCCGGAGCGGAAGGATTTTCGCACCAAAATAATCACAATCAGACGATTGCATAATAATTGCAACAGGCCTGAGTATAACCAAATCATTAGCAACTCTTAAATGTTAGGTACCATTGCTATTGAAAGAGTTCTGATAACACAGAAGATATAACCAGTTCTCAGGAAGTTAACATTTCATCCAACACAAAAGTCAATTTAAAATTAGTATTTTTCTATTTATTAATGAAAAGAATATCGGCACTGAATGAATTACTACTAGGGCAGCAATGCTTCATCAAGTAACTTGAATAGCTCGATTACAAAAAATCCTCAATGCAAATTGTTTGATTCAATGCTTTGTTAAATCCACACGACTATGTACTGCTCAGTACATAGTACATACTTCTCGACAGCGACACTCCCATAGGGACCCACTCTAAAAAATGGCAGAGAAAACTTCTGAGTCATGGAGACAGTGATTAGTTCCAAACATTGACATTCGCAGCATAGAAATACGGTTATTTCCATTGCTTATCAAGCACATTAGGCGGTATGTTGGTAAACAGATAAAAAATAATACATTAGCTATCATTAATATACAACACAACTTGCAAAAAATCGCAGGGTGTTCAAATACTTATGTTCCTCACTGTAAATAATATTTTGTTTTTATATGTGCACAGCATCACAGCATTAGCTGTTACTGGTAACCATAATTAATTTTGACCGAATTAGCTACCCAGGCTAACATCCCCATTTCACTGATGATTTTGTCAATCACTACTGACACAGGGTAACGTTACATATTAAGGTGTTCTGGTTATCAACAGCTTCATAATTACAGTTAGGTGTACTGCTACCATGTTAATGCAGCTGATTAAAATATCAGTTTACAGCTCTCCTCGGGTCACATGGGTAAATGTGAATTTACTACCAAATTTAGGGCAAAATATCTTAAATTATTTTATAATTTAAAATTTGTAATTAATCTGCCAAAAAAATATCATGTTGCGGTAAAGTGTATGCATTATTTTGTGTGCTTGTTGAGTGCTGCATTTGCAAACATTGCTGGAACAAAAAATACTTTTTTCAGATTAAGTATCACTTAAAATATCATAATTATGGTATGCAGCTTAACCATTAAAAACAATTATTAGCTCAGTTTAAGAAATCTGATTTTTTCCACTTTTGAAGTTACTATTGCACTTAACCTTTCTGTGAACTATTTCTGACCATTAAATAGGTAGGTAATTCACTTACGGCTCAGCAGCGGAACTGATATTTTTCGACACTGCGAATGTAATGTTTTACATTTCACGTGTCTGTGTTTGTGGCCGAATACGCAGACACTTTGGGTCACTTCTGATTGGTGAGCATGACTGGTACGCGAGGAGTTCAGCATTTCTGATTGGTGAGACTGTCACACACAAGGAGGACGGTATGAATTCTCACGACAGTTTTAAACCCTGGGTCAGACGTGCTGAATAATGCATATCCTAAATCGCACCCCTTTGCGATTTGCTAATTCCGTCGTTTCAAATCATGATTTCAGTTTGAAATTGATAAATCGTTCAGTCCTAACATTGACCTTCCTGCTACTTCTTTATAAGCCTCAGAGCTTGCTGCAACAGTCCTCACCCATAACAAGCATTCTGTTCACATCACTCCCATTCTTTCAAAGTTACACTGATTGCCAGTTCTGTCCCTTATCAAATTCAAAATCTTGCTACTCACCTTCAAAGCACTTCATGGCCTTGGACCCCATTACCTCAGTGATCTCCCAACCCCTTACTATCCCCCCCTCGCTCACCTAGCTCTAATCCACTCCTTGTCCCTCATACCAGGCTTCTCGCAATGTGTGGCAGGTCATTTAGCACCATTGCCCCCAAACTCTTACATTTTTGGCCTCAATCTCTCCTAGGCGGTATTTTACTTTCAACTTTTAAGCATGTTTGCACTTTATGAATGGTAAAAAACATTCAAGGTTAATTTCATTCATAATTTTTTTTAACCAGTAACCCTGATCTGGGGTGATCTAAGTCCATAGCAAGCCACATACACACACACATTCACACTGGCAGTTTAGAGATGCCAGCTGGCCTCTTTTTTTTAACCTGTTTTTGGAATGTGGGAGGAAGCCAGATAATCTGGTGGAAACTTGCCCAAAAGGAGGAGGACACTCAAGCTCCATGGACAAATTGCAGAGACTGCATTCAAACCCACAACCCAGTGCCACCCACTTAACCACTGTGCTACTCTGCTTTAGTTCAGTCTTAGAATAAATTTTGCAGTGTATTTTATGCAGTGAATTATTTACTTATGGGTGTGAACCACCCTCGAAACAGGAAGTTCTGTTTCCAGAAACAGGAAGTTTGCGTATCAGTATCAGCATTTTTCAGAAAGTAGGTGCGCTTTAAAGTTTCCTGGTGATTGCCACATTGGAAGTACTGGGAGTTCCAACTTCAAAATAAAATTACAAAATACATCTACATTTTATAGTACTACTGCAAATAATAATTAATTATAACAATTTATAATAATAATAATAATAAGGATAATGCAGACTAATAATAGTAATATTGCATCTATATCGCGTGTTTTACAAACCCAAGCTTGCTTTATAAGATGCGGATAAAAGGGGATAAAAATGCAAGCAGTACAGGGAGAGAAATGTAAATTAAAATTGTCTAAAATAACTATTTTTTTATAGCTACAATGAATTTGTTTAATGACAATAACTTAACATCAAAATTGTTTCACTTTCAAAAATGTGATTAAGTCATGTTCCTTATTTTAAAACCTGGAGCAAAACGGTTTCCAAATACTTATTACGCTCATTGTTTTACGTGAATTAGTAGTTAACATGACAAAAAATAATCCATAATAGACAAGAAGATATATAAACAATGATTTGATAGATAAACAAATAAAATTAATTTTACAAGTGCACAAAGAACCCTCTAATGTGTCACATATACTCTGCGGTACACTGAAAAAACATCCATCATGGGTGCAAAAAGTAATTACTGAAGTGTACTGTGTAACAGATGTAAAAATGAATACGGGTGTAAATTTTAACAGAATTATATATATTTTGTGTATATTAAACCGACTATCGTGGGTGAAAAAAACAGTCACATAAGTGTCATGTGTACTTTGGGGTATAAAAACGACTCACTTTAATGTAAAACTAATGTATTAACGGAATTTTCATAAATAGCCTTAGTTAAATTTGAAACGAAGTCTGATAAACTGGCTCACAGAGGCAATTGCACACTGGGCCTTTTGCTGTATTTACTGCTCAGATGAAGAAAGCCAACGCTTCTGTATGGTTTATTCTACCAGGTCAAAACACAGCACTTACAACGGCAAGTATTTTGATGTCGCTACTATCCAAGTAACCCGACACGACTTAATAACCCTGCTAAACGACACCTTTTCCAAGTTGGAGTCTATCCATGTCTATCCTATTGACACTTGAGATGGACCAGCGGACCACGCTGTTATCAAATATGTTTATAATTAACGACGGATTGGTTTTCCTCCATCAACTAAAGCAACAGCAGGAGACTTTTTCCGCAATATCAGCTCCCAGAACGCCATATGCTCGGTTGGGATTTTTATTCCTTGTTTATAAAAGTTGCGTTTCTTTTAAATCCCATTTAAAACACGCAGAATGTTCACGATCGAACAGGCCTGTGGCCAGAAATAAGTTTCTAGGGTGTTCCAAAATCATGTTTGTTACCTGGCTATCGATAGTACAGATATCTCCGAATGGTTTCAAAGCCCTTGTCTCAGTACATAGCTACGTGCCTGCGGTCGTCTCTTCTGCTCCTTCGCTCGCACGTAAATGCATTGCTGCATTCAATGAGCGACTCATTTACTACAGAATATTATAACACCCCCCCCCAAAAGAGGTTAAAAAAATCTAACTTAAAATTCTTAAGTTAACATGACTTTCGAACGTTCGATACCTCATCTAACTTAAGTGAATGAGCCTCTAAAAGAAACTGCCGCATTCCCGGTAGCTGCTCCTTTTTGATCTTAACCTACAAAACAGAGGCGTCTGTTTATACGAGAGGCGAAATAACCGTACCTGAAACGACGAGGGCTTCATTTGGTCCCACAGTATGACAGTTACCCATCCCACTATGATTTAAATTTTCAGGTTGGACGTAAACAGGCGAAGTTCCCTCCGACTACTGGCCGCCGGTTCTCTCCCGAGCGCTCACTCCCCCAGGACCAAACGGCTCCCACCGCCAGACACCCACGGCGCCGCGCCGCCCCGCATTCCGCTTGTTTTTTGCTGGCGAGCCGAATGGAGGCATAAGCGGAAAGGTCTCTAGCGCCGCCATGCGTCGCGGAGTGCGCCTCGAACGCAGTCGGCTTGTCGCACCGTCCTCCCCCGCGAGAAATTATCAGAATTAAGTCGTTGTCAGAACTACAGTAAAATATTGTTGGAAAAACGTCAGCTGTTATGTCAGTCACCTCTATCCGTTGTTCACTTCCATCTATATTTTATTCTATGAGCGGGTATCAGGGTTGCCAACGTTGGTCGGCAGGCCGGCGTGAGATTTTCAATTCAATCCAACTCTGCACACAAATTTTTCACAAATTCGTGTAACAGTTTTATTACCTTGTAAATAGCCTGTAGGGTTTGCAAACTAAGTAACGCTTTTCATGTACGTAACTTTAAGTAGATAATGGAATAATATACATTTTACGTAAGATTTCTTATATGAGCGTGAGAATCTGAAGGCGCGAACTGGCTATACCCCGAGGGTATAGAAATTGGATGGAGTTATATTTATTAAACGAATATGACCGATCTACAAACCCACTGCCCATGTGTCCGTATTCGTATTTAACCCTGTTAACTAGTCTATCCGGAAATCACGATCTTACTTAGATAAAAAAAAAAGTATTCACCTTGGAATACAGCTTGTTTAAATATGTACTTTAATAAATGTATTGCAAATTAATGTAATTTATAAAATTAGGGTGGGTTACATGATATTTCGATGCAACATAAGACAGGGGTGGTCAGCTGTTACCCTGACAAGGATTAAACCAGTTACATAGAAAATAATTCAAATTAAGTCCCAGCCCAGCACTTTCTTCAGGTTTCCATCTATGAAGTTCCTCCCACAAAATCAAAAATATCAAACGTGTGTTTATGCTCACACAATGCCATTCAATCTATGGTAATGTTGTGAATACAGGCCCCATGAAAAGCATATTCCTATTTATACCTTATAGATTCCAGCATCACCATAGTTCCAAATGGACAAAATGGATGGATGTGTATAAATTTGACACCATTTCAAACAATATAGGACAAATGTCAAAGTAAATTTATAAGTCAAAAAATCAAGCTGTGAAATGTAGAAAAGGCAAGCAGTGAAAATAATCCCCCTTCCAATTCAACTGAGCCTGAATTCTTCTTATATATATATATCGTAACAAGCTTACCCCATACAAATTCAAGTTTCATTAGAACAGCATGGTAAAAGCTAGGACATTTATTCAAACATCTTTTTAACCCTATGTGTGTAAATCCCACCACCATGCAACTGATTTCACATTGTATGGCCAATACATGACCATATGGAAAGGGAAGCTTTGCTATTTTTCATAAAAAGTCTGAGGAAACACCTTAAATGTTTGACACATTCCGACTGCACTCTGAATAACTCACTACTTAAATTTCATTCCTTCACAGATCTTAGGTACTTCTTATATTAAAGCAATTTCTCACCCATGAACTTTCCTAACAAATTATCCCTATAAGTGTCAGCAGGATCCTGATTGATGCCACTCTTGACAGCTTTACACCTGCTAGGAGACTTGCTCTACAGGTCTCAACTGAAGGTCTCCAACCTGGATACAAGAGAGAATTGTGAATGAACAAAAACAACAAAAAATGCATTCCAAAAACTTCTATAAACAACTATCCATTTCAGCCATTGTCTTTCTCATACACTCAAAAGAAATGACTGTTAGACAGCCGTCCCTTAACAGAAAGCATCACAATTATTTTCTTAGTTTCTCAAAATAAGTAGTGCCAAACATGCAAAGGAAGCACCCTACACCATACCATGCACTTAGCACAAACATGCCAACATCTACTATGTCACTTCTGCATACCTGCACATGAGGGGGGGCACTGAGGACATACGTGACTGCATCGGCTATATCTTGCGCCTTTAAACACTGCAAGAGAGAGGACACACATGCAAAGTTTTTTCAGGAAGTACAGGTTATGTATGAATGTACATATGGATGACTGACAGTCTTCTATTCTATTTATCCAGACGAACTGCACGCAGATACACTATACATTCAAATAAATTTATTTGAAAAGGATTATTTTCACTTTTAAGATCTAATCTTTTTTAATTTAAAAAAAAATGATTATTTGGGTTCCTGTTTTGTCACGCTTAAAATTCATGTGGTTAATGTTAATCTAAGTGAGTTAATGGCAGAGCCAACACATGTCCTTTTTAGTGAAAATGCACTTCATGTGACCTCTGGTGCCTCTCTTGTATCCAAGCGACCTGAGTTCCCCAAAGCATGGCTTGGTGCACGGATCATTACCAAAAGAGCTTATTGGCACTCTTACCTTTATACTCTCATATACAGCAGCTGCCTTCTCTGGAGTCCCGTCATAAAGCCTAAAAGCAAACTCGGTCTCCACCAAGCCAGGCGAGATGCACTACAAAAGTGTGTATAAAAAAAAAAACATTTAAAAGGCATCTCAGTTCATCGGAAGGTAAAGTCAAACTGTTCTCAGTTTTCCAAAGCTACAAAAGTCCCCTTCACAAGTCCAATTTAATAGCTAATAATGCTCCACAACTCAGGTTCTAGCAAGCTGTGGAGATGCACCAGGTGGGGGTCCTTCCACAGCACAGTAAAGCACACAGCATTGGTTTCACCTGCTCATACCGTGGCCCTGATACGAGTCTTGGCCTCGCGCAGCTCCTGCCTAAGGCCCTCAGTCAATGCAGTCACTGCATACTTGGTGGCTGTGTAGAAGTGGACGTCAGCATTTGGCACAACTCTGTGTCCGCACATGCTGTGCGATAGTGGTAATGCAATGCACAGGAAAATAAAGGTGAATTATTTCCCCCAAAAATCACATAAAATGTTGTGATTGTTCCGTTTCAAAGGATATATATATGCAAATCTGTACCTGGATTACAGAAACTCCTGAAAAGGCTACATGGCGCAGATAAGATATTTCTGCATTAGAATTCTATAGATAGATTTTTTTGTTTTGGAAGGACAAAATAAACTGAGGGAATTTAACAAAAATCACTATATGCTTGCTGTTCTTATTTTCCTTCTGAACTGACAAAACGTATTGATTTATTAATGGGGTGATCAAGCTGTACCTGTTAATGTTGATGATGTGTCCATCATCGATGTTCCTCTCCTTCATCGACTGATAGGCCTCGCGTGTGCATATCGACAAGGCAAGGATGTTTATCTGGAAGAGAACACCCAACAAATGGGCCTTGGTCAGACAGAGCAGCTTGCAAAAGGGAGGGTTTTTTAGCCTTATCTATTAGGGTGTTGTTCCAGTTTGACCAGAATTGTCGGTCTTATGCCATAAATAGCATGTACATTAACATACATTGACAAGTTACATTCCTGAACTCCTCAAACAACAGTGTCACCACCATCCCATTTCTCTGGCTTGCATTTTTCACCTGTGTGCTTTTACCCCGAACAACTTTCCCAGTTATACCTGGGGTCCAAGCTACAATTGAATGATATGGCTAGTAATAAGATTACAACTACTGGAAAAAAAACAAATAACTGATAAGATTGTTTAGCCTGCATGTCAATTTACAGCAGTCCAAAGTAACAAAGTAAGCCATAAGGCACTTACAAGAAACGCCCAAAAAGTGTTGTAATTATGGGCAGAAAACCCACTATGTCATTATCCGGGGCATAGGTAAAGAATATTTAATTCAGTAGTTAATTTAATTATTGGAGCTCAGTATAATTCATTTAGTATTAATTTCTGTAAATTGCAGTTGGGAAGGTGGACATTTGGAAAATGGCCAGAGAAACAGAGGTGTGTAGTACTAGTATGATGTGGGCTGTGTGGACTCCAGTAGATATGCACAGTAGGGGATGGTTGAGACAGCTTACATCAATCATTGCCCTCCAGCCTTCTGTCCTGCCACTCAATAACTTCTCCGCACAGGCCAAGCCAGCATTGTTGATGCACACATCTACACCCTGGTGAAGAGTCTTGATAGCAGAAAACATGGACAGGATCTCCTCTTCAATGGAGAGATCACATTTGTAGGGGAACAGGGTGCCTTGGAATCCTGCACTCTGACACTCCGCTGCCAGTTTCTAAATCACAGTCAGAGAAGCTGCTTTTATGTAAACAGCTATTTTATGACCTCCCAACTTCAAGTAAAAATCTTAACAATCCTAAATGGCCTAGAACCAAGCATTTGAAATAGGGATGGCCAATAAATATAATTTTGATTCAAATGACAAATTTCACTTCTAATAATTATAAAAACAAAACAATCGAGATAAAACGATTATCGTGCCGCGTTCCGCGACGATGCTGTTTTGTCTTGTGTAAGAAATCCAGAGCATCCCTTTCCAGCCCCTTCCTGTTTCTGAGCTTAATTATAGAGTTCAATGTAATCTACTGTTAAAAAGACACGTTTTTTTTCTAAATCTGTTAATACTGCTTTTTTTTTTGTTTTTACTTGTGGAATATGATACAAAAGATACCGAAACCAATTCAATAAGGCAGCCACATTTTGATTACATTTTAATATATTTTGGAAATGTTTTAAGGGGAAATGATAATCCGCAGAAATGCTTAATTCGATGTAACTAAGGTTACATTGGTGCAAACTGGATTATTAACAGCCTGGTTGTTATTCGGAGGTGGTGACGTCACCCGCAGCTACAGCGTTCCCCATATAAGAAACGCATTTTACGCTACTTATTGACTGATACGTAACAATAATTTCAAGCAGTGTAGGCAAATAGAGTACTAGCTACGCATGTAACTCCCATAAAATGCACAGAGAAGCTAAAAGACACAATGAACGCGCAACAGCTTCGAAGTTCTGCTGACCTAGCAAACTAGCTAATCTTAGCCAACTAGCTAGCCAAGAGCATTACGCCTCGGCTCACCGCGGGTTTACGTTAATATTTAGACAGCAGTTCCCGTATTCGGTGATATTCCTATATAGCCAAACTGTTGCCCATTAAATAAAAAATAATAAAGAATTAACCTCAATTTTATCCACGTTCCTGGCACAGCCCACCACCTTCATGCCGCGCTGCACTAGCTCCCGGGCTACAGCTGCTCCGATTCCTACCGAAGCTCCGGTCACCAGTGCTACTCTGCCTTTCCAGCGCTCCATTTGTTCAAGAAATGCACAGATAAGTTATCAGGAAATTCACTTATCTATATTTCAATGAAAATCGACGGACTCTTCTTGAACTAGCTAGGGACAGACACAACCACCCCACATTCACTGTATTCTGACAAAGGTAACGCAAAGAAATCCCCGCCCACTCGCTATATATTAAACATTAAACAGCACGAAGTTCGTTGGTTTTTTTTTCTCCCAAGTTATTCAGTATTTCATGCAACTTAGGCAATTATGAATTTTATTTTCAATAATAATTTTAGCTGCGCAGTTCACAATCAAAACTAAACTATATGAAATGATGTCCATATATGATAAACAGAAATGGCTACAATACCAGTCAAAAGTCTGGACATACTGATACTTTTTCATTGATCCCAGTAGGGAAATTCGCTTTTCACCTCCCCCGATCTTGTTTTCCATGAAAGCAAGTTTGGCCTTGAAGGGCAGCCACCGCATGCGGTGCCCAGCGAGCTCCAAATGCTTGCTTTTTATGCATTGATCTCTGTTTTAGCTAGATCAATCATATCAAATATTGCAACGACCAGATGAAATGTTCACCAACACAAAAATTTCTCAAAGTTTACACTCTTCAAGACAACCCCTTTTGCTTCTATGACAGCATTGCAGATTTTGCATTCTTTCAGCCAGCTCCCAGATATAACCTCCTGGGATGTTTCTGCAATAGTCCTGAAGGAGATTGCATTTCCCAAAAGCATAGTTGCTCATATAGTTAAATCTATGCAACTGAATGAGTCCAACTATGTTGGTTGCTAACAAGAGCTTTTGGGAAACACACCCCTGGTCAGTCAAGTAGCAGAGGGGGTTGTCAATCAGTGTCAGCTGCTTTGGTGTAAATGAGATTAACAACAGGTGCAGTAGAGGGGCAACAATGAAACAACCTCCAAAACACGGATGGTTTAACAGGTGGAGGCCAATGACATTTTTCCCTACTAATTCTTTCTGACTGTTTTTTCACTAGTTTTGCATTTGGCATCAGTCAGTGTTACTACTGGTAGCATGATGAGATACCTGGACTCTACAGAGGTTTAATAGGTAGTCCAACGTGCCATTGCCAGCACAGTCTCAAGGGCATGGAGGAGATTCCAGGAGACAGGCAGTTACTCTAGGTGAGCTGGACAGGGCCATAGAAGGTCTGTAACCCATCAGCAGGACTGGCATTTGCTCATATGGGCAAGGAAGAACAGGATGTGCACTACCAGAGCCCTACAAAATGATCTCTAGCAAGCCACTGGTGTGTTTGTCTCTGACCAAACAATCAGAAACAAACTTCATGAGGGTGGCCTGAGGGCCAGACATCCTCCAGTGGGTCCTGTGCTCACTGCCCGGCACCGTGGAGCTCGATTGGCATTTGCCATAGAATACCAGAATTGGCAGGTCTGCCACTGCCGCCCCGTGCTTTTTGCAGATGAGGGCAGGTTCACCCTGAGCACATTGACAGATATGAAAGGGTCTGGAGAAGCCGTGGAGACCGTTATGCTGCCTGTAACATCATTCAGCATGACCAGTTTGGTGGAGGGTCAGTGGTGGTCTGGGAAGGCATATCCATGGAGGGACACACAGGCCACTACAGGCTAGTTAATGGCACCTTGACTGCCATTATAGACCCATCTCAAATCTTCCCTTCATTTCAAAGATTCTGGAAAAAGTTGTTGCTCACCAACTGTCTTCCTT
>JAODKK010000036.1:15221633-15232696 GCA_026774405.1 Petrocephalus microphthalmus | reverse complement strand
ACTTGCTGCGGTGCAAAAGCACCATTTGTGTATCCGCCTTGATAATTGTACAGATGAATTCTGGGTAGATTTGGGCACGCATCAGGCTCGTGGTATGAGCGGTATCGGAGCGAAATTGGAGCAGGACAGAGGGACCGCTCCAGCCTTAATAAAAAAACCGCTCTGCGCTCCGACCAAATTCCGCCCGCTCCGCTCCGCTCACATGCTCTGGTCTATGATACTATGTGGCTCGCCGCCTTTTGATGGCTGTCCCTTGGTCCTCTGTTTTTGGACACTAGTGTGCTCCTTTTTAGGATCATGTCGGGGGTCACACTATATCGGGGAGATCTTCAGCTCATATCTCTGGCAGAACTTCTCTTGCATCCCAAGTGTGGGTGTTCCTTGCCTTCACTTCTGAGGCAGTTGTTCAGAGTTGTGGCCATAAGGCTGTAGTTGCTTGTCACAGTGGCAACTACGAACCCAGTGGTGGAGACCAGCAGTAATGAGAGCTGTCAGGCTGAACCTTGGTCAACTTGCGGGACTCCCTAAGCACATGCAGTTAAGACACTAACGGGAAGTACAACGGTTAAATAATCTATCTTTAAATATATTATGACCTTTTCACTTTGATGGGAGGAGGCTGCATTAAACGCTAATGACATGCAATAAAGTTTTAAATAACAGCTACAGAAAGTCACGCACAATCTCATAAAGGCCTCATAGGTTAAAATTTTATTTTCAGAGAATTCCTATAGTGTAATTAGTATTCTTTCATTTTGGTGATATTGTTTCTTTTATAATATCCCACAGTAGTTTTTCCTCAGCAACAAAACATGGGATTCAAGAGAAATATGAGATACTTTTCAGAAGTTTTATTACTGAGGGCTTGTAGTGTTATCTAGCCAGATGCTTTAATAGTCAGGGAAATCTGAGGTCTATTTAGTGAGCTGAGCCGAAAAGGAGCCCCTCTGTACAGAACTCCAGTTATCTTCAGGTTAGATGTGTAAGCATAAATAAATAATGCAATAAGTCTTAAAAGTACAAAAACAGTTCTAAAATCCTGTATACATGTGGGTTATTCCCTGCCGTACACCCATAGCTTCCGGGCATCGGATGAACAGGGATAGGAAATATACACTATCTATGGATCTATGGAATATACACCAATGTTCCCCAAACTCACAGCTAATTTAAAAATAAATCATGAATTAATTATTAAATTAACTATTTCTAACATGATGAAAAGGAAATAGTGACAGGTTATGCTGGGGTTTGCGTGTTTTTCAGCTGACTGAATTTTGGCCGTGAGAAGTGCGTAATTAGGGTGGTGTGGTGACTTGGGAGGGACCGATGTCCTCTGTGGTGACTTTTATCACGTGTTTCCTGGGGTTGGCTGCAGGCTGATCCCAAGCCCGTGTGATCGAAGGACAATTTAGCGAATCATATAGTATAAACTCTATAAGGCAGCTATTTAATAGAGTGAAATAAATAACTAGTTATATAATAATTTCTGCAAAGTTGTATAAGAAGTGCATCCTGACCTTAGACAGTAAGTCCGAAGCCCATCTTTAAGTGGCGTTGGCAGAGGGTTGTGATATTTGCATTCATGATAAAAATGGCTGTGCTGACACACACTGAGCTCTGAAAATGGCAAGAGGTAACCTCAGAAGGCAGCCTCAGCCAGCCGGTGCTCACTCGCGGTGCTATAATCCACTAACATCAAGCGGCTTGGACTGTGCAGTAATGTCACAACAAACTAAAGTCAACCGATTCAGAAAAAAACTGTAACCACTTACTGGGAAACAAACAGAACAGTAAAGACATTGAAATGACACGTGATTTATCATAAAGAAGATGCACAGATATGGACTCCAGGCATCTGTGGAACTGGGTGCAAATGAAGATCATGACGCCATTTTCCAATAAAACAAGAAATATTAGAAAAATATGTAGAAAAAGTGTGATGACTGGAAGGCAGAAGCATTGCCCTTAACCAGGTGTAAAGAAATGCTCCATGAATCTTACTTTCTCCATATCTTATTGCTTTTCCAAGAGAAGCAGAATGGGTAGAATTAAGTGTAATTTTCCTAAGGTAATTAGGTGGAGGGATAATAGTGAGTTCTACGGTGTAACATGTCGCCTTGGATGGGCTCCGGGCCCCTCGGGGACCCTGACCTGGAAAAGCACTTAGGAGACTGGTAGATGGATGGATATTCGTCAGCTTTTCTGTTCTTCCAGAATCTATGGTGAGGACTAGAGGCTCATATATTACATGTAGGCTGCCAATCCATTTTAGAGGACACACTATCTTTATGGGGACTCTCCATTCATTCCTACGGGCATAACTGTAATTCCAACTGTGACATTCTTAACCCAGTTGGGGACATTGGGTTGCCAAACTGTAATAATTACAAATCCACACACACAGACGCACACACACACACACGTATGTATTCATGTTTTGTGGGGATTGTCCATTAATTTCTATGGGAAAAATCCTAATCTCAACTATGACACACTTAACCCCTACCCAGCCACAATCTTAATCACAAGTAAACAAACGACTTTGAGCATGTTTAGTTTTTGATTGCATTCAGTTTATTATTATTATTATTATTATTATACAATTTAGGTTTATATTGTGGGGACCTGAAAAATGTCCTCACAGGCTCAAATGTAAGGTTTTGCCACATTGTGAAAGACACTCACACAGACTCGCATACCAATCTAAATGGGGACCTTCCATTCATTTCTATGGGAAAAACCCTAATTCCAATCACAGCAGCTTTAACCCCAACCCAGCCCTAACCTTAACCATAAGTAACCAACCCAAATACAAGACTTTTGGCATTTTTACTTTTTTGATTGCAGTCACATACTTTTATAAAACTGAGATTATCCCAATGGGGACCTGAAAAGATGTCCCCAAAAGTAGGGAAATTTCAGGTTTTACCACACTCTGGGGACATTTTGGTCCTCAATTGTGATCTATGCAAACCCACACACACACACACATGCGTACGTATACGCAAAATACATTCAGTCACCCAAGGTATCATCATTTCTTTTTCCACTCGAATTCACATTCCACACCAAAACTGTAAATGTTTTTTTTTCTTTCACTTTTCTTAAGTCACTTTAACATTAATTTACTTTAACTGAATCAAAAGACTCCTTAAACTGCCCTTTTTCTACTTCTGTTAAGAATGCCAGGAATATCGTAATTGCTGTATATTCTTCACATTATTCATATCTTTTGACAGCAATATTCACGTAATTTTATTAGAAATCACAGATAAAGTATTCTAAGCTTAGCACTGCAAAGATGATTAAAGCAAAAGTGAAGAGAGAGAGAGAGAGAGATCAGTTTCTCTTGGCTATTCTTTAATCTCCCTGTAATCTGGGCCCACGGAGGAGTGCGGAGTGTGAGCGTGGGGCGCTGGGCGCTGGGGCTGATCGCCGGGCTGCCGGAGACCCCGGGGGCGGCCGGCGCATTAGCAGCAGGCTAAGCGTCTGTCATGTCACCGTCAGGATTAGGCCCATAGACGACCTGGAAGACAGAAATAAGCCCTGCGGAGCATTAATGTTCTTTTGCCGGTAATACCACAGAGTTTGTCTTTTGAGATTGCCTAGACATTTTACCTCTGTCCTGATGGTAATAGTCTAAGTATGTGCTATCCTGCAGTTTGAGATAAGATGCATATTCCAAATTCTTAATGTTACCCCTGCAACCAATTCATTGAATGCTGCATTGCACACTGTTTTATTTATATTTGAAGAAATTGTCCATGGGCCGCAGCAGGGTGTACCTAGGTGATGTAAGCCCACACACACCACTCACATTTTTTTGCATTTCATTTCATGCATCCAATTACTGTTTCTTCGTAATCCGCACTGAATTGCAATTATGCATTACCAGTCTGAAATTCACTGCACAGGGAAGTCATTATCGCCTAAATGATTGCACGGAAACAATATACATTTACTCGACTGTGAAGTTAGGCCATCTATCAAGACTCAGAAAACAAATTCCAGACTTAACTATATAGTATATTGTCTTTTTATTTAAATATTGATAATTTCAGGCAAAGCACCACTGAGAGAATTCTGTGTTTGCCTCAATGCACCGGCTTTATAAGAAAAATATTGTCTATTATTCTGAGTCTCGATTCAGTACCCTGTCAGGCAAACTGGCTGACCTTAATAATTTATCAATGAATAATTTCTTGCCCAATTTATCAACCAGCCCACCTTTTTGCTGGGGTATTTCACATTTAAGACCTTGCTAAGAAGGGTTAGCTTGATTTTAAGGGTGAAGCAGAGTCCCCAGTGGACTGATCTCTTGACCCCAACACCACTTTCCTAACAACATGCATTCCACTGGTGATAGCAAAAGGCCTCCATTCATGGCTTAGGGGATAACAACCACTACTGGCTATTTCAAGATCTTTACACACAAATGCCCTTGTGAGCAATAAAACTATTCATTCTTGACACTTTTTAAGTTCAGACTCAGCAGCCACAGTCAGAGTGAGCGTTGGCCGTCTCTCCCAGCAGCGTGCCTTCATGAGTTTTAATGAGAGCTCTATGAAGCTCTCAGCCTCCGTTAAGCTCTCAGAATCAGGCCTTTGTGAAGCAGGCTCCCGCTACCTCTCTACCCCCCAGGCGCTCTGGTCCTGGGCAAGTTTCCCCTGCTGAAAGGGAGGTAGCGAAACAGGGCCGACATTCCCCAGCCCCTCTGTCACTGACAGGAGGCCCCACTGCTCCTACACAAGGAGTTATTGCATATTTATAAAACAAACAATTAAGTGAGTGCGGTCCCGTTTCCATTAGACTGAGTAGGATACCAGGCGACGTTTTACACATCGATCATTCCGGAGAGCGCAGAGCAGTGAATCAGATCAGGCTGACAGGTGCAGATGTCGTCGTTTACAGGGACTCTGAAGTGATTGTCAGAGTGCTCTGCAAGCAATGGCCCATGGTGGCGAGACGGCGTGCCAAGCTAATCAGCGCCAGTCAGGCTGGAGCCAGGAGAGAGCTCGCTGATACCCACCATATGCTAGAGCTCAGCCTGCCGTTAAGCTCAGAACTTCCATCCAGTCTCTGGTGAGTTTGCAGCCTCAGAACGACCCGGAGTGAGGCTTCGACGGGGCTGGTTAGCGTTTGTGTGCAGGTATCCCCTGGGGATCCCACTCCCCATCTTCTTATCATCGGGGGCTGTGCTAACGTTTTCTATCGTTACTAATTTCTAGTTCTGTACCTAACACAACTATCTGCCGTGGTCCCTCAAAACACACAACTGCTCAACCGCAGCCTTCCCGGATATCGACAGAAACATGGCAGTTCAGTTCCATTGCTTAGAGCAGAGTAACTACAATTACAGGTAGAATAACTACAGCACAGAGAGAACTGCAGTCTGATGCTTAAAGACCATTGTAAGCGATAGTAGCCAGCACTGCAGAATAACTTTGGTAGCCAGTGATAGTTCATGATGATGTAATTCATTGTGTGCCAGATTAGACAAACTTCAGCTAATTCCTCACACAATTTACTTTTACGTTTCCAATTTTATCTTTGTTTCCCTAATGCTTATTGCTGGAGGTCACCTTTGGCTCTGACGAAGGGGCTGACTTGCCGTTGATAAAGCCAATAGACTCAGTACTTTCCAATCTGATGGTCGCGTCACTGTTTTTGCATGACTTTCCTTGGCAGGGACCCCGCTGTCATCTTGCCGGACATGAGCAAACATGCCAGCACTTGGAGGCACAAAATTAAGTCTAGAAAAAAAGAAGATTAAAAGTTAAAAAGCACTGACGCCCCATTAGAAGAGATCACGTCAGTATTGCCAGCCCCGCTCGGGATTCCAAGCAAATAACGCAAACAAAGCCATTTTTTTCCACACTTTTATCTTCCTCAGAAATACAGCAGCTATGTGTCAGATTAGCGTCCTCTAAGGCATGGCAGCCACAAAATCGCTTTAATTAAAACTGGAGCCAGTTATTAATTGTCTTCAAATAAGCAGAAATGAAATGTAGTTACTGTTCCGTTTCTGCCACTGTTGGCTAATGGCCTGCCCAATTTACTCGCTGGCATCAACATTTGGAATTTTCCCTCCTCCTCTGTCCCGGTCTTCTGGAAATATGTCTGGCACACCAATGCAAATGCTGAATGCCTTGCCTTTTATTTGTCATAAGCTTGAAAGGCGTACCCAGTTTGTTGGTGCTCAGTGGGGAGTGCTGAGGCCTCACACCTTGGTCAGTGCTGGTTTGCATTGTGCCCCGGTGTGCCTGAGTGGACATTGCATGTTCTGCATGTGGCACGGCTTTTCTCTTGCAATCACAAAGGCTACGTGGTATATGTGGTATATGACTATGTGTGTATGTGGCTTGAAAGGCAATGACGTCTTGTATGCAAAGCTTGTGGCTTGGGCTGATCCAGGCAACCGCAATCATATGCCTGGAAGGCGGACGCTTGGCATATTATAGTCTTTGCATAGATATTGTCAGAAACAGGGATATCTAAGTGAAAATGGGGGACCCAGGGGAAAGCCGCACAAACCAAGGGTTTGCCTATTCTAATGAACTGTGCTCATAAAACCCAGAAGTTAAAATAAGAATGATTTCCATTGTCGTCATCATTATTGTCATAACTTTACGGTGAGGAGCCACATCAAGATACCCGTGGAAATTCATTGCTGCTACAGCTAGACTGCAAAATTCTTATCAGACAAAAACATTGCAACATTTCTTTTTTTTATCATACTACTGGCCAAGCAAGTGCTTGGATGACAAATGGTGCATTTTTCGCGTTGATCAAGAGTGTGAAATTACATTTAAGCAAAAAACACAACAGAAGCCAATAGTGTGGGGCATTTTCTTGAGAGGTCTCTGTTTGGTCTATCGCTGCTGGGGAAGTGTGTGTGTGTGGGGCTGCCTCTGTGTGATTGATTTCATATGTGCAGATACATGTATTCCAGACTGGGTTTGTGGGCATATAACCTGGACCTATACCTGTATGAGCACACAGGTGTCTGTGTGTAAGTATAGGTGTCAGACTGAAGATTTGAAGGTAAAGGACTGATTACTGCTTTTTGCCACATCAGACCCCTACTGCCCCCTACATGCGAGAGGAGGAACAGCTACACTCTGCCCAGGGCTCCATAATCCTCTGCTCACACCTGGACAGCAGCCACCAGATTCCTAATGAAGGTGTACGGTAAAGACTGTACATGATTTATGGTTAATTTATTTCTGTATTTTATCCAGGGGTACATCTTTCACTGTGTGCTTCTGATAAGTGTAAGCTATATACGCAGGCGTGCTCTGAAAGATGCTCTTTTTGTGCAGGATGCAGCACAGCGGCAACCTTCAGCCTCTCCCCAGCCAGACATATAACTTGTGTGAAAAGAACCGTCTATGCCGATTTATTTGCATATTCCTTGTTGATTCGTTGATGTTAAAATGGGTGCTGATTGGTTAGCGAATTCTGCTATAAAAAAGGGTAATTCTGTGTGTCATTTTTGGTGATTAAAACCCGCGTATTGTATGTGACCCTCGGTTCTCCCTGTCGTGTTTTCTTTTACGTTTTAAAGCATCTTTGAATCTGCTATACTTAATTTTTCGGGACACAGCACAACTTCATCCCTTGTTTCTCTCTCTTGCCTCCTCTTGCTCTCCTTCACTCTTCCCCTCCATCAGACGGATGTCATTAGCTTAAGTGCCTCTGCTTCCCGGCCCAGAGCTCTGCTCGCTAACGGTGACACAGATGTACAGCCTCGGCTGCCGCTGCTTATTCGTGTCCCACTAGGGCAAAGCCATTCCTGCCTTACAGATGAAATATCTCTCCATTCTCAGGATTATTTTCCGGTGTCGTGTCCTCCACCTTTTCCCACCTGTTCTACAACCTCTGCATAGCTCTCTCCTCTTGTGTACTGTGCTTGACTTGAGATTATTGGCTGCATTAATTACGACACATATTCGGTTGCTGTACCCTGCTCAAATGCATCAGATGCATCGTAGGTTAAGCTGCAGCCATGCACCATGGCAAACTGGACCGCAGGTAGACTTTTACTACCCAAACTGCATGGAGAATAGCATTACTTTAGCTTTATGGGGGGGCATTTTACATTTGCAGGTTCCTGAGGAGTAATCATCATTAATTGCTTGAGTGAGTTAATTGCCATGCAAAGCGGCATGATGCTGCAAATCACAAAACAAGATATTTTCTCCTTATTTCCACCTGGGTTGTAGCAACATCATTGCAAATAAAGGCAGAATAACTCCTGCAGCAGCTGTTTAATCCTCCGACAGAGTAAAAGCTGTGTTGTTTTGGGGGGGAAATTGGAGCCAAAAATTTACCCCACATGTGCCTTGATCCCATAACACTCCTGTTAAACCAGGAGTGTCCTGCTCTTCCAATACGCCCAGCCTGCAAAGGCAGTGAACGTGGAGGATGGATTAACGGTGATCCCAAAGCACTTAATGCACAACCTTTGGTGTTAAACCTGAGAAACGGTGGTCAGGCTTTGGATGGGATTCTAATTACATAGGGTATGATCTAAAGGAGGGAGGGGGTCAGAGAAGGTAAAGGTGGGTGGGTGGGGGGGAGAGATAAGAGTGGCGGTTGGTTTTAATTAAGGCGAAGGGGGGGGTGACTCACCCCCGGATCATAGTAGCCCTGGGATGTGTGTCAGAGTGCCCGCTTGTGTGGTTTTGTGAGTGATATGCTGGAGTGCAGAGCCATCTCTGTTCTCCAGGTGGGCGGGAGATGAACTTCACCTGCTTTCGGTATAGAGTGAGAACATCAGCAGACTGAGAACCGGTGACCTGCTCCTGCCTGAGGTGGCTGGCATGAAGCTCGATCCTTTCGCACTCCCCTAAAACCCCACGTCAGCCCCGTCTGCCTCTATCAGAAAATCAGCTCCCCGCTCCAGCTCCTGACGCTAGCCCCCGGCTGCATGGGGAGGACTGAGGCAGCTGGAGGGAAGCTGGAACAAGCTGGGGAGGGCGAGGTGGGCTCTGCGGAGAAGGCTTACATCCTCATCACTCTGCACCCCCCCGCCCCACCCCCCACTGCTCCGGCGGGAGACTCAGCAGAGAGGTCAGCGTGGTGAGCACATACACCCCGGCTTTCAGAGGGACGGCGCTCTGGACAGGAGCCCATGCTGCGCCGTTTCCTCCAGCGATGCTGAAATCCTGTGTAACATTCAGAGAGGAAGTATTATGAAGTCTAGTAGGGCAACTGCAGCTAATAAAAATTGGATTTTGTTTAGTGAGTGTTTGTTGTTTTCATTCATGGATAAATGTAGCCATCATGAATTTAATATTGAATTGTATCTTTTGTGAACATATTGGAGCTCTGTATCATCCTCTTCATTATAATCTTATTACGGAAAAGTTTGATAGAAGCTGAAAAACTGAGTGCTCTTATATTGCATTAAAATGGTAACTGTTTGAAGTATTTCACTGGGGGAGTCTGCTCGACCTTTTGCAGTGGAAATTACCAGGAATATAGCTGCACAGTTCAGCTGCTCCAAAGGCGGCTCAGATTCCTTTGTCTTTTCTAAGTCTCATGACTCCAGAAACAAAACTAGACCCAAACTGGACCCAAGACCTTAAAAATAAACCTAAAGATATTGTTTCATCAGGCATTGTGGAATACCAGAAAAAAAACAGCATGAAAGATATGAAATATCAAAATACCATCCTCAGGTACAAGGTGGCGGGAGGTGAAAAAAGAAACAGACACTCATGAAAACCATAAAAGTAACCAGGAAAAGCTGTGATCGGGGGAGAGGCCTCAATCTCAATCTCAATCTCCCAGAATGGATGGGCGACCCACCCTCCATTCCCAAAGCATCACATGATTCATATCGGCCAATCACAGGAGTCAAGTCAGAAGGCCTATTGCAGATGAAAGGCAAAAGAAAGACACCTGCAGGCAGAATCAATAATGTGCTGCCAAAAGATATCAAATGGGCTCTCAGTTTATCAGGTGTTTTCTGCTATTATTATTATCCTTTCTTGTTTCTTGTTTATTAAATATGAATAATGCTGTGTTCACTTTTAATAAGTCTAATAATTACAAAATCAGGGCAGCAGGATAGTTTAGTGGCTGGCACTACTGTCTCACAACTTTAGGTTTGTACATTTCTGCCCCAGGCCTTGCGTGTGTGTGTGTGTGTGTGTGTATGTGTGTGTAGGGCGGTGGGGGGAGGCGTTCCTGTTTTCGCTCCTGTGTTCATGTAGGTTCCCTCCCACATTCTGCCATGTCTTATCCATCCTCACTGTCTCCTGCCTTGTGTTTTCTGGGACGGGTTCCAGGCTCATCTTGACCTTGTACAGGATAAGTGGTTAGGGACGACTATTCTTGTCTCTTGGGGCAAGTAATTGAATGAAAAGAATAAAATCAGACATTTACAGGTCAAACAGAAAAAAACACAATATCAATATTAGTTATTTGTTTTGCTCTGAGCCTGCATAGGACAAGCAGGTATGGAGAATGAGTGAATGAACGAGTGAATGCATGAATGAATGCATGAATGAGTTGTTTGCATTTTAAGCATACTATTTGTTTTTTCTACTGATAATCCATCAAGTAAATAAAATATGGTTATAACTGCAGAGGGAAGCAGGTGTGTATGTATATGAAATACACAGAGTAAATCAGTTAAGCTCCACATTATCCCTATGCTTTAATTCATTTTTGGAAGCAGGAACAGAGCCCCTCACTGCTCTCAGGTTCTTCATCCAAGGACTTCAGAGCGGCTCTTGATGTCTTGTTCTCTGCAGCCCCATCCTCACTTCAAGGTAGAACTTGCCGGAACTGACAATTAGCAGCTCCGAGGGGACCTGGAAGCTTCAACAAAAAAAAGTTTTATAAAAATGTTTTTGAAAGGGAGTCCTGCCTCCTCCTCACACCCTGGCTGTTTCTGTTTGTGTCTGAGAGAAACTGAAGAAGCACAGTGACCCCAGCACTGAACTCCATTGTGCTGCTGTGCCATTGTGCTTCAGTACTGTGAGGGATCAGTACAGCATACTTCTGCACTGTGAGGGATCAGTACAGCATACTTCTGCACTGTGAGG
>JAODKK010000036.1:14987553-14998796 GCA_026774405.1 Petrocephalus microphthalmus | reverse complement strand
ATAATGACCCCTCTGACTTCCACACAGAATTCCCAAAGAAAGTAAAGCAGACAGCTGGGGTTTGGGGGAGGGGGGAGCGTAGCAGGCCCCACAAAAGCCCCTCTTCCCCCGCCGGTCCCACCACGGCGACTTTGTACCGCATACTGATTTTACGGGCTGAGCCCAGGTGGTCCAGCTCGGCCGTGAGCACTTATTCAGGCCCCATTTCCGGAAAGAACGGGGGTCTGGCTACAGACAGCCAGTGATACACAGACAATAAGCGAGAGAATCTGCAGTCCATTAGGAAGCCAGCGCAAAGCGGCAGAAAAGACGAGCTCTGCTATAACTCCCCATTTCTATGCATTTATTCTGTTATTGTCTTGCTTCTGCTGGGAGGTGTGGCGAGTCAGCCCAGGACTTAAGCATCCCTTCAGGTGCACAGAGTGAATGAATTATGCTGCAGCTAGCAATTACTCAGCTGTTCCAGCTGACGGGGGCCGGGACGCCCAATGCTCTCCCTAATCTGCCTGTTATATACCTGCGGGCCTCACTGACCGGAGACCAGGTGATGGGGTACTCAGTGTCAATCCTCAGGGCAGCTGCTGTGCATTAGTCACGCGCGCTGGAACGGCATCTCTATAATTACCCGTTTTCCAGCTAACAGAGCCCTCCCCTCTATGGTAAGGGAGGGGGGGGATCAGAGGTTTCAGGCCAGGCGTAAATATTAGTGCCCCCCTGGAATGGGCTGTCCCACGCGGTGAGTCTGTAATTAGAGAGCAATGTTGTGACAGCGCCGAGCCACTCGCGGGTAACATGACCCACCCCCACCCCAACCGAGTTCCACGCACCTTGGTGTAGTGCGTGCCTCTCTCTCTCCCCCTGCCTCCTCACCATCCTGCCTGGAGCTCCTGCGCACCCTGTTCTGGGGGGGCGGGTGGGCGGATTGCACCCTTCTGCGGATGCCGGCACATGGGGCCCAACGGAGGTGTTGCTGATGTGGGGGGGTCCTGTTTTATGTGTCACCCCATCGGAAGCTCCCCAAGCTGGGCACTAAGTTACTGTCGACAAGCTAACAATTCCCATCATTTCTCTGAAGATTAATTTGACAAAAATGACAAATATTGACTTACGCAATTGCACTGTATTCTGAAATTTAAATGTCCTGCTAAGTATTTGTGTTAATTAAGAAATGAGAGGCCTGCAGAAAGCCCAGTGGGGCCTTCATGCGCCGATTTGCGACGGTCAGGTCAGAATGCAGCCGTGGCGGGTGAATATTCCCAGGCGACTGAAAAGCGTAGGTGCCCACCTGCCGCCTGTACAAGACTGCTTAATACAATCTAGGTAATAGAAAATAAGTCATTAAGCCTTTCTGCTGTGTTTTCAGTTCTGACGTCATTTCTAAGTAAACTATATATGAACAGGGCGAAGATTACTTACTTGCTTCTTACCAGCCCTTGTAGGTTCTGCGGGGGGTTGGGTGGCCAGACCTCTTCTGGCAGAGAGAAGCCGGTCTGTGAGACACCAGCCAGCCAGACAGAGCCTAAACTGCACCCCCCGCCCCCAGGCACTCGGGCCGCCACAAAGTGTTAAACGGCCTGTTCATCTCACTGCACCCCCACACCTCCCTCATCGGAGCAGATTTGTTTTTGGTTCTGTTTCCTTTAATCAAAACGTGCCTTTGTTAGCGCCAAACAAGGGGAATGGGTCCCTGGAATACGGCTGCAGAGGGGCTGCTGGCTTCCCTCATTATGGTCTGGTTTATACGCCACCCAGTGCCAGCCTGCACCTGTACTGTATATATACACACACTACATATGCTACATATATACTGCTGTGTAAACAGCATTATAACTAATGATATTTATAATATTTGCACATTGATTAGCATATGCATTTCTCGTCTTGCTCTCCACATTTAAATATAAGCAGAAACACAATTATAATATTTAAATATAAACTGCAGCATCTCTCTCCAGGACCCTCAGTCTGCTGGCCTCTTCGGTCTCCAGCTCTCATGATCTCCCAAAATCTCCCCAAAAAGCTGCACCCCGTCTGGCCCGCGTCTCGCTGCACCCGGAGCCCTGGTGGAGTGTCAGATTTGACTCTCCCCGATTTCACTCTCATATTCTCATCCATATTAAGGAGGCTGGAGATGGGGAGGGGGGGGGTGTATCGGGGGCCTAATCCCCTCATTAACGCTCTCCAGCACTGGGCCCAGATGGTGGCCTGGCAGGGATACATTTCATTCCCCTTACACTGTCACACGCCCCCTTCACAGTTACGGGGATCGCATCCCTAAGCAACGCCCATTGCGTGGGTGCCGGCTGCCCCCCTGAGAGTTCCGGGTGGGGGGCGATGTGCACCCCGGGGTCGCTGATGTGAGCGGGATATATCGCAATATGTCCTCTATATATAAATATATATATATATATATAGGACAGTTTGGAATATATCTCCTGGTATTTTAACAATGATAATATTCATACCCTGTGCATGTCGGCATAGACCGGCAAATGTCACCCACGAAGAATGTTCACATGGGAGAGTTTGACTTTCAAAATTGTTTGGATGAACAGCACTAATACAGCTGATTGGTTCCCTGACGCACTGTCTGACATGTCCGTAGCGTTGTTTTCTGCCCTGATCCAGCCGTGTGCTCTCAGCCTCACCAGAATCGGATCTGTCAGCGTCTCGCTTAGCGCGTGACACGAGCGTTGAATCGCCGTAATCGAGTTAACACCAGTTTGGCCCGGAGCCTAACCCTATTACCGCGGTGTTTTTGTTACAAGCTGTAACAATGAGAGGACCAGGGGAAGGGGAAGGGGGGGGGGGTCACACCTCTCATCGTTTCGGGGGGTGGACGGGGTCCCCGTCACGTGACGTCTCGCTCCGAAAATGTCAGACCTGTGCCCAAAACTCTAAACAGAACATATATGCAAAAAAAAAAAAAATGCTGAATCGGGCCAAAGCGCCTTACACTAGTCATGTGTGCCGCGGCTCTGGCGTGGTTTTCTGGGGGGAGGAATCCGCCGAGAGCCGCCCCGTCTGCCGGCCGGGCCCTGTGCTCACACATGATCCCCACAAGGTGCCAGTTTATCCGTGTGTGGCTGTTTATATGTCATCTAAACTGTGTACTGCACTCCCGGATCTGCGGTGCGAGCAGGCTTTCCTGCCTGTTTGTTTTCTCTTTGCGTGATTTAGATTGCAGGCATGTTTGGCAGCTCTCATTATCACCCAAGCAGCGGAAGTTGTGGTTGGTTCCACTCCATAGCAGAATGCCTAGATCTAGCAGAATACATCAGTGAGCTCCCTGTGATATCCAGTTTCTGCTTCCCTCTCTCTATGCCCACCATTTACACCCTCCCTCCCCCACCCCCAGAACACTCCTACATAGGACCCTGCAGTAACTCTCCTCACTAGGTCATGACAAGGTCTTCACAGAGCTTTTATTAGATAGATAGGATAACAGTGCAGTAGTATGTTGGCAGTCTGGTCTTGCTTCCCGCTTACTCAGATGATTTGGATGTTTCGGGGGGGGGGGGGTGTTTGGATGCGCTGCTGTGGATGTAGAGTGAAGAACGTCGTGGCAAAGTCAGATGAAAGACAATCCTGGGGGAAAGAGATCAAGTCGCATTGTATGCCTGCATTTTATGGTACTGGACCATGGTGCTGGAGGTTAGTGTAAGTGCCGTTTATTCTAGTGGGGATGAAGGACTCCGCTGTAGATGCATCAGCAGCCCAAGGGCCAAATCCATATCCGTCATGATGCCGTTTCTCCGAATCAGGTGTGAAACCGAAAAACTCCCTGACTTGTTTGATGGGAATATCCAGTTTTGCCGAATAACATGTACAGACCAGGCAGAAATGTTCAGAAATCCCTGAACTCAGGCAGGTTTTTAAACTCTGCAAAATCCACGGTGGATCACAAAAGCTTAAGAAATACTGTCTTGTTTAGATAGGAGTGACATGCCACTACTTCTGCAGCTCAAAGAGAAACGGCCCCGGGAACTGCTCTGCGGCCTCTGAATGGAGAGACGCTCTTCAAAGGCTCGGCCTCAGGGGGGCAGCGCTGGGCGGGACACGTCACTCACTTCTGCACAAATCAGATCTGTGGGATTTGCCCGTCATATGTTATATGGCAGCTCTGACAGGCCAGCCAGACGTGCCACTGACGTGCAAAGAAATCAGAGCCGCATTCACGTTTAGGCAGAGGTCCTTAAAGAAGGATTCCGTGCTCCGAGCCACCTCTCTGCCTGAAAGGGGAATGTATTCCACAGCTCCGGATGCCGACGTCGTCACAGTTTGTATGAATGAGGGGGGGGTAATTATCTGCTTCCGCTGCAGGTGGGTAGTGCTGCCGTGTAGAGCTCATGTGGAGAAACGGGGCCGGGGATGTGAGCAGGCAGCCCGGAGGACCACTGGGGCACCATCCCATCCCACGGCCATGTTTCCTCGAAGGCTGGCATATGACCTTGGGTTCCCCGTGAGCTCCATGTAATGTGTTTGGCTGTGGCTGGCCTGCAGATTTGCTTCCTATGGGTTTGTGCTGCTTGTCACGGCTCCAGTCCTTTGCTCCCTACTGCGAGTGTCTTGCTGCAGATTACTCTGCACACAGGAAGTTGCTGTGCTGTACTGAGGCATGGCAGCAGCTAGGCTTGGGCGCCATCTATGTTTTCATACCTTGGTGCCTTCTGCACATGTCACCCTGGTATACGGCATTTGACTTAAAAAAAAAAAGTAATGTTTACGTTTCATGAACAGGCTCATTATTGTGGAAGCTGGAAACAGAGAGAGCACCTTGTTAAAGGCTTGAAAAGATTACTCTTTGTTTACTCACACCACTGTTGCTGCCGCTTGCCGCGCATGTGTGACATCGTACGCTGCATTTGTGGCACATTTTGATTCTGTGACACTAACCTATGCATGCACTTTATTCTTTGACCTTTTCTGTTTTACACACTTAACTGAGTCTCCAATATACAGCATCTCCATGTCAGTTTAATAGAAAGGCGAGTTTCTGTATGTTTGACGCCATTTAGAGTACCTTTGAGATCTCTGAATATCCTGGCATGCTGTAATATTGTAATATGGCAGCGGCGAGTATTCCCTGCCTCCTTCAGAAAGTCCGGGATGCCACAATGATGAAGAGGTTGGGACATGGATTTAATCACATCATACTCAAACCAGTCCCTGGCCTTACTGTTCCAGGAAAAGCAGCTGACTGCACTAAACACAGGACCGAAGGAACTAAACACGATTCTCCTTTTCTTCCTGAAGCCACTGGCTTTGTTGAAGTGCTTGATTTGTTACTTCTCTGTTTTCATGCCCTGTCCGTGCTCTTTAATGCTGGAGCTGTAAGTGCGTGCCTGCCATGTCTGCCTGTGCCGTGGTGATCCCAGTGCAGACTCTTCACGTGGCGTGCGTGCTGCGCTGTGCATTCCTGCCTCCTTTCCACTTTTTGAACCTACAGTATGTTTCTCATTTCCTCCCAGTATATCAGCCGTGTTGAAATAAATTTTTCTTACATGAAGTTAATATTTCTTTAATGTTACATTTGGCATACTTTTCCTGACAGTGAGAGCATATTTAACATATTGGATGAAAATCTGAGAATAAAATGAAACTCTTCAGCCAGCGACAGAGAGGTGGGGAGCTGAAGGCTTGCTCTTTCGGCGCAGAACAGCATGTTTGACAAGTAACCCAAGTACTTAGTTTGGACTGGACTTTTTTGTGGTCTGTGAGCCAACACAGACACATGGAGCAGGAGAGGGGTTATCCGTCTGTGCCGTTACCCTAGCTCACTAGTGGCCCCGTTTCTCGAGAATCATCATCTTCCGTCTGGCCAATATGAGCATTTTCCAGCACCTTTTAACCAGAGACCTCGTGGTACAGGGCAGGGTTTCCCAAATCGGCTCTCTGCGGTCGGGGTGTTTGTTAGGTTCTGTACGGCTCCTCTCCCATCGCTACGATTCTGGTGGCAGGCCAGATTTCAGGTGAAGCTCTGGGGCCTCATGGCCTCTGGTGGAGGACGCTGACATTATAGAGGTCTGCTTGCTTCCATTGGGACCAATTTATTTGCGTCCTGGGTGCTGTTTGGGAGCTGGCAGCAAATACATAGGAATTCCTGGGTAAGACGGGACTTAGGGATGCACACAGCTGCCCTGGGACCTGGCCAAGTGGAAAAAGAACAGTTGCCCATTGTAGAATGCTGTGGAGTTGCCTGTGGAACAAAGTCCGTGTGTATGGCGGTCTGTGGTGTTTTGTGTATGGCGGTCTGTGGTGTTTTGTGTATGGCGGTCTGTGGTGTTTTGTGTGTGGCGGTCTGTGGTGTTTTGTGTATGATGGTCTGTGGTGTTTTGTGTATGATGGTCTGTGGTGTTTTGTGTATGATGGTCTGTGGTGTTTTGTGTATGGCGGTCTGTGGTGTTTTGTGTATGGCGGTCTGTGGTGTTTTGTGTATATGGTCGTCTATGTTTTGTGTGTGGTGGTCTGTGGTGTTTTACTTATGGTGTTCTGTCTTTTGTGTATATGGTCGTCTATGTTTTGTGTGTGGTGGTCAGTGGGGTTCTGAGTGTGGTGGTGGTCCGAGGTGATTTGTGTATGATGATTTGAGGTGTTTTGCATATGGTGGTCTGTTTTGTCTTTGGTGGACTGTGGTTCTTTTTGTGGTCTGTGGTTTATGGTGGTCTTTGGTGCATTTACATGTCTTTGTGTGGTGGTTTCTGCCTGCTGATTTTGTCCCATCTGTCACACACACACCTGTCGACCTGACCGTTGGTGGTGACCTTGCTGAAAGGTGCCTGGCAGTGACATTGTCCCCGTTTCTGAGAGAACCTAACGGAACCTCCCTGCTGCTCATTTGCCCCTCTGCCCGCCTGGTCTGGCTGCAAATTTAACAGCGTTAGTGGCCGGAGGCTCACGTGTCCTCCTGAGGGAAAGGCGATTTCTGGTCGAGTGGGGCAGGATTTGCCTGGCGGCTGTATCGATTTCCTCACCCCCTCGCTGTCCCCCAACCTCAGGCAATGTGTTCTCCCTGAAGACATGCTCCAAGCTCTGGCAAGACTTCCTCTCCGGCTTCTATCTCCAGCTTGGCTTAGCACTAAAAAGTGGAGATTTCTCCAGAGGCTGCAGAGCGAGGAAGATCATGTTCCAGGCAAGGAGGGAGAGGGAAGAAGTCACTGTTACTAGATATGACTGTAACCAAATCTGCTTTACTAGCCTTTGGGCTACATTGTTTTTCCACACAAATGTAAAAAGGCTTGGGATTGCTCTGGCAGGATTTTAAAAAATTTTTTATTTCATGTTCTACATAAGACTGATCTACTTTCTGAAATAACAAGTAATGTTGCAATCTATTTTCAGAAGAAGGTTTTTAACCTCTTCCAAAAGATCTGAATATAAACCTTTTTAACCCTTTTTGTCAAATTCTGGTCTAGAATTTCAAATGAGTTTTCAATCTTCCTCTTTTAGAGAGAATAAATTTATCATCCTTTGATGCCGATTAAAGCTGAGCGTGGAATAAAACGGGGCATTCTCTGAGCAGTTTTTGCTGGTGTGTGCATCCATTATTTTGTTTATGTAATATTAGTGAGATTGTATTGTGTTGGTCCCATCGTCAGTCATCCCGGCCCTCCGGTGCTAATGGGTCACGCGGTCAGGGGTAGTGAAGTGCTCAGCCCACTGCAGACTGAGATTCTACACTGACACGATTAATCATCATCGGCATCATTGGCGGGGGGGCACATGGCGAGCCCCCCCAACCCCAGTATGCTTGCCTAGCAAACAGCACTTGGCCATCTCAGCTTAGAAGTCCCCCAGGGCGCCTAAAGTCCAACAGCATCTGGGGGCCTCGAAAATTGGAGGACTAGCTTTACACTTCTGACGCTGCGAGTGTGCTTATATAGGGGGAGGGGTGTGAAGGTGAAGCTTGACAGCGACTGGGCTCTCTGGGCAGGCAGGCCTCCTTGCTCCCGCAGGGTCACAGATGTAGGCAGCGGTGAGTCCCTAAGGCGCCGCGCTCTGTGTGGCGGGGCCTGGATCAGTGTGAGGGAGCAGGGGACACGGCCCGTGTGTGTTGGGGATTAGCGTGGCGGCACGGTGTGATGCCGTGTTAGCCTCCCGCTCCCATGCTGCTGGCCCAAACGCACGTAAACGCACTCCCTCAGCCTGAGCCTCTGCCCGTCCCTGTGTTAGAAGCCCTCCCCATTCACACGCCCGAACCGCATGCATTCAGTCAGCTCGCCCAGAGAGAATCACTCTCTCCGGAGCTTTGGAGGCCATTTAATTACACGGGCGTCTCTCTGTCCCAGGCTTCCCCAGTCCTTCGGTAATGTTAGTGTGTGATCCCAAAGCCCTCGTCATTTGGGCCCAGACACACTCTAATCAGCTGGGTGACGCCCCACTGCCTCATGGTGCGCTTGACGCCTCTTGTTTATCGCGAGGGCACTCAGGGAGTGAGTCGGGGGTGGGGGGGGGGCAGTAAATAGGTGAGAGATAAAGTCCCTCGTCACCGTCTGGCAGCCCGGCCTTCCACCCCCATTTAATGATGACGAATGAACCATGCCGGACGGAGATTGCTTCTTAACGCCCGCATTTTCGGGGTTCTGGGGGAATGGGGGGGGTGTTAGTCTCGGCGCTCGATGTGGCAGTGGCGGAGTCGCCGATTCGTGGCGGCTGCGTTGGGAGGAGCCGCGGAGCGCGACCCTCATTGGATCCCGCGAAAAGCAGCCGCCTTTGAAGCTGATCAGATTAGACAAACCAATTAAGGAAAAACCCGTCTCTGGCTGCCAGTGCTGTCATGGCGGTCCTTTTTTTTTTTAATGGGGCCGCCCGGTTCCACGCTATCTGGGCCGTGGAGCTCTTCCACGCCGGAGCTGCTGGAGTGTGATGTCATGTGCGGCTGCCCCGCGAAGCCGGGGCCCCCGCTAATTAAAGCCCCCGATGCGGGGGGGGTTATTCATCTTCCAGATCGTCTGCCGCTGTCAGAAACTCTGCGGTTGTGAGGAGTAGAGTTTGACGGGGGCAGTGACGTCGTCTGGGCCAGATGACAGTGTGGAGGATTTCTCGCGGCTGTCTGTGTTTGGGTTGTGTGTCTCGGTGTGTGTGAGGCAGTGCGTGCCATTATTAGCGGGCAGCATGGGAGGTCAGCTTTCCCACACATTGACCCAGATTGAGATCCTCTCCCCTTTATGTGTCCCAATTTTATATACATGTGACGCCACTGGCTGTGTGGCTAGGAGCAGGGGGAAGCGAGGACAGGATTCTCGTGGGCCGTGGACGTTCCGAAGGCCTCTTTTGTTCCCAACCCCCCCATATGCCCTCAATTTTACAGAACCCTACAGTTGTTCCCTAGGGGGAGAGTGGTTTCGCTGCATCGGGGACTTGGACTTCACATTGACATTGAGCATGCACAGATATCACTATTGCTAAATGAGCAACACATCTGGATTCACTGAGGTGCTATGTCGACGTTTATTGATCTTCCTCCAAAGATAGCATGCTACTTCAGAGACGGTCCCTCCAAGCCCTGTGCACCCCCCCACTCCCTGCATCAGGGACGAGGCCTTGACCCGTAACCAATTCATAGGGATCAGATCTGAATCCATAGCCAATCTCCTGGGACCAGACCTGGAACCACAACTAAGAAACCAGCAAGCAGACCAGAAGGGTCACGCACCGGCCAGATATAATCTCCCAGTTGGCCTTTGAGAGCTAGACCGCAAGACATACCCCTAACCTGACTTGGACACTCACCTGTCTCCTCGTGGTCTGAGCTGATTGGACCCAGTCCACCCGGTCTTGCGCGGCTCCATCAGCATGCGGCATGTTGGGCCCCTAGGCTGCGATGGGCTTGCCCACCCCGTGTTTATCCAGGACGTTTGTCCTCGTTAAGGGTGACTCACGTTGACCCGCCTGTGCACACACACATTCATCAGTCTGTCAGCACCATCCCCTCAGGCCCTCCCATTGGCTGCCGGGACACACGGAAAGGGGGCGGGGCTCCAGAGCATGTGGATCTTTGACAAGGTGGACGGAGATATTCCTGCAAAGGATATTTTAGAAGCTCAGTGGCTGTGACACGCTCTCCTTCATCACCTGTGTCAGGAGCCAGAGTACATACACCCCCGGCCTCCACACAGACAGTCAGGCACGCACGCTGCATTCCACCTTCATTTCACAGCTCAGTCAGAATTGCTCACCTGTGTCGTGTTTTTTGTAGTTGCTTCAGAAACAAACAGCCAAGAGGTTAGACATGTTTTGTGGACGGGTGAGTAATTTAGAGGAAGCAGAAGATTTGATTGGTGGAGAGTGACACAAGGTCGCGATCAAGCTCAGGTTTATCTCATTCTGATTGGCTGTGGAAAGTCTGGCCCTCCCCTGCGGGTCACACCGTGGTCACATGCAGCCGCCGGCCTCTGGCTGGCTTTCCCGCCGCGCTCTGCGCTCCGCAGAGCCGCCTTCCCATGCCCTTCTGGAGCCCGCGTGATGCATTCATGTGCTGTGCTTTATGAGCTTGTGTAAATCACCATGGCCAGGCTGAAGATGAAGAGGGAGACGCACACCCACATAAACCGGCGCTCCGCGGTCCCATGTTCAAAGGTCAGAGGTCACAGCTGTGGACCTGGAATCCAAGTGTGAAGAAACACCTGCAGGGAAAATTGGACGTGGGACTCAGGAGTAAGGTCAGACCTTTTAAAGGGACCTGGGGGGGGGGGCAGGCGGGATGGGGGGGTGACCGCTTGACCTCCGCATGACTTGTCTGCCAAAGAGACGGCAGAGTTGGGGGTGTTTGGGGCAGGAGATCTCTTACATGCAGCTGTGCAGCCCCCCCGATCCCCCACAAAGACGTGTCTTGCCGGGACTGAGGAAGTATTCTCATGTAGACATGGAACTTATGAAACAGCTGCCATATACATTTCTGCTGTTTTCCCAGAGAGTTTCCATTATACAGTCTGTATCAAAGGCATTAATGTGGTATCGCTATTCCATGAGTGCTTCTGGGGAATATTGCATATTCCGTCCCTGTTTTCTCCTTTGGGCTTGTTTCGCTCAGTTATACTATACTAAATCTGTCTTAGGCGCCAGCCAGTGGTCTTTTGAAATGCCGCTTCTGGTAGCTCTAGGGGCAGTGGAACTGGCCTGGCTCTGGGGGTGCTGAGAGGGCAGGCCTGCTCTGGGGGTGCCGAGAGGGCAGGCCTGCTCTGGGGGTGCCGAGAGGGCGGGCCTGCTCTGGGGGTGCCGAGCGGCCAGGCCTGCTCTGGGGG
>JAODKK010000036.1:14583455-14595535 GCA_026774405.1 Petrocephalus microphthalmus | reverse complement strand
GGGGGGCACCCCCCCCCCCCCCCCCCCAGCCTCAACAGTCCCGGCCCTGTCGCAAAGCTTCCAATGCACCATGAAACATGCTTTTCCACAGGAGGTGGTGGTGCCGGGAGTGCGAATGGAGATCTGGCTCTTTGAGTGGGGGCTCGCGCTCCGGGCGTCTGCCGGACCAGATACTGGATAATCTGCTATTTATCCATCCCCCTTCTCCGGCTCACGCCAGCTCCGCATACTCTATCCAATTTGCAGTCCTTCAAAGACAAGAGGACATTCTGGAAAAAAGGAAATCCACATTGCAATGTATCCGGTGTTATTTTGTCCTTTTTTTTTTCTTATAACCTCCTCTTTTGTAGCTCAGAAACAAACATTTCTCCAGCATGGCCGCCATCTGGCCTGTGATTAAAACTTGCATTATAATTTGTGGCGCTCAGAGCTTGCTGACTTTCAACTTTATTACAAAATGATAATGGCATAATGGCAGATAATTACCCGCAATGTTGCAACTGTTGTCATTATTAACGGTTCTGGGCCAGTCACAGAGAACCTTCCGGCAACGCGCAGACCACCAGTGGTGACGGACGACACAGTCGATTGTGAATATTCTAACGAGTCGTGTTGATGCTGTGATGTGAGTGCAGGCAGATCGCCTTCAGATTGTGGTCTTGGGCATGATAACTTGAGCACGTCCCTAAACACAAATAGGCAAAATATGAACAGGAAGGTCCAGCGTCAAAGGTCAATGACTTGAAGATTACTACACACTGACTGCCAGTCTGCTAACCGCTTAATTAGGGGAAGAGGGAGCAGCATGACAGTCTGTGCGGGCAAAGACTTCCCTCTCCTGCACTACTGCATGTGCATGTGTGTGTGAGTCTGTCTCTCAGTCTGTCTCAGCTAACTAGCTGGTTTGTGCAACTAAGGAGCATGTTTAGCATGTTATTCAATTCAGCAGCCCCGCCACCCAATGACTAGCAGGCTGTCAACACAGAGACGGCCGCAGTGGCTCTTCACCTTGTGTGATACCCAGCTGGTGCGGCACAGGCCACTAACTGTCCTTTACCCCTGACGGTTGGGCTCCGCCTCTCACCCCTCCAGCTGGCACCAGGAACACGGTCAGCCTGGCACCCGAGGCAGTCTGACACCTGCGACGGGCTGGCAGGGCCGACGTCGCGGAACCGTGCACCTTACACCAAAGTTACACTGCTCTGCCTTCGCTTACCGCGCACTCGCCCGGCGAGAGGTGACCGCCACACATTTTAATACCATGTGACGAAGGTGCCTGTAAAAGAGGGATTGCGTCCTTCAGAGCACAGGAAGGTCTTTCCGCTGCTAAAAGACAATTACAGTCCCAGGGCTACGCTCTCCCTACGCCGACTGCCCTCGGAGGGGCCTCCCAAAGGCACATTTCATATAGCAGTCCCACCCAGGACATCGCTAAATGTGAGGACAGCCACGGACGTCAATGGTACAGCAGGTGGTTAAACGCACGGCTAGGTCCGGAGCCAGCGCAGAGGCCGGAGAGGCGAGAAGGGACGCCTGTGGCTCACGGCACGGCAATGCCTGCTTTCGCGCAGAAAGGGGGTAGGAGTAATAAGAATGCGAATGAGTCAGTGATGGCTGTCATAAAACATGGCGGCGTGCTCTATTTACAGCTGGTGATAAAACTGCCTCGCGGTCAATTTATAGCGCTGTTTGCCCCGCAAAGCTAAACCCTTTTCGCCAAGGGCGCATTAATAAGGAGACGCCGCGCATTTAAATATCAGCAAATAGACATTTTGTCTAAGAGCATTGTGGGCTGGCAAATAAGCGGTAAAACCCAAAAAGGATATTCTGGTACGTCACACGGCAATTTAAGATCCCACCCCCCCCGGCCCAGGCCCGAAGCCACACCCCTACATCCGACAGCACCCTCGTCTGTCAGCATCCGAGGGGAGCTTAATTTACCGACAGGGTCATGCGGTGTCATAACAAAAACCAATGGCTGCTGAGTTATGAAATTAATCTCTGTTGCTGAGCTCAGGCATTAATTATACTGGGGATGCCTACCGGAGCCCGTTTGGAAAGGCCAGCCGCAGGTGTAAGTGACCACCTGATGCATCGGCCTTCTATAATGTGTTTCTTTGTCGTGCACCAGACCAGACGCAGAAGTACAAATGTAGGTACATTTATGTGTCAAGCAGCATAACATAAAAACTATAAAGATTTAAATCCAGATTTAAATAAGAGAAAACTACCCGCCACTCTCAATCGGTACATGAGTGAACATGCCAGCTACCGCACAGTGAATAAAGCTTCGGCTGGCTTGTGTCATTCTTTCAGGCATCAGTCTTCTGAAATCTCCTGCTAAGTTCATACTGGGACATGAAACACCAGTGAGGATGGCAGAAGGATCCAGGCCAAAAACACAACTGGCACTTGTCAACCTGGACACTTGGGGGACCTCAGTGGGGGAAGGTAAGCTGCTAATCTGTATCCTGGAAGGCTTCAGTAAATGTCCACCATGTCCACCAGTAAGAAACAAAGTAAACAGAGTGAAGTTCATGTTTATGGCTGCACTAAGTTCATGTCTCAATGTACAGGCAGGGGTTGGCAGACTGTTGATTGCAGCTATAAAGCGGAATGCTGAACGGGTGAAAACACATACAAATTTAATAACACAACATTAAAATGAAGGAAATGTTTGCGCAGCACCATCCCTGCCTGAATGCATTAGAACCCACTGATGAGAGGAATCAATCGACAGCCATTCTGGGCTACGCCGAGGCCAAAACAGAAGCTTTCTCCTCCATACCGTCAGCTGCGGGGGAGTGCCGCCCAAACATGGCTCGAGTTAAGGCCGTCTACCCCCTCCGAAGGTCGGCAGCCCTGCACCGCTCGTCAGTCTCCAACGGTGCGATTAACGACCTTGCCCGATGGCCCTGTCCTCCCTCCTGCTGTCGCCACTCTACTGCCTTCAGTGCGGACATAGACAGATCTAGGAAGCGTTCATTAAGGGCCCAAGCTAAAGTGCCTGACAAACAGCAGTTGGTGGAAAACTGCTGGCAACACATTCTAGGATTCATAGCCGTTAACGCCCAGTAGCTATGTAGTGAGAAAGTCCCTAGCCTGGCGTCAGACTCTGGACATTGCTGGTTAACTTGTCATTTATTACGTTCCAAATGTAACAAATGTGGAGAATATTGAGTGTTACTCATGCTGACAACAGACGGTAAAACCAGGACAAGCCTATTATTCTTAGGGCCATCCAGGAACCAAAAAACCAACATCTGATGGCATTAGTTTTTTTTTCTTTTTCTTTCCACTGCGCCACAGGCACATCTGGCAGAGACACATCTGGCAGAGGGGGTGGGAAGTGACGCATCGCCAATGCAGGTTGCCGAACAGCATCTTCTGAGCTCCAGGACTCAGGGTCAATCCTTTGCACACATCCGCCAAGCTCACCAGGACCGGCTGGTGAGTCACTATAGGGACTTGTGTTGACCTTTGACGCCGTTCTCAAATTATTAACAAGAAGGTTAATTAAGGTTTTAAGACTTAGCTATAGTTGAGCAAGCCCTCATTTATTTAAAAATAAATACATTAACTATTTTTGAAGAGATTCTGTCATTTTTACCCCCAAAAATTGGTTTAAAATAGTGTAAATGTAGTCATTTTACTACATTGTACTTTAAGATTGTCTAAATAAGGCGCTGCCACAGCAGAGCTCTGTTTTCCACGCGTTGCATGCAGATGTCTCCAGATGACTGCAGACATCTCCACAGCCCACCTCCATATCATCTTGCCACAATATGGCCGCCCCCTCTGACTCGCTCAGGTGAGGCTTTTGGTTCATTAGTGGGAGCCAGTGCCAGCCACCCTGGGCCCAGCGCGGGAGCCTGTCACTTCAGTAGCACTCGCGGCAAACATAATAAGCACAACGAGCCAGTCAATATGTCATTTAGTGGCCCATTACTGGGTAAAGACGCTGGTGCTTGGGGAGGGAAGGGGAGCCATGCGGAAGCTGCTCTCAGACCAAGGGCTCGGGCTCCTTCCTCACAGATTATTCTCCTTTACAGGGAGCTTGATGGGCTCTCTGGCTCACTCCTGTAAATGTGTCTCACAGCTCTAATACAGATCTGCACACTCTCGCCTCCGTGGGGAGGGGCAGTGGCGGCCGAATAACTGGGGACGTGTGCTTGTGATTGGAAGGCTACTGGTTTGAATCCCAGACCAGTAAGGTACCCGAAGCAAGATACCATGCTCTGCACCCTGGGTGCTAAAAAATAGCTGCCCACTGCTATGTAATGATGTCACATGATGTAATGATGTTAAATAAGGATGCACATTTCACTGATGTGTGCTTTGGTATGACAACTGTTCACTTACTTTGCCCCTGAAATATTGCCATTTTAATCTGTGCTTAAAAATACACCCACTTTTCTTTGGAGTGCTTGGTGTAATCAGCGTATTCATGTAAACAGCTGCGGAATTTTTGCTCCTCTTTCTTTATGAATCGTATCTCATGACGAAGGGTCATTCCACTCCAGACGGATTACACAAGTCCAGCGGCTTTAAACGCCCTTCCCAACAGAAAGGAGCGTCCAGTGTCTCAAGCTTCTCATAGAAACACACAGCTAGCTTCCATGCAGATTAACAAACACAGAACACCGATCACGCCCAATTTGCCTCTCTGCACTGTGGGACAGCCACATCCTTCTTGAGCGAGCAAATGTACTAAACAAAGCAAGCAATAAACAAATACAGCTGCCCTGCACGCTTCCTACTTGTGCCCAGGGCATGGATGGGTTGTGATGTATAAATAACACTATCAGAAGGAGCAAAATTGGGCTAAATTGAAACAATCCTTCTGTGCGCAACAACATGTTTTTCTACAAGGAAAATTTGGCACCAGAATCGCTAAACTGGCAACGCTTCAGGTCCCTAGGTTGGGCTTGCTGCCCGGCAGAAAGGGCAAAGCGCTAAGCTTCAGCCCCTCTGATCTTCTCCTTTCATCATCGGAATTCCTTTCTCAGTCTATTTGATACAGTACAATGGGTTAAACTTTTGAGATCCATCTTCTGAAGCTCATAAAAGCACTACGAGGCAACCCACCCGGAGGCGTCGACATCCCCGGCACCGCGGGCTATTTTTTGAACATCAGCAGGCTGTAGCAGAGCTGCGTTTGGTAGCATGCTAAAACTGGCATCTGGAAGTGCCCACATTTTCTGGTGCTGAGAATTAATTAAGTCAAGCGGTTTAGGAAACCCTTTCAAGAGAACGCATCGACATAAAGTCCCAGTTAATCTAAAAAGCTACTCTCCAAATAAGCACCTATGAAATAGAGGCCTTTGTTAAGTGATGCTGCTGGCAGGTTAGATTATACATGTCATTCTCCTAAACAGAAACAAAATCCGCAAAACAGCACGTTCCTGAAAAGCTGAGGGCTACTGGGGCCACGCCTTTCATGAAGATACGAAACCATGACAGGTGCAAGGAACGTTTGCAGTTAGTATCGGGGGCTGAGAAAGTTGCCTCACGAAGGTGACAACCGCTCTCGGCGGGAGTGGATGGATACAAAAGCAAATCCTGTATTCCATTAAGGAAGGCAAAAAAAATCAATGAAAACAAGCTGGAGATTAGATGTGTGACACTTCAGCCTCTTTGGCCTAGCTACATAGGAGCAGAAAACACATGTGGCATGGCATGTGCCCCCCGCGCGCCACCCACACACAGACACATGCCCTCAGGGCTGCACTGCTGTTCCAAGGCGATTTAGCTCTGCCTGGGCTACCTCTCGAACTGTGATTTCAAAATAGAAGTCAAATTCTTTGCAGCGACACTGTGAGCACACACACACACACACACATGCAGATAATGGTAGCTGTACGCTCTCTCAAAGGTTGTTTAGCATCAGGAGAAGGAAGAAAGATGGCCGATGACTGATAACATGATTTATTGAGTTCTCCACTGATTTGTGTAAACTAGCCAGCTCTGAATGTGTAGGGTAATAAATATGGCAAGAGGCTGAAAAATCTACCTGTGATATGCAATTTATATCTCTCCAATGAATAAGCCACATCACTCCATCAGAGGAGATTCATACAGTTTGAAAAATATCTTAATGACGAAGCCAGAAACGTTTAAAAAAAATAATAAAAATACTGGATCCTACAGCTATGTCGTTGGCACAGCGTGCGCGCCAAAGCTAAATCCAGTGGAGACGACGTGCCGCTTGGCAGCGGGATAATGGATGTCACCAGCGAGCATCACCTTCTGCATGCCGTGACCGTGCCTGTCCTTACAAAGGTGCTTCTTAAATCAAGGCTAAATTACGGTCGATTTGCTTCTTGCTCCCCGCCGCTAATGCTGGCTCCCGTTGTCCGACCAATAAGAAGGGCGGGAAGCACATGCCACTCAAAGAGACGTGCTGGAACCTGAGAGGACCAGTGGCGCGCAGGCTGGCATTGATCTGATGTGATTGATTCAGCAGGGGAATTCACTGGGGATCGATGGCAAATTAAAAATGCAGGTCCTTGGGTATCATTGAGCGCTGGGAATAAAGAAATCCATTTATTAACTGAAGTATAAGATTTACTAACCAGGAAGTATATTAGCAGAAAGAAAACAGTAAAGCTGGGAGCTTTCAAAATGATGGTGTAGGTTTAGTTTTTAAATGTTAAATGGTCTCATTTTCACCATCCCTGTATTAAGATGGTCACCCTAAACTCTCATTATCTCCTTGGGCTAGTACTTGAAAAAGTGAAGATGACTAAAACAATTAGGTTAATAAGCCAACTGAAAAAACTTCCTAACCCTTGGTCTCCCGCAACATGCCTGTTAAAAGATACACACTCAAGGGCAGGAAGACAGCAGTGCTGGTAAAAAGCCTCTAATTACATAGCCCTGTGTCCTTTCACATACATCTGAGCCAGGGCGCGTCGGACACTAACAGCAAAAATGACCTGGATCTGAGTAAAAGGTCAATCAGAGCATTATTAGCAGGCTGTGCTAACCTATTTGACATGAAGCTCTTTCCTGGTGATATTGACTCTGTTGAAAATCATTTATTTAATCAATGAAAAGGGCAAACCTCCAAATGACTTAAAGAAACAAACAGCTCAGGACACAATATAAACTGAACCTTCTGCCGCTTGCTCTTGCTTCTTTAACACAGAGAAATAGCACTAAGAAGGCAGCCAAACTATCTTCCGACTTTTCTCGTCGGCTCGATATGAGGCCATTTGCAACAGTTCCGCTTCGTCTGTTACCAGAAAGCTGTGGCTACTTTACACCAGCAGACATGTGACACCCAGAAAAATCACAGTGTTGACAACGAAAGCTGACAGTGCTCTTGACGGTGGTGTGTTGAGGGTGTGGGCACAGAGTACACATATGCCTTCCACTGATGAGCGCTGCGGAGGTGGCTGATCTCCAGCGTCTACACGGACAGGAAGCTGGTTTGCAGCAGAAGAAACAAGTTTGTAAATAGAGCACTAAGATTTTGAATTTGTGACAAGTGACTATTAATCTGGTGGGTAGAAGTGTGTGACAAGATGGTATACTTGTCAATTAATTCTTCAGCTGTATAAATCCAATCTGAATGAATGTGTCTGCTAAGCTCACAATGTTATGTAAATGTCTTGAGGGTGGTTATTGAGTTTAGCGGACAGGCAGTAAAAAGCCATCTATTAAAGTGATGGGCTGACGAGCAGCTATGCTTTTACAGGTCGAACGGGCACAGGATGGCCTTCCGTCCCAGGATAGCTGGGGAGAACGAGGGAGGGTAGCTGCATGACGTGACGGGCCGTGATTTAGTGCGGGTGCCGGCGATCGTTATGATGAGTAAGTGCGGGACATCGGTGCACGCGTCTCCTCAGTCCGGCCGTTTGGCCGCCGGAGACTGCAGGGTGAACATCGAGGTGATTTCGATTTGGAAGGCCGACAAGGCAATCTGAGAAGGGGGGGGAGGGCATGGGGGACGTTAATCATGTCCTCCCATCCATCAAAAGAAGGACCATCTCTAAGTTTTACAGGCCCTCATCAACACATATACTATGGCACCTACGCAACCTTGCAAGTGCTTCTCCACTTTGATCCTGGACAGTCTCCAGTAAAGGGAGTGGGTGGTGTGCTGAGTCTGGACATAAGAGAAGATAGCATCTTGAGGCCCTTGCAAACCAAGCATCCCTCAAGGCTGTTGAAGGAGGATGATACAATTTACGCTTTCAAAGGGTTCACAGAAGGACCCCTTTTCATCTGATCTGCACAGTGAATAATAAATAAGGTAGCGCACTTTGGATCGCCGCCCCTTGAAGTCGCAGGACACACAGGATGGTGTTAATATTTCACGCTCGCAAATTAGTGCTAACATCTGCAGCATGTTTGGCTAGCGACGGGCTCAAACGAAAGTCTGGGTGGCAGGTTTAGGGACTTTCAGGCACGTTTAAATAATACTGGCATGCATGAGGCTCCCGGAATTGTGTCCAGTGTGCACCAGCTAAACGATTAAAGAGGAGCATATTTGTGGCTCCAGAAAGAGGGCTCAATTTTACTCCCGGAGCAGCAAGTTGAGTGTGATATACCTTTTCCTCTCCACTGGGCCCGGCAGTCTACAGCCTCATCAGAATGCTTAATATACTGGGCAGGGTGTTGGATTGATTGCTTTGCTTTGTATGTGGAGGAATTGCAAATGGCTTTGATGCCCAACCCGAGGAAAAGATCTTGTTTGCATGGGATGGAAAAGCATGAAGTTCCCCATGGAAACGTCGATTGGTAGGTCTCAAGAACACGATAAACGTGATTCTCCGCAAGGTATAGTTACAGTTATAAAGGACTAAGCAGTCTCGGCACAGGAATTACACCATATAGGAAAGGAGGTACTGAAAAAATTCTACAATTTTCATGTTCATTTTTTTCCAAAAGCAATTTTACATATTTTTTTAAGGTAGACAAGAAAAATAGTGGCTATGGATTACACCTGTATGCATCACCTTTGATGATATGTGTGAATTACACCTGACTAGTTACATTTAAAGGTGGAATTAAACTAGCATGTGTACGATATCTGCTAGTCTGTATAAAATCCTTCCTTCGTTAACGACACACATCAGTAATTGTTCCTTTGTTGCAGTTGACAGGAGAGCGGACCAGCGTCCACTGCAGAGTAGGAGCATGAAATGAGTTCAGGGTCATTCCTATAGATTAGCTCAAACAATGTGTTTAACATGCTTAGTGATTCCTAGTTAGCTCCGGAAGCAGATTTTCAGAAATGAGTATTTGAAATGCTAAGCAACGACAGCTTTATGCAATTCTTTCGCAACCTTGGACGATTTCCTCTTGTAATAAACTCTTAGCTCTTCTTGAATGAATAAAATTAAAAGCCATGGACAAGTAGACAGGAAGAAAGGGTGAGAAGATTAAAGACATTTGGAACAGTATTAAACCATCAGCTTCTGTATCTAAGTTTGGTTTCATTTTCACTACTTTCACATCTTTTTCACATCTTTTGTCACTTAAATCTATTCTACAACTCTGCTGCTTGATACAAAGAGTCAAAGGGTGTTTCTCCATACCAAGAACGCAGAGCTCGTACTTGTGATCTTGGCAAGAGTGTTCTTGCTAACGCAATGAATTACAGGATTGTTCTTGTTTGATGAGGAGGCAACCAATGCATCCTTGGTGTTTGGGGCAAGAACAACATCTGGGGATTTCTTCCGTCCTCTGTACTTCTGTTCTTAGTATTGTAACAAGTCTTCGGCAATGGAAGATGTGGAACACAAATACAGTCTAGTACTTGTAATACAAATGTGGTCTCTTTTGGTGTTGTGCCAGCAGTAAGTTTAATATTTTGTGTACTGTACAGTACACGCTGTAAATGTGAACACTTTACCCATATGACAAAAAAAGGGCTGTGACAAAATCAGATACTCATTTCTATGCTGCTTATAGCACTTGGAACCATCCACAAGACATTCTCATGCATCTCTGACAGAAGCGGTAACAAATGCACCAAAGTCACATCGCAGGCAGTTCTGTGCAGCCAGAGATTCCAGCCAGAGTCTCATAGGACAGATTATACAGAGCCACATGATTGGGTTACAGACACATCAATCATAATCCACCATACAGGCACCAATATAAATAAAGCAAACCTCTGAAATACACATCTGACTATACTTCCCAAGTCGGAGTATTATTGCTGTTATTTATTTTATTTATTTTTTTCATGAAAGCTTTTGTTGATCGATTCGCTCTTTGAGCATGAGTGTCACATGATGCCTTGCGGTTGCTGGTGGACAGCGATAATCTTCATATCCGCCCCGATTCTCCTCCCTCAGCTGTTATTTGGTATTTATTTCTCAACTACTTCTTGTCCAATCACCAATGGCACCACTCTCCATCGCCGCCTAATCCATGCCACACAGCTGTTCCGGAAAGATTACAGCACAACAAAAACAAAAACCGCAATAAATAAATAAATATGAGTATGATTGAAATGAAAACTGGCCCCATGGATGAAAAACAGATTTCTATTTGCACAGGAAATATTGTGTCATGCCCTCCTGTAAGATTTACTTCCAGTTCATTTTGGAAGGACACACTAAATTTAAATTTCAATTTGGCTTGAAAGGGCAGTCTTCATTTTTAAAAGGGAGGGGACATTCTTCTGCAGGAATGAGTTGGCAATGACAGGTTTGTCACTCAGTGCTGAGACCTCACTCGTCTGCCATGAGAGTAAACACTAGCCAATCAATTCCCCATCATGGCCCATAGATCACTGTCCTGGAGCCCGAACGTGGCCTGACTGCACATGAAGTCACATGATGGCTGACAAAATCATTTCTGCCATTAAACATGGGCTCCGATAGCTTTTTTGTTGAGCACCAAGAGATTCTGTGCAGGAAATCCAGTGCATGTTATGAACAGTTATATAGACACTAGTTCTTTTTTTGACATAACTCTGTATCTACAATAGCCAATCTGTCAAAGCCATAACTGTTCATTCAAGTGTGGTTAAATCAGTGGTGTACATGGACAGGAGACAATTTTTTCACACACATAGCTTATGCTACATCTGCTCTCTCTGTATTTCTTTATTATTTGTGTTTGGTTTATGTTTCTTCCGTAAATAATCAAAGGCACCCTTACACACATATTCTAAACCCCACGGCGAGCTGTCACTATGGATTTGGGCATATACTGCAGATGCTTCCAGGAGAAAGAGAGAGCAAATACCACATGAAGTCTATGGCACATAGTTGCGTAAGTCGGACGGTCCACGGGTGCTCTGCCAAGCGAACAGCAACGTCTGCAGAGGAAGGGTGGCTGTCCATCAGCAGAGGTGGGTGCCACCGCAACACACGCTCCACGAGTCAACCCACTGCTTCCCAACTTGCTGCCTCTCCGCCTGAGCGTTGCTTTTTTGACCACAGGGGTTGTGAGGCTGTCAGTTCGCTGTCAGAGTTGCCAGTTTGAAATCTGGAATTTGGGAAAATATTGTTCCCGCAGTCCCTGCCTCTCCTTTTGTACCTGCGCAAGCATGTCTTTCCTTTTTACTTTCTCCTTGACATATATGGAATTAAACTCCACAGGCGGCTATTTCTCCAGCCCTTTCCAGGGCATCGAATATCCCGTTAAAACGTCTTGTGTATGTTTCAATTCCATGGTTTTTCAGCTTGTGAATTGGTAAAAAATGAATAGGACATTGCCCTGATTATACTGATAATACCTATAATTAACATTTCTGGAAAGGCATGATGTAATTCACAATGACGTGTTGAAACTGACCAGGGGGTAGCATCAGTGCCTGATGAGTAGCTGTTGCCTCATACCCCCAGTATAATGAAGTATAATCCTCTAGGTCTTCCAGTTTCTTTCACAGTCCAAAGACATGCAGTTAAGCTAAGGGGAGTGTGTGAACTGGACATAGAGTATGATTTTGTGTGTGTGTGTGTGTGTGTGTGTAATGTGTGGCTTTGTAATTATTGCAGTGTTTTTTCAGTCCTCACAAGGATAACTTCAATTATTTAAAAATCTGTGTCTGCAATCAAAAAACTAAAAATGCCAAAAGTCTCATATTTAGTTTGGTTACTTATGGTTAAGGT
>JAODKK010000036.1:14200534-14211852 GCA_026774405.1 Petrocephalus microphthalmus | reverse complement strand
CGTAGCTTCCAGGATAGGCTCCGGACCCCCCGCGACCCTGAACGGATAAGCGGGTTGGAAAATGGATGGATGGATGGGTATCTGTGCTGCTCCTGCATAATTGATCCCTGAATTCCTGCCTAACCATAGCAGCAGGTCAACTGCAGACTCTACCCAGAATGCCAATAGTAACATTTCATCCCAGCAGTGGAGAGTTAAAACGTTAGACATATAATTTTGCGGGGTGGGCTGAGGGGGGATACTGCACCCTAATTCATGTGCATGTTATTGCTGAAGTTACAGATTATACCACACAGAGGCCTTTACTGCTTTGATTATATCCACTTTTATCCCCTTGCTCACTGTGTTCTGTAGCGGCTGACTCAAGGAATTTCAAAGAATTATTCCTAACCTGGGCCACATAAATCAGGATCTGTGGGTGTTTATTATATTTTTTTAATAATTGTGCATCAGTGCTTTTTCTGTATTCATACTTGCGTCTCTATATAATGCATTATCCATGAGGTCTGTTTACATGGATTTCCTTCCCCTGGATGATTAAGCAGCTTGGTGCCAGATAGAGTGCAAAGACTGTTTGCTCTTCAGATGTCTCCATTATTGTATTATGTCCTGCATTGTTATCTGTCATTTGTGCATTTTGCTTAAAAGAGAGCTGGAGAAAGCCCTGCTTTCTAAGCCTCGTCTGCGATGAGTCTGTGATTGCCCACGTGTAAGTCACGGCTGTAATGTGTGTGATAATGAATAAAAGTGGAGCGATGCTCTCAAATTGAATGTTGTCCGGGCTCTGGCTGGTCCTAAACATGTCTGCTTTCTCTGGCAGAAGCTGTAGAATGCACTTGCTTTATTTTATTAAATCCAAGGATGTTATTCTTTAAAGTACACTTCCTTCCATTTGTTATTAACTAAAGTCCTTGTTTACATTTTTCATCAAGTGAGGTGTTAAATGAGAACTGTTCCTGCATTGACATTCATTTATTTAAGACACTTTTGTAAAAAAAAGATGTAGTAATCTTCATTTGCATGTTTAAAATTGGCCGTCAGATGATTTGTTTAATTCTTTAAGTGAACTCCAATTATGTAAACTGTACTGGGATCTGCACTGGTTTCAGGTGTGTTTATGGTGTGTGGAATAATGTGTGAGAGGTGTACAGCAGGCACTCTGTGCCTGTTCAGTTCGTAGCAGCTGGAGCCAGGCTATTCAGGTATTACGCTGTGCTTTCAACACAGCGCCACATATAGACCATGTTAAACCCGGTCCACCCACGGTGCTTTGCAGCTCTGCCTGCATAGTCCAGGAACAGCCGCTTTCCTGTCTCCAGCTGCCGACTGTCGGGCTCATCCGGTGTTTATAACATGGCATTTACTACCAAAAGTGCTTCCTGAACTCAAAATGTCAGCTTAATTTAGTGATGTGCCTTTGAGTTACTAGGTACCGCATACTGTAATCTTGTCTCTGGAATTGTGCTGTAATTTTTGGCTTTAAATGTGTTTCTGCAGAAATGTATTTGCTGGTCAAACTGTGTGACGGTGTTTTATAACACATCTTGTGGATAATTTAAGAAACTGTATGCCTGTTTCTCTGGGGGTGGGGCGTTGAATAGGTTTCTTGTAGTATGAGCATGTGTTTTTTTTTTATACATATAGGAATAAGTACCACAGAAGCTTTGGACACCAAAAGATGGACAGCATCTTTTATTCATTTTAAATTATATTCTACAACAAAGGTGTTCATCCGGAAACAGAGACTGGTTTTTCTAAGCGATGCGGCTTGGTCACTGGCACTGTGTAGACAAAGGTTTATTATATGACTGTATGTGTAAGCAATATATTTCCCTTTGTACTATTTGCACTATGTTTCTCATCACTTATCATGGCCTTGAATTATAGGGTCCCCATTCGTCAAAGAATTCTACATTTTATGTACAGAAAGTAGGAAAATTCCAGCATTCTTTCATAGAGTGGTATTTTATGATGTTCATATTCATTAACAACACTCTCAATTTGCAAATGATCCGAATGATTTCCATCAGCGAAATGTGTAGAAGATTTTTCCATCTACTTGAATTTGATGTCGACAAAATAACATTACTGTTAATATTTAATCAGATCGTCAGTACTTTAGTTATGCGCTGTCATCCCTGCTGGCTTTGTCCTGAGGGAATAAGTAGCAGATTTTGCTGAATGGCTTCCTTCACACTGTAGTTGTGACAAATGTTGCAAGAGATGGCAACACAGAGTGAACTTGGATATTTTGTATTTGAATGCTGATTCATAAACCTAGTGTTGCATTTTGAATCTGCTTGATAGTGTGGTCTGCTTCCCCTACCCCCCGTCCCCCCCAGAATACATGTCCTAGGTTCCTTTCTGGGATTGCAACTGTATTTCCTCCATTCTGCAGGCTTTATGTTTGTTCAGATTAAGGAGTGTGTGTAGAGTACATCTTCAAAGACGTCAGCTGGCTTTTTATTGTACTTTATAGCCACATTTTCTGTAATAGTCATATTCCAAAGGAGTAAATTCACATAATTACCGATGTGTGTCTCTGAATAGTCACATTTAGGCACAGAGAAGCTGAGATCTCTGTTGGCTGGACTTGGTTTTCATCTGGAAGCCCTTCTATCACCTGTATTGGGGAACAGTCATGTTGAATTATGTCGGTGGAAAATGCGTGGAAGGAGCAATGGTGAAACGGTGCTGAAATATCAAGATAAGGATGTAAAAGTTGTTCAGTAAAAAAGCATGTCAGTAGAAGTTTTGATATACTTCAGTTTTAATGTATTTAAAAATGCAGTTGAAAGAGGATTTTTGATGTTTGAACTTTACTGGGCTAATTTCTTCTTTTTGGGAATCTTATGTGCAGATGCTTTGGAAAAGACCATAATGCTCGGTAATGTTGATGTCAAAAGAAGAAGTGAATGAGCAGCACTGTTGTAAATAGATTCAGTCATCATGACCATATTACTGGGATGCCTGGAGATGGCATTCCTCCTGAATGCCCTGTTTTGTATGGTCTCCTTGAGTCAGTATGAACTTGATGAAATCTAACAATATTAATATCCAACCACACAGCATGTTTATTAATGTGGAATCCATGAACCTTAAACTGATGGGTTAGGTGTATTCCCTTTCTGTAATTAGCAGATGGTTACTAGAGAAGCAGCTTGTCACGTTTAGCCAGCTTGGCATGATCCTTTACTGGACTTGTTTAGTCTTAATCCCAGAGTAACACAGAAGATCCATTTCTGGAACCGCTGACCTCCAGCTCCAGTAACCTGCTAACCTCCAGCTCACATCTTAACTACCATACCACTTGCTGTCATTAAAATGTATTTTGAATTATTTGGCAGTTTATTGTGGTTTTTCTTTATTTCTTATACATTCCCTCATCTGTACTTTAAAAGAGTACAAATAATAACAGAGAACCAGATCTGTGCTCCCAAATAAGCTGTCCTTACAATATGAGCTAGGATTTGTAGATTTCTCTGTTTGTTCTAATCAGTGTTTTTACCGAGGTTTCTTCTAGATCCTGTTATTGCTTTGAGGACTTCTGGTAACATACAGAAGAAAATTCCTCCAGACCATTTGATGATCTGCATCTTCAGTTTTCTCAGTTGCATGTCCTTGTTGTTCTGGATCCTGCATCAGTCTAAAAAGATAATGTGAAGTGTCTGTTCTACAAACTACAAAATGTGAACTGCCTTATCTTTTGTATATTTCGTTGAACTTTTATTTTTTATTTTTACATCCATCTATATATGGCTCTAAGTTTTAATCAGTTTTCATAGGTGGAAAGTTTTCTGTCTCTACATCAGTCTGTATTTTTTGTCATTTTTTGACACCAGGTGCTGCTATCTGTATAATCACATCCTGCTTAGACTCACAGAGGGGTCACTGGATGGCTCCGAGGTCCGCTGCAGGACACCTGCCTGCACACTAAGGAAGTCTGTACTTTGAGGCAAAGTCCTCTCAGACACCATACTGTATATTACAGGCAGTTGCCTGGTTATGAACATGATCTGTTCTCTAACTCTGACTTTTGGTAGGTAAATCTCAATGGGTACATGTGGTTTAGTCAATTGTTTGACTATGCATGCAATATATATTTACCTTTCCCTGCATGAAAAATGCTTAAACACTTTGAATTGTACTACTGAAACATCTTAAACTTCATAATACAGTAGGGCTGCAACTAACTATAAATATTTTATTTAATATTTCATATTCGAGTCGGTTGATTATTTTTTCGATTAATCGGTGAATCGGATTAAAACGTTTTTTAATCTCTACCAGTTTATTCAGAAATAGGACATTATGAAAAATAACTTTTCCGCGACATAGCGAGTGACGCACTAATAGCGAACACAACGAATCGATAATTAAATTCGTTGCCAACACTTTTAATAATCAATTTTTATTGATTTTTATCAATTCCTTGTTGCAGCCCTATAAATACAGTAATAAATAGGGATGTAACGAAACGTCAATCTGTATCGATGTATCGATTAAATGGCAACCGATCTGATGCATCGGCGTGACCACATAAATATCGATCCATGCGTTTTTGCCTTTTCCAATATTGTTTTCATGATCCACTCCGACGTACACATCATCTGCACGTTTACGCTGTAGGTGGTGGTATGCAGCATAACGTCTGCAGGTGGTACACTGTAAAAAAAAAACGGATAATGTCCTGGCAGAAAGTTTAGTGGGTGTACTCCCTCCCACAATGCAACACGAAATTCAAATTAAAGGGTGAAAAATGTATATGGAGAATTCTTTAATATTAGCACGGTACATTGGACCCTATTTTTACGGACTTTTCTTACAGTGCATCATGCAGCCCCGTTTCGATATGATCATTTGACTTGATTTCAGTTTTAGTGGATCCGCTCTCGTCAAATCACGCTATGTTACATTCGCTTTAAATCGCTGTTAGCCACGTTAGCGACTTGTACCAATTTCCCCAGTAATGACATTTAGTGTGCGTTTTGCAGACGTAAACCTCTAATCCCTAAACGTCGGCCTCAACCGCTAGAATTCGGTTTTTCTGTGTGTCACGCTGAATGTATGACATTCGTTACTCATTGTGTTTCTTGCCAGAGTCCATCCCTTCGAGGTGGCACAATAACCTGAAAGTGTTTGTGAGTGTGGTTTATGTCAGATTTGGAGAGCTGAAATAAAACAAGAACTAGAAATAGTTAAGATCACAGAAAAAAATTGTAATCTGGACTAGATTTTGTTTACAATTCCCCAAAAAATATGATGAAATGCTAATTATATTTGCATAATTCATTGTAATGTAAAGGATTGTGTGAAATGTAATCATTTGAAATACTAACCCCAGTATTGAACCGAATTGTATTGCATTGTGGGAATTTGAGGTCTCGAAAAAAATCGAATCGTTGACTTAAGGAATCGATATCGTATCGTGAGGAAAGCTGTGATTTACACCGATAGTAATAAAAGTAACTACATGCGCAACATTTTCGCGGGCATCACATAGTTTTCTTTTTTTACATCCATCTATATAAGGCTGGGTATGACGTTAAACTGCATCCGGCACTACAAGTGGTCCTCCAGCTTGCAGTGAAAAACTTGGGGGTTGGTGGCAGGATTGGCACTCCAGCCACCGTGAAACACTTCACACAGCTGCGATCAAGCTTACAGGACACCCTTCTGCTCTCCGCGGCAGTAGCTCTGCTGCAGCCACCTCTAGGAAGGCTGCATGCATTGTGAAGGGGATGGGGGAAAGCCTCCGGGAGCCCTACCCCTGGAAGAGTCGAAACCGCTGGAGATCCAACAGGTACAGGCCTGTTGCGTATTGGAGCTGGCATGGTGCTGAGGTGTCGCCCGCTGCACGGCTGCATTTGGGTCCCAACTTGAGGCGGCCCATTCGGGTGGGCAAGCGGAGCGTCTTGTCTCTCCGGCAAGATGAGCATCATTCTCTGCTGTCGGGGGAGCTCCATAAACTCCGCATTTCTGTGGCTGCTCTGTCTGAGGTGCACAGACCGGGGAGTGGCCAGATCTCTGTAGGTGGTTATACCTATTACTGGTCTGGTCACTCTGATGGCTGCCATACTCAGGGAGTAACTGTTGCTGTGGTGGATTGGCTCCTCCCAGTGGTGTCTGACGTCTCCCCTTTCAATGAGCGTATCATGAGACTCAGGCTAAAGCACTCATTGGGTGTCTTGTCTGTTGTCTCAGTGTATGCTCTGACTGCGGAGAATGTTTCCCTTGTTGAGACATCATTCTACCCGCAACTCCAATCGGTAGTTGATGGGTGCCCTCGAGGTGACACCCCTCTGGTTATGGGTGACTTCAGTGCGACCACTGGCACTGATAGGGCTGGATCTGAGGATTGTGTCGGTCCCCACAGATCTAGCAACCGAGGTGAAAGTGGCTCCATGTTCCTTGACTTTGCAAAAGGTCAAGGGCTGTGGGTCACTGGATTCTGGTTCCAGTGCCCTGAGCTGCATCGTTGGCCTTGGTACTCCAATACTGGTGGTGCGGCAAAGGAGATCGATTACATCCTTGTGGCCAAACGCTGGAGGCTCCAGCAGAACTGCAGAGTCTACAGAAGCAACCAGCTTGTGAATTTGGACCACAGACTTGTTGTTGCTACTCTGAAGATTCAGCTTTGATCCAGTAGGTTGCCTCCTACTAGGAGAACAAGTCTGGACTTTGCCAGACTCCAAGATCAAGCTGTCTCAGATGAGTTTGCACTTAGTTTGAGTGAAGAACTAGCAGACCTGGGTGCAGCTGTTGACTCAAATGTGATGTGGGAGACCTTCCGCGATAAGACCCTCAAGGTTGCCAAAGGTTGTGTTGGGGTTGCCGCTGTTCCCAGACGGAGGTGTTTCATCTCGCAGGGCACCTTGGATATTATTGAGAGGAGTCGCAGTGTGCGGCTTGGTGGCAATTCCGGGCTGTACCAAGAGCTGCAAAGGACAGCTCTTAGGGCTCTGAGGGCAGATGATGAGGCATTTGTTAGAGGAATCTGTGAGAAAGTCACACATCATCTGGGGTCTAGCGACCCACATCCTGCTTACAGAGGAATCACGGCATTACGTTCATCTGGATTTGTTCCGCGGAGAGTCGCAGTCAGGGCAAGTGATGGAACAGTCCAAACGGATGGCACTGCAGTTGTGACCTGCTGGGCCAGCTACTTTGAGCAGTTGTTTAAAGCTGATCCTCCGGCCAGGACGATGGACATCACTGGGTCCACGGTTCTTGAGGCTGACCCACCAATCAGCTGTGAACCACCCAATCTCAATGAGATTGCGCAGGCGGTAAATCAGCTGTGGGCAGTGAAGGCTCTGGGGATCTGTGGTATCCGGGGTGAACTCTTCCAGGCTGGTGGTAAGGCTGTCCTCCTGGCATCGCAAGCAATCTTTGCTTCCATTTGGGAGACGGGCATCATCCCAACTGTCTGGAAAACGGGACTTGTTGTCCCTATCTGGAAAGGGAAGGGTAATCGCCTGGATTGCAGAAATTACAGGATAACACTGCTCTCAGTCCCGGGCAAGGTTCTTGCTAGGGTCATCCTTAATAGGATCCGTGATCACTTGCTTGGCTACCTACTCTACCTACTACCTTGCTCCTACTCTGTTCAGTGCTTGCATGGACTGGGTGTTGGGCAAGGTTGTGGGGTCCGGTAGCTTTGGGGCTTCAGTTGGTGAGGAGAGATTTACTCATCTTGACTTCGCCGATGATGGAGGCTCTGTTAGGGGCTCTTGAGAGACTGGGTGAGGAGTCTGAGTGTCTGGGTTTGACCTGGTTAAAAACTAAGATTCAGGGCTTTAATGACCTCTTAGGCACAGCCATCAGCAGTGTATCTGTTTGCGGGGAGAGTGTCGACCGCATTGAGAGGTTCACTTACCTCGGCAGCGACATTCATGTCTCTGGTGACTCTTCCTATGAAGTCAGTAGACGGATTGGGAGAGCATGGGGGGTCATGAGGTCGCTGGAGAGGGGTGTGTGGCTCTCCCGATATCTTTGCAAGGGGATGAAGGTCCAAGTCTTGGGAGTCCTGGTGCTTCCTGCCTTGCTTTATGGTTGCGAGACATGGACGTTATCCAATGACCTGAGCTGAAGACTGGACTCCTTTGGTACTGTGGCTCTTCGGAGAATCCTTGGGTACCGTTGGTTTGACTTTGTGTCGAACGATCGGTTGCTCAGGGAGTCCCGAATGAGGCACATTAGCTGCATTGTGAGGGAGCACCAGCTACGGCACTAAGGCCATGTGGTATGATTCCCTGAGGATGATCCGGCTCGTAGGATCCTCCTTGCTGAGGATTCGAGAGGTTGGACCAGGCCGAGGTGACGCCCACGTAACACCTGGCTGCGGCAGATGGATGGCCATTTCTGAAAGTGTGGGATTGGACCGAGTGTCTGCATGGGGGGTCGCAAATCGGGATCCTGAGATGTTTCGCCGTGTGGTGGGTGTGGCAATGCACTGCGCCAGCGCATGCTCCCCAGCCTCACCTGAACCTGACATAGTAGTGTGTGTGTGTGTGTGTGTGTGTGTGTGTGTGTGTGTGCTAGTTATTATGAACCACTGTATTTAAGTCAGATTTTTAATGTAATGGGCCTTACATTAGTCTGACTTCTTAATTTCTGCACTCGTGTATATCAACTCGCCTGATCTGTAAAGGAGTTATTGGCAAAGATTTGAGGAATTGAAAAATATGGTGTAAATATACAGTAGCATAGCAGTGGTTGGACATTTAATGAAAACAAAATGGGGAATCTTGTCAGCCTCATTGCTGGCCTTGTTGCTTTGCAGTTGTGGAGTGACTGTCGATAGCTAAACAATACACAACCCTCGATCTGAGTGAAGCTGCTGCTGGCTTGCAGGTTATCGACTCGGGCTTTCCCCCAGGGGGTCCCACCTCACACGTCCCCGGAAATCGATGCCAGCTGAACCGCAATGGTTCTCACCTTGCCGTAATTGCAAACTGTTTTGGGTTTGGGGGGGTGGTTTGAGGTTGTGGCAGTCTTCCAGATTCAATCTTAGTCCTCTGATTGAAAAGAGATGTGGGTCGGGATTTCAGATTTCCGTCGCTTGCAGTTTGACATCGATGGCAGCCACTGACATTTCATTTAGCTTGGTGCAGCCCAGGAGCTGCCCCATGAAGATCTGAGAGAGCCCATCATCCCTGGTATTTTATTACAGCTGCATTGTAATTGATCAGCATCGCTGCTATCGAACTGCTACAGTATGTGGCAGTCGCCAATCCAGTGCTGAAATTCTTCATTAAATCCTGATTGTATTTTAATACTGTAAGTGCCTCTGAGAACTTGCATACGGTGTCTGGTTCAGTGGGTTAGTGTGCCAGTAAATGGAAGGTTGCTGGTTTAATTCTTGTCAGTAGAGTGGTTTCTTCATTGGGCCCTTGAGCAAGGCTCCAGATTACCCCAGGAAGTAGCTGACCCTGCCTTGAATAAAAGCATCTCCTTAAATATATGAACCCAACACTGGGGGGTTCTTTCTGGAGCTGATATACAAACATTATGTAAATGCTTCCTCTGGGTTCACTTATTCAGAGGTTAACTATCAGTTCCTTTTATTGTAATTAATGACTTTTCAGGCCTTATGTTTGACTCCGGCACTGACTCCACTCTCCTGCTGTGTCTGATTTCCTTGCAGTGCCTCTCAACTTCGGCATCGGAGCCCAGCAGGAAGGCAGCTCGCAGGTGAGAAGCTTCATCGATGCTTAGCTGTTAGCTTGTTGCCAGAGGGACAGTCACTTAAGATGGTATTTGCTTGCTTCTGTGATTTGTGATTAATCTCCTCAGCAATGTGAGTTACAGTCTGTGTGCCGTTTCCCGATTAGAGGGTTTCTTTAGCTCGCTGCCTTGAACATTTGTTGGTTTGTTTCTTTGTCATTAAAATATGATCAGATCTTCTGTGATTACTGTCAGTGTTAACTTACAATGTATATTTCTCATTTGCTATTATTAGCAGACTGGTTGAGTGTCATTATTTTCAGGTGATGCAGGGGAAAAAAAAAAACATTTTAGTTTTGTCTAATACACTCAAGCGTAACGTTCTCATTTCAAAGTGCTCTGCCTCGACGCAACCTCTTCTGCCCACCCCCCTTGCGTTCCCAGGCCCGAGAAGCATTTTCATCAGCCACCGCAGGATGAGATTAATGCTCGACCTTCCCAACCTTTGCAAGCCGAGCCCTCTGGCATCTCAGACGTGCGAAGAGCACTTCTGCGCTTGTTTTGCCACATTAATGGTTTTTTAAAAGCAGCAGCTTAGCTGGTCTCCTTTGGGGGACCGTTCCGTAAATCTGCCCGCCGTGATTCACTTTAAGCTGCTGACCGCAAACAGGCCCGCGTAAATGAAGAAGCCTTAATAGGCGTTCTAGGCAGACCTGATGCTTTTCAGATCAATTGGTAGGAAATGGAGAAAAGGCTGTGTGACGTATTTGGCCAGAATGTAGTGAGAAAATGCTGCTTGTCCCACTGGCAGAGAGTGGATAAGACCACAGGGGAACTGGCTACTGCCTCTGCCAAGAGGGAGCCACTTTTAATGCCGAAATGCTTTTCTATTCTGCTTTGAGGTTAATTACCTCTAACGAGCTCCTGTGTCTTGTGCTTGGCATGGAGGCAAAATGGGGAGCCCAGAATAATGCAGGGCAAAGCGAAGACACAAAGGTCCCAGGCAGCTGCTGTATGTTGCTGTATTTCACTGTTGTAGGTAGGAGAGGCTGTGCCCAGCTATGCATACCTGAATGTTCTCTCTGACTAAAATGTATCTGGTAATGATATCAGCGTAAAATGCCTTTGCGTCATAGATCCAGGGAGGCCACGAACCAAAATGTCATTAAAAGAGAAATTGGGACAAAGCATCTGTAGCCGGGCTTTTCAGAAAACCGTTTCTTCGCAGTCTTTTTTTCCTCGTTTCAAGCTCCCTTCCTCCACCTATCCTGCCCTGTGTCGAGCAACATGAGTCACACCTCTGCAGCAGACCTTCCCCGCTATTACCAGCCCACTAAGATAATGGCAACGGAGGAAATTTCCATTTGATGAGGATTAATAACATTTGCAATACTCAGCTTGTCAAATGGTCAGTTCTCAGTGGAAATTCCTGCACTATCAAATGATGTGGCACAGTTGTGTATATTTCGTAGAGCCAAATTCAAGTATATGGGATATACCTAGGGTGACCACCTAATCCATGTCAGGGGGGACACTGTGAGCTACTTCAGGTTTTACAAGCTACTTTAAAACCGAAAGGCTCCCGTGCTTGGCGAAATTGTTTGGTTTGCCCTGTACTTTGACGGGTTTGGTTCCTTGATTGAAAGACT
>JAODKK010000036.1:13928236-13939034 GCA_026774405.1 Petrocephalus microphthalmus | reverse complement strand
CCGCCTTTACAGTGGCATTGCCACCACTGCTTGAAGCTGAATCTGTAATTGCATTCGAAAAATCGAGGTCCTCATCCTCTGTCAAGGCATACTCTTGACAATACATAGCTGCACAGGGTTGAACAAGCTTGTTCAAGCCTCTCTTCATACAGTGGTGGGAGGGAGACGTCTCCGGTGTGATAAGGTAAGAGTTTCTTGCATTCATTGCATTCCTAGCGAATTGTTGGACCCTCCAGAGATCTGCAGTGCTGAATTTTGATGCTCGTTAATATGCCGTCAGAGGATGGACATCCGTGTCAGTGTGATCCGACAGTATGTGCTATAGCACAGGAGATAGGAACACTCTGGCAGACGGAGGTCAGCCAGTTGCCAACAGAGGGACAGAAGTGTATGACAAATTAAAGGTGAAGCTATTGTCTTAGCATTTGACTGAAATATGATTGTTCTTTTGCACATTTTCATCCACCCTCGAATGCCCAACCAACCACACAGATCTCTCTCAACTAGCAGCATGTGGCTCAGGGCTAAGCCTCTGCCGGTGATCGGTAGGTTGCTGGTTCAAGCCCGCCCTCAGCCTGTGGGCCCTTGAGCAAGGCCCTTAACCCCCAGCTCCATCAGTGCCACTGCAGGTGGCTGCCCATCGCTGCCAAGCCTGTGCTAACCTACAGAGAGCAAGCTGGGGTGGGCGGAAAGAGAATTTCCCCATGGGGATCGATAAAGTATAATCATAATATGCACCTTAGAATTGTGAGTCTTGAGCCAGCCATTCCTTTGTTTAAAGCCTGCTGGCTTTATTGTTCAACATAAAATGAGAAACTAAGTATTTTATCAAACCTGAATCTCCACTCGGATTCACCTTGCTTGCTCGTCCTCTGTTTTGGAAAGATTTATTTTTCAATTAGGCATTCAGAAAGAGTCCTGTATAAAAACAGCACAAATTAAGTGCGTTTTTGAGAAGAATGTAATGCCTGCATGAGCCATGTCTTCTGCGTTGTCATTTTCCTGACTTTTTGTTGTCAACCACAATTCTTATTTAATCAAGCTCTCCTATAATTAAGGGAGGCCTTATTTATGGGCTGTGGGTACAGTGCTGTGTCTTTGGCCCCAAATCTTACAGAGGAGGACGCATCGCGAAATATGGAAAGGAAGCTTAACGCGCTTTGCTGGCACTGCCTGCTGACCCGTGCCCCCGGCTCTGTTCTTCCCGTGCCGAGGCCGGCGTCTGAGCGGATTACCCAGATCTGTCTCTTGTTCTGCTTGTCCTGGGGATGGCTGTGCTAAGTTCCTGTCACTCTCCCTCCTGCATGAGCTGGGTGCCGGTCGAGGGCTGCACTCATTGTGTCGGTTTTGACCCTGACCAATGTGCAGATAGCTTGAGCCAGCTATGGATGGATGAGAGATGCCTGGTGTGTAGGAAAAACAGTGCTTTGGCTTTCAGCCTGGCAGCATGTATAGCTTATGCTAACATCTCCTGTGGCAACCATTTTGGCAAGCTTGTAGTTCTGAAACTAACCTTGGCTGTCTTTGGCTATTTTTTTCCTATGTAAATATAGGGTTCTTCAATCTGAGCCCACATTTGCAAAACTGTTTCTTTTTTCACTGGTCAATTAAGGAGCATTCTGCATTGCTGCTTTTGTGTTAAGGGTGTGTGTGTTTAATGGCGTGCTTTTTCGGATATAAACAGCTCATGAAAATGGACAGATAAGCCTTTGTAAATCCATTTAAACTACTTGCATCAATGCCTAGGTGAAAAAGGTTTTAGTCCTTCAAGCATTTGCTTGGCTTATAGTGGCCGTTAAGAAGATAAAGTGGCCATTTTGGGCAGTCAGCTTATCGCTCCTGTGAGCTAGGATAGTGAGCTTAAATCCTTTTGTGGAATAGCTGGTGTATATTACTGTGCAACAAAACCCACTTGTTAAAATATGCTTCCCTATGATGGTGGAGAATGTTTTTATTCATTTTGTGGATTTATTTGACTTGTCAGTATTGATGACTGTACCTATAACATCAGCTGTCTGTAGGGATGCACTGATACAGGTATCAGACCAATGCTGCACTTGTGTACTCATAAAAACTCGTAATCTTATACCAATAAGTAATACTACTTAAAAACTATATTAAAGCCATTATGTATTAAGAATGGGATGTCATTAAAGTTTATGTATGTCAAGGCAGGCATCCCATATATAGTGTATATGACTTATTCCAAAGGCGGCTCTTTGGCATATTTCAGCATTGGTTGTTGCTACTTTAGGGTTCAGTCTGGTCCACACTCCCCTAGCTGTTGGGCAGTAGAGGTAGGTGCCTTGCTGTGAATTAAATTTTTGTTTTGCTTCCAATAACTGCTAACAAGATGCACTTCAGGCAAGAGTCCCTGGCAACCATGAACTCAAGTGGTTTGTTGAAGAGGGAGGGACTCAAAATACGTCACTTGGCACTCCATTGAACACATTCATTCAGCTTTGATCATAATGACGTGACTGCAGTGGGCAGTGGTGATTCATTTATATGGATCTCAATGTCCGTGGGTAGAACGTAAGGACCTGTGCCAAATCACGGGAGGCCGTTTTTAAATGTTTTAATGCTCTTGTTGTCCTTGTGAAACTCCAGCACAAGCCAAACTGTAAATGCTGTAGATATGTTTCCCAACCAGGCCTCAGGGACCCACAGACAGTCAACATTTTTCCACCATCCCTAAAATATGGACTGTCTGTGTGTTCTTGAGGACTGGACCTGAAACTCCGCTGTCAATCATGCATATATGTTTTTGAGTTAGTGTCCTTGGGGCAAGCTGATAAAATTTAAAGCAAAGTGTGCGATTGTTTTACAGCACAGAGACACCACAGAACTGGTTTGTGACGGCAGCTCGGGGGGGGGGTGTGGCAATGGAGGAGGCCGCCAGCCAGCTGGAGAGGGACCACGTCCACAGCGTCTACGAAAAGGTTGCGCCCTACTTCAACGACAGCCGTTACAAAGCCTGGCCCAAGGTCCGACAGTTCCTCCTGGAACAGGAACCTGGAAGCATTATAGCGGACGTGGGTGTGTGACCCCCCCCCCTCCTCACACACACACGCACACGCCAAGAACGTTTGTTTTTATATGAAGAGAGCTGAAGGATAAATATTTGTATAGCAGCATAACCCTGCCTCACAGTACGCGGGTGCCTCCTGCAGTTTCCTTTCCATGTGTCCTCCTCTTTACTACGTTTGGTTAAAGAAGCTGATTGTTTTTGCCTTAAGCGGTTTGCTAGACTGCCAGCTGAACATGTTCATCTATATTAATTTGAATAACAAATTTGCTTTGAGAGTGGAAGTACATGAGACGACCCTGTTAGCCCTTTTGTACAGATCGTGATGTATTTGCAGTCTTAATTCCCCGCCTCTCCGTGTTCAAACTATGGCGGCTACCATACAGTTCTGATGTCTTTTAGCTGCTAATCCACTGACATTATTTTATTCACGTTCTGCCAGTCTTAAAGGACATGTTAAATGTGCTAGAATCTTTATCACTTCTCTGTACCAGAAGGGTACTCCGACTTGAATTTCCTATGCTCTCAGTAGTAATAGTAGAAATCCTTGGTGGGAGGAATTACTGTATTGTATCTGTAATTGACCAGTTTAGCCCAGCAATAGTTGGTTATTTTATTGGTTCACATTGGGCTGTATAAGTCAGTTAATAACAATAGTTAATCTGTGGTATTTCTCCCATCTCCAATATGCTACCTTGCTTTTCTAGTTTGACTTCTGAAATTCCACAATGTCAATGTCAAGGCAACGTTTAGATGTTTAGAGAATTACATGGTTGATTTCACTATTTCAGGTTGTGGCAATGGAAGATACCTCCACATCAATGAGGATATATTCAAGCTTGGCTGTGACGTGTGTCGCCCCCTGGTGGAAGCAGCACGCTGCAAGGGCCACGAGGTGCAGGTGTGCGATGGCTTGCGGCTGCCATTCAGACAAGGTTGCTTCGATGCCATTCTCTCTATCTCAGGTACCCTCCTCTCTGCCGTTCGTCACTCTGGGGGGGCTCATGGGGGCAATGTGTGGCTCAGCAGGCTGGGATGCCTCTGGACCGAAGCTCATCGGTTCAAGCCCGGCATCGGCAGAATACTCGCATGTCCTTCAGCCCTTGAGCAAGGTGGCTGCCCTTTGAATTTCCCCAATGGGGATCACTATGGTAGCTCACCATGGTAGGGGACAGCAATGCCGGCTACCAGCTACACGGATTCATTCATCCAGTCATTCTGCCTATCAGCATCTGCTCAAGGTCACTTATTCTTTGTTCCCCCCCTCCACAGTTTATCCGCAATTTATTGCTGTCCAGAAAGAAAAATTGCATAGTATGTAATAGTATGGTTTTTTTTCCCATAGTTCCTTCATCTTTGAAGGGTGTAAAAAGCACTATTTTCATTGCTCTGGCATCCCTTGATTAGAGTACGTTTTTTTCATTGCTCTATCGGGTCATGAGATTTGGGCTAAAACGTCAGAAGTACACGAAAATCACGTTATAAATGGGGCGCGCAGATGGTTCGCTGTTATCCGCGGTTTCAGCTGCCCGCGGTAAGTCTTGGAATGTACCACCCACAGATATAGGGAGGGAGTACTGTATTCTTCTTTACCACCTGATGAGCCTTGCTCAGTCCCCAGGATTGGCGTACAATAACTCACCTATGATAAAATGTGATTTGTGGTAATTAGCACTGTACAAATTGACTCATGATCCGCAAAACGACCACTAAATTATCTGTATACAAAGAATGAGTAAGAGGATTGATTTTTCTTTTTTTTTTGTCTGCTTGTGGAGAAGTTGTGGTCATTATGGCTTGTGCAAAGGTTTACTTGGAAGGCAATGTATCGGCTGTAAGCAATTATGCATCTCAAATATGATGAAATGGGATAAATACAGAGTTGTGGTGTGAGATTATCCAGGGCTGTTTTGTTGGACATGTTGGCTGTAAGGATGATTCATAATGCATGTCCAAACTAATGCACGTGTTGGCACCCATCATTTAGACACTGTGGCTGTCAAGACCTAGGGCTTTGCCTCGTTCAATATTGTGTTTAAACGGGCTTCTATGCCTGGAGTGACCAAACGAGACCACTTACCGGGTCACAGGCAATAATAAAGAGGGCAACAGTTTCCTAGATGGCACGGTCACCTGGCAACAATAGAGTTCCCAGAACAGCAGTGTTTCTGTTTCAGAGGTGTCTTGCACTCATCTGATTCATGATCTGATCTAGACTGATCTACCCCCTGTGTGCTTTGTTTCCCTCATCCCATTATCTGAAATGTGACAAGTTACATTTTATTTATGTGTAACGTAAACCATTTTACGTTTTAGTCTACAGGTGGTGTTGTAGCTAAGTAAATTAGCTTTTGGCAACAGCCGTATAATTCCTGTTACACCCTCAGTCGTACGCACTTAGATGCTTCACAAGAGACTTCAGTCCTGGCACAGCTATATAGATGTCAGCTTATATTTTAAATAGCTTTGTACAAAATGTTTATAATAAACACTTTCGTAAATACTCACCGTATGGAGATCAGATTGATTGTTTTTATTTCAATGGCGCTCAGATGTCCAGCCGCCGTTTTTGGTCATCATAGATTCATAATTTCAAGCTTGTATCAAAAATGACTTTTGTTTTTCTCAGTCATCCACCACTTATCCACCAAAGAGAGGCGCGTCCGGGCAGTGAAGGAGATGGCCCGCACGCTGCGCATCGGCGGCCGCCTCATGATCTACGTCTGGGCCATGGAGCAGAAACGGCGCAGGTTCCACAAGCAGGACGTTTTCATCCCGTGGAACCCAAACCCCCCTGGCGCCGCCTCTGCCAGCGAACTAGGCTCCGGAGCACACCGCCAGGACAGCAGCGATAGTGACAAGCACAGGAAGGTGAAAAGCACATCCTCCGTGGTAGATGAGGAGGACACTGCCACGGGGCCCCACCAGAGCTCCCGGAGACGATGGTCCTTCTCCCGCTCGCTGGACTCGGTGCTGGACTTTGGGAGCCTAGCCGTATCCCGGACCTGCAGCAGGGAGTTCAGCAAATTCTGCACTGAGGTCGGCATGCTGGATGCGTCGAGAACCAGCCGGCGGGCCCGTGGAATGGGCCTCATCAGGCAGGTCTCCAGCCTCTTCTCCTCTTCGCGCTACAGCTCCGAGGATGACGTCTTTGGCTCAACGACGGACCTCGGGAACCAACCGGAGAGGATCAACGACGGCACCAACGACGGCATCGGCAGCGAGAAGCAAGTATCTTCTGGCACCATCATGCATGGCTGTGGATGCGTGCCCCTACCTGACCTGATCACACATCAGAAGGAGAGCTCCACAGGGACCACCAGGACTGAGCAGCCTTTAGGCTCAGAGGAGAGGTCCTCACGGTGGTCAGGCAGCACGGAGTGCCTTGGAGAGGAGGTGAATGAATGGAGTAACGCCGAGGCTGCGGGCTCCTGCTTGCGCTATTACCATGTATTCAGAGAGGGGGAGCTTCTGGAGCTCATTGAGAAGCACGTCGAGGAACTCCATGTCCTTCAGAGCTATTTTGACCACGCCAACTGGTGTGTGGTGGCTGAGAAGGTTGATGTCTGGAAGATCTAACGCTAGGCTGCAGTATCTATGTATTTTCTTAATTTATTTTCCAAGACAGTATTACATTGTTTTAAATGTTTTAATGTTTTAAATGTTTTTCAGACTTTGGTGTTGTAGGAGTCACTACCTGGAATCAAGATTTTAAACAACACTGAGTCACAAAGCTCTCCTTAATTTTGTTTTCGTATGGAAACTCACTTGTAAGTTACTGAGCATTTAGCAAAAAATGCAAAGTAAGTTTCGTAATTTATAACTCTGTGCAGGTATGTGTTTGTCTAGTTTTTAAAGTAATTTTTTAAGTGACAGAATCTTATGATTGCCTTGAAATGTTCTGACTGATGAACTGCAGTGTGATGGAGACATTTTAATAATGAATGAAGTTATTCCCTTGCACAGCTATAAACCTGGCACACGATTACTTCTGAGAGTCTACAGAGCTGTGGATTTATTACAGAGGTTTGTCACCCATTCAATAGATTTAACTATCATCCACTGTAGTGAAACAATTTTTTCTTCTTCTGCAATATAGGCAGACTGCCTCACTGAGTTGAGTAAGGGGGGAACGTCATTCAAAGTGTGCATTATGGTTTGTCATCAACAGTAATATAAATAATAATAATATACTGTTAGATGTTTTTTGCCAAGGATCCAAAATAGGCTGCTATCAAGACAACAAATACTTATACAATGCACTTTGTAGTTGTAGATTTGTGTATTTGAGAAATGTGTAGTTTTAGCCTGGTTTTAGATCTAGCCAAAGAACTGGGACGTTTGCTATAGATCTGCACACATTAGTTGAGTAAAACAGCTCCCAACCTTGTGCAGTTTCCCAGATCCTGCGTCGTGTTGCACATATGCTCAGTACTGGACCGTGTGAGCGAAACCTTAGCAATCTGAATACAAAGCAACTATTTTTAAGTCATTTATCATTTTGTGACCTTTGTCTTGGTGTTGAATTGAACAGCTGGAGCATCTGTTCTGCTGGTAGAGTTGCTAGAAAATATTTCCCACAAAGCAGCCCTCTGCTGCCAGGCTGGTGTTGTCATAGGTGTGTCACTGCTAGATCTGTTTGCATGTTGGGTCCAGACACTTGAATCATCTGCTTGTTCTTGAAGTCATGCTGTGATGTGACCAGTCGTGTGATGTGACCGTCACTTTTATTATTTATTTTTGTTAGACAATTTAAAAAGGTCTGACAGGTTTCCCGTGTTCAGCTTTTATTTTAATGTGTATATTTATTGCCAAATAAATTAATTTTGATGTTTAAAACCTATGAGGCTTATAAATGGATTCAACAGCAAAATGGTGACGGCTGATGAAGGCTTGGGATGAGTGTATGTGCATCTATTTAGTACTATGTGTTGAAGTTCGTTCATGTTTTAGGACAGATTTTCGCAATGTACAGTAACTACCGAAACGGACAGTCTTTTCCTACAATCAGTCCTTTACCAGGTTTGTTAATGTGATAGCTTACTCCACAAAGCTAGCGCGTGTGGGAAAGTTGGTATACTTTCCCTATTTTTTGCTATCGCCTGTGTGATTGAGGTATTTAACCCTTTTCCCGTGATAATTTCCCCATGTGAAATTTGCCTACCGTTTAATGATGCTCTGGGATCAGATTGACCCCAAACACGGGATAGGGGTTAAGGCCCTAGAGGAAAAACAAGTGGGTTGATGTTGCACCAGTTCCTTCCAACAACACTCATGGTGCCGATATAATTCAGTTGATGGGTATCACTTTACATTAACCAAAATACGACTGTTAAAAATGTGTATTATTGATATGTTAATCGGCAGTGACACTCAATGAGATGCACCTGTGTGCAACTCTGTGGAGGATCAAGTGTCTCAGTGCCAGTCGATCAATATCATTGCAGTATTCCCTTCCGATGACCGCGGCCGCTGGGATACCCCTGGACACTTGTCAGTCACAAACGGGTCTCTCTGAAACACTTAGAAAGCAGAAAGTAAAGCTAGTAGATCCATCCTAGAGTGACTAGTCTACCTCCACAGCTCATCCTGTGTCCTGAAACTGATTCTTGTCCAAGTGTATTCCTCATCTTAGGCAAAGTCTCCCTAGCTTGTCATTCCACTGAGGGTCTACCCCAGCATCATACAGCAGTGTTTCCCAACCCAGTCCTCGGGGAACACCAGACAGTCCACGTTTTTGCTCCCTCCCAGCTCTCAGCCAATCAGGAACACCGAATACATGGTACAGGTGTGCTTGTAGCTGAGAGGAAGCAAAATCATGGACTGTCCAGTGTTCCCCGAGGACGGGGTTGAGAAACACTGCCATACAGGACCGGGTCAGGCTACAAACTGTCCAGTAGACTGGGCCGGTAAGCCTGTACAGCGTCCAGAACCAGCAAACATTGGTCTTACTATGGGGGGGTTTACTGGGAAGGTGTTACACATTTGTTGGAAATCAGAGATACTCACAGGTCAATTTTATTTTGAGGGACAATTTATCATCCATATTTATAATTACATGCGTTTACTCAAATTCCCATGCATACATAAGTGCAGTTGAGAATGACCTTGTCCTACCATGTCACATGTCATGACATGTTTTTGGTTTGTGAGGAACGAGTTGAATCTCATGTCCAGTTTATTTCAAAAACATTAAGTGTACTAGTCATGCTCCTGTACTACCTTTTGCTACAAATAATGCATATTAGACTGTTTTACGTAACTGTATTCTTCTAATACCCCACATTGCTCTAGTCCTCTAGTCACAGTTAGTTATAACTTACCTGTTGTGAGGTATTCCTTATCCTCCCATCTGTTGTTCAGGGAGACATCGAGGTCATTCTGCTGCTTCCTTATGGGAAAGTTACACCCACAATGCATGGAGAAAGTAAGGACATCAGGCTCCTCCCTGAATGTGTAGGCCATGCCGCGTCCCCCTTTAGGAAGAACAAGAGCAAGCAGGAGGAGTCTGCTGAGGAACTTGCCCTCGCTCTAAAGAGGCAGATAAGGTAAGGAGACTGGTGCGCTCTGCAACATATCGGCTAAACCTGATGCACATCCAGATCCATGATGTGGGCCCTCCTCCTCTTTGAGTATTCCTTCATCCAGTATTTGGTGGCCACAGTCAGGCCGTCGAGGAGACAGAATCCTGCCCCATAGCTGGGAAAGGAGTGGTGTATTTCTCTTGCTATACTGCAAGCAAGTTCTCTTTGTAGAGCAATCCCTGCTGCCAGAACCATACAACCTGGTCCCAGACACATTTACACACAGAAATGTCTGAGGAAAATTCAACTTTATCAGAACCTGCCTCCAAAAGCCTAAATATGTTCTACCACTTGTAGAAAATTTTCATGTAGGTTCAAATTTTAAGATCCGGGATACGGCTAAGATCTTTAAGATCTCATAATATAATAATAATCTCATAATATGGCTAGCACTTTGGGACATTCACTATTAGGTCAGTGTTGCTCTGATCAAGATAATATGGTAATGTGGTTAGAAATTGTTAATTAACATTAAAAACCAAAATGATAGGCAGCTGGAGTGAATCATGCAAGGGCAGGAATGAGAGGTAATATATAATGCAGCAGTATAAGTCAAGTCTCACAAAGAATGAGGAGCAGAAGCAGTTCCACCTTTGCCTTGTTGCTCAGCACAGGGAGACCTTTCCAACGTTTTCGAAAGCCACACAGATGAACACTGACTATGTAGATTGCCCTTGCTGTCTAGCATTCGCACATAAACATTTTGTTCTTACTGTGATACAGGTCTGCTGCTGATGACTTTTTATTGATTAATCTTTTGACTATTTTATCAATTGGTCAATTTCCTTCAGAAAATAAAATGAACAATTTAATTTTATTTTGATGACAAACTGTATGTCATTAGAGAGGTTTATTCAGATTCAGAATACTTTATTGATCCCTGAGGAAATATGTAGATACAGTTGCTCCTGGACAGTAAGAAGTTAAATACCAATTAAATAATACAAATATTACTGTACCAAAATTCCAAATGGCTCTAATACAAGGAACTCAATATACAAAATATATATTATATAAATGTTATGTATATTATATGTTATGTATTACACACATATATACACTTACTGTCCACCGTACTGGGTTGGACCCCCTTTTGCCTTCAGAACTGCCTGGATCCTTCGTGGCATAGATTCAACAAGGTACTGGAAACATTCCTCAGAGATATTGGTCCATATTGACATGATAG
>JAODKK010000036.1:13886537-13900145 GCA_026774405.1 Petrocephalus microphthalmus | reverse complement strand
CCAGGAATCGGGAGTGTCTCTCTCCTCAATACAGAAGCCAGGAATCGGGAGTGACTCTCTCCTCAATACAGAAGCCAGGAATCGGGAGTGTCTCTCTCCTCAGTACAGAAGCCAGGAGTCGGGAGTGACTCGCTCCTCAGTACAGTAGCCAGGATTTAGGAGTGACCCTCTCCTCAATACAGAAGCCAGGAATCGGGAGTGACTCGCTCTTCAGTACAGAAGCCAGGAATCAAGAGTGAATAGCTCCTTAGTACAGAAGCCAGGAATCGGGAGTGTCTTGCTCCTCAGTACAGAAGCCAGGAATCGGGAGTGACTCGATCTTCAGTACAGAAGCCAGGAATTGGGAGTGACTCACTCCTAAGTACAGATCCAGGAATCGGGAGTGACTCGCTCATCAGTACAGAAGCCAGGAATCAAGAGTGAATAGCTCCTTAGTACAGCATCCAGGAATCAGGAGTGTCTCGCTCCTCAGTACAGACGCCCGGAGTCGGGAGTGTCTCGCTCCTCAGTACAGATCCAGGAATTGGGAGTGACTCTCTCGTAAGTATAGATCCAGGAATCGGGAGTGACTCACTCTTCAGTACAGACGCCAGAATTCAGGTATGCCTTGTTCCTCAGTACAGACGCCAAGAATCGAGTACGACTCCCCCAGTCTGCCGATAGGCCGGAAGCTGCAGGCTCCCTCTGCTTATCACCTTTCCGACATTCTGGCCATTGTTGTTTTTCTTTTTTCTTCGCAGAGGCACAATTGGATTTGCTCCTATTTGCCAGCCTCGTTTTCACTTTCCCCGCGGCAGCCTGCAGACGGCCTCCTCGTGGCCCATCACTGACCGCCACTGTGCTGTCGTTCCAGCCCGCCGTCATCTGGGGGACCTCAAGGAGACGAGCCTCGGGTGACCGCGGCACGACAGAATGCAGAATCCCGGATAGCCTCTCCCCTCTGCAGTCCAGACTACATCCCTCAGGGACCGCACCGGAGGTAAGGACGCCATCTACTCTACATTTCCTGCTTCCCTATATTGCAAATGAAAATTCCTCATTTATCCATTTCCATTCTTTTTTTATACGCCCAGCACATCGTTACTCAGTCTAAGTTCCTCCAGGAAATGCCCTAAAAACAGTGCGGCGGTAAATCGTCTCGTGAAGCACAACACAAATGTTTCGATGGCTATGCCGTCTTTGTTGGAGCTGTGCGGTTTCTTTTTGCAGTTGTGCTTTGTATGGGGTCAGAGGGAGGGTCACCAAAGTAAAGCCAAGTGTCTAACAGGAGACGTGACGTCCCATTGGCTGGCATCGGTGCTGTTATGTACAGACCCACCTCATACCAACTGAGGTGGAAGCAGTGCAGTGGTCCACAAGGAACGTGGACATTTAAGCAAAATATAATCAGGAGGATTTATTTTAAACTGGCGTCACAGAAAGTGCATTACATACTTCAGACGCGCCATCATGCAAATCGTCAGCCGAATTTTGTGTTTGCTTTCCATTAAAAATGGTGACCTCCACCGAATAGGGTTGGTGCTTAACGAAGGTGGCCGTGCTCCTGAGGTGACGGCCCTCGGAGAATAGCCCAGTGTGCTGCTGTTGGTTTAGCATGGAGCTTAGCAGGAGCATTTCTCTGTCTGTCTTAGCCTGGGAGGCGGTGGCTGTCTCCCGAGCGGCGGTCCAGAAGCGCAGCCAGCCCTGGTAAATATTTGAGGTCGGGCGCTCGGCTCAGTGCCATGCGAGTTGTCCGTAAACAAAGATTATAAACCGTTTAGCATGACCGACACAACAAATGTTGGAATGAGGTGGAAAGTGAGGACAGGGGTGGCACTGAGATTTACAGTGTGTACCCGGGGGGGAGGGGGGGGGTTAGGTGAGAGCCGTGCTGAGAAAAGCCTCTTTGTTTTCTGCGAAGCACCCGAGCATGTCTGGGTCGTGGCTCCAACCGTGACCACTTGTGACCATGCGACGGAGCAGGAAAGAGGCTTGAGATTCTGGAACATTTTAGTAAATAGGAACTAAGGGCTTTGTGATCAATTTAAAGAAAATAGTCAAACAAAGAAGCTTTAGAGGATTCTACACAACCAGATATGCCAAGTCTTAGTGAAATTATCTTCCCTGTACAATGTCATGTCATTATATACAGACAATAATCAGCTCTGCACAGCATACGGTGTTAAAAAATCAACAAAATCTCATGGAAAAAGACAAGAGATGGCAATCTAAGTGCAGGTGGTTTAATGCTTAATTATCATTAACACAGTCATTAACAACATGCTGCTGGACTTTACTTTATCCAGTTTATATCCATTTTATAACAGCATGTAATCAAGCAATTTGATTACCATTGTACGAGTGTGGTTACCCTAGTACAATGAAAATGAGTGCAGTGATTGGTGATCAAATCTGAAAACTCAATTTTAAGTATCAGTTTGCATTTTTTAAGACTTTTGCTATTGCTAAGACCATTGCTTTTGAGAATTATTTGTGGTTGTTTTAGTCTGTTGCAAACTCAAATCCATCGTCCAATATCGAATTTCATATGAATGTTTATTAAACTGGATATACCTGCATAATGTTAATGAAGCATAACTTAACATAACATAAATAGGAGATGGGAACGTTCTTTTTAAAGGGAAGCCAAGTGATCCATCTTCCATCTCGGATTATCTGCTGGGGGACCACCTCGGGCTGGGAGCACAGAATGCCAGTCTCTCCGTCCCTCACAGAGCACCCGCAGTCAGCCATTTAAAGACACAAATCCACATGCTTTTGGGGCCGAAACCTAGAGGAGACCCATTGAAATACCAACTCTATATACTCCGGGCTGGGGTGGGAGTCAACACAAAACCTTGTGGTGGGCGGCCACAGCTACTATGCAAGTCATCACGCAGTACCTGTGTTCCGATCAATACATTTTTAAGTTCTGGTCACCTCATTATTGATATGAACCTGGTGGTTCTGTCTGACTCAGCTGAATGTGCTTAGTCCAGACTGCTGTGAGGGAATATCAGATACACTTCACAGCTACTGTACATCATCACTGGTAACTGCCTCTGGCTGGATTGTAACAGGACAGTTAAAAATGGCAATTGGTTTGGAGAGCGGTCTAAGGGTTTGGCTTCAACCATTCAAACAAAGTGAAGTTTCCTTCTCAGAGCATGTTATCATCTGAAGAAAGCTCACCACAGCCTACGGAACCTCTCCAGCATGGCTGTCAAACCTGATGACAGCACACTGCAGAATATTCCAGTACAGTAACAAAACTGTAAGAACATTTTGTGCAGAGCCCAGCTTGAATAATATGGTCTTCTTTACAGCTTAGCAAGCGAAGGAATCGGGGGGTAAATTTATGAGATCTCGAGTGAGCCAGAACCCCAACGTTCGCCTGTGTGTATATGAGGGAAAGTTATTACCTACTGGCCCGGTGTTAAAATAAAGCCTTGTGAGTAAGTGTTCTCCTATGAGCCCTCAGGGAGTACGCGGGAAACCTGGAAAACTGGCCCCTGAACGATGGAACGCCTTCCACAGTAAGGTGGGGGTTTACTCATGAGTCCTTACTCATCCCTACCTCATCCAGTTGAATTTAGGTTTTACATATAGATGCCTTTGTCCTAAGCGAGGGCAGGAAGTATTATTGGATGTCTCTCAACTGCTACTCTCGTTACTTCATCTGAAGTGACCAATTAAAAAGTAAAATTAAATGAATCCCCGGTGGGGGTGATCGAGCTACACAGCCAGCATGGTAGGCTGTGTTAATCCTCCTCATACTGCAGGTGGGGCTGGGAAGGGGGTGCAGAGTGATACCAGTGAGGGGTCCTCCAGTGGTGCTGGTGGTCCCGTCTCATAGAGAGCCTGATGCTGCAGGTGTGGAAGGATGGGGCAGGCACAGCTGGGGGGCCTCGGATTTGTTCCGCCTGGGGAAGAGGTTAATCCTCCGCCTGACCGTGCCATGTGGGATTTGGGGAGTCATTCGCCCGCCGTGTCAGGGCTGGGGACTCCTGTGAGGTCACTCAGCATTGTGGGGGCAGGCTGGGCGTGGCGGGGGGGGGGGTGGTCTTGCCATGTGGGATTCTTTTTTTCACTGGATGTTAGGACAGATACCCTGCCTCTATTTGACTGAGAGACAGTGTTCTATGCAGAATTCAGTATGGTGGTATGAAGCCTAGGGTGGTGGGAAGGGGGGGGGGGATCCCACAGCTGTCTTATGGATCTCATATGGTTGGTGAGGTCAGAGCTTTACCTGCCGTTTACCGGCCATGGTGAGAAGATGGCTGACCAGGCTCTCCAGCATGCCTGCTACCTTCTTCTTGCTTTAGAGCTTTTTCTTGATCAAAAACTTTTTGATAGAACCGTGAAGTTTCACACCATTACGGATCCGCTCCTTTGAAGCCTCACTCAGTCCCCCCCCTCCCCAGTGGAGACCCGCCTCCTTTGTGCTCTGGATGCCGACTTGCTGGGATTCCCCCAGGAAGCGTGGCTCCATGCCCGCCCTCCGCACCGTGCCCGTCCCCAGTGCCCTCCAGTGCCCAGCACACCTGAAAGCCCTCCATTGTGGTGCAAAGTGCTAATCTGGCCCCGCAGACCATCTGGCCCCATGCCTGATCTGCGGGCTTTTCTCTCATGGGGCACAAAGGCAGAGGACTGGGCGGCTGGAGCCGGGGGCTCCTTTTTCACCTGCGAGATTATCTCCCTCCACTAGGGATGCTCGGTGGCAGGGCCAAATGCAATTACTCTGCACTTAGAGAGGTAAATTAGCTCTGGGAAAGGATGAGAAAAAAATCTACCACAAATTCAATTTGCCGTAATTCATTTCTGCCCCTCTTAGTGTTTATAAATTAAATGAAGCCAATTCAAAAGCCAATTTTGTGAAAGGCTTGACTTCCCCCAGTATGCTGCACCTTACCTGCTGGGTTTTCCATGCTTTTTTTTTTAAATCCTGGATGCTCATGGGTCATGGCAAATTATTTGGTAAAGTGCTTTTTTTTTTTTTTTACATGCCAGTCATGTTAATGTTGTTTTGCTCTGGAAATCATGCAGCAGACCTGCGCAGATTGGGGTGGGGGGGGGAGGAGGTTGTTCAATAACTCCCACTATTTGAATTCCTCCCCCGCACAAACGCTGCAGGCGATAGGTCCTCCCTCCGTGTAGGCGAGCTCCTGCTGTAACATCAGAGCACTTGAGAACCAGACCTTGCTGACACTATAACATACAATGAAACTCGATCGTGCCTTATCTGTAAATGCACCTGAGGAATGTTTAGTGTAATTATTGTGCGGTACACACGTGTCCCCGGAGGAAAGCACACTCTCTCCCCCTCCACCATGATGAAAGCTAGACATTGTGGTCGTGAGTGGTCAGGACCTTTGCTAAGTATAGCAGTGTTTTCTGTAAAGAGGGAAGCTGGATCACACAGTACACTGGGGATCACATCTGGCCAAGGCAGAGGATTCCAGTTGACTTTGAAAACTGATGCTAAGAGAATTATTTCGGGGGGGTTTGAAAGGCCAGAGGGAGGACTTTATTCGCTGAGAGAGGAGGAGCTGACACGGGATTTATGGGTTCTGCGCTGTGGATCTGTCTGTCTTAGAATAGGTTGCCAGGCATTGGTTAATAAGCATGGAGCCCAGAATGGCTCCGTGGGGTACCCCCGGCGGATGCACCAGAGGAGATTTGTCTTCATGACTGGACACATCTGGTCTAAGTTTTGGAATGCCATCTTAAGCCTTTTATATGGTACCACCTTTTTCAGAGGATTCGGCGACGTGAGTAAATGTGCTTCTGATTAGTCGCGCATGCTACATAAAAACCCCAAACATGAGGGATTTTGTGGGCTATGTTGCGTAATTCCCACCTGTGATTTGCACCAGAAAACTGCACAAAAATGCCGGAGTGTTCACTCGTCCGGGCATATGAGGGGCTGACCCTGACTCGGGAGCTTGAATGAGGGACATTCATGTCAATAATTTGTATTTGAGATACTGCAACGTAACATTACAGTGCACTGTAGACATGGGAAGGACTTTGGGCTAGCTAACATTTGCAATTGGTGATGCTGGATTCTCTATGTTAGCGGCATGAGAATTGAGCTGATTGGTAGAAGCCTTGTCCATCAAAACACCAGAAAACTGAATTCAATAAATCTGTCTGTCCTTCCTTCAGTAGCTGCCGATACAGTGAGCTTTTGTATCCTGAGGACCACTGAGTTCAAGGCAAGGTCTTCTTTCATGGGTCACCAGTTGCATGAACCAAATAAAGAATTGTAAGAATGTGTTTAAGGGTTGCAACATGCTATGAAATGTGTACATTCACATCCCAGGACTTTTCAGGACCTGGCCCTTTTTCGTATTTCTTCTTTTTTTTGTATGTGATGCCTGTTTTTCCCGGGATTAATTTTAGCTGAACTGTCTGCAAAAAACATTCCTTGCCGAGGGCGGGAAGAGCATGTAGAGGTGCTGTTTTCCTGAAGGGGGCGCCATGGAGTGATAAAGCCTCTGAGAGGAGGTGTGAATGGCTAAGCGAAGGATACCGAGTGGAGAGGCCAGCATGGACCTGGAGAAGTGCTCAAGCCTCGGTTTTTCTGTGGCACGGACTGTGGTCTTACTTCTGAAATTAGACATTCTGAGGAGAGGTTCTAAGAAGGACACAGAATGATGCATTTTTAAATTGCTTATTTTATCGTAGGTGGGTATCGTTGGGGGGGGGGGGGTAACTCAGCTTGTGGTTCGGTATGCTGAACAAAAAGAATGTAATTCAGCATGGACGGGCTTGGAGATCGGAGTCAGAGACTGATATTTTCTGATTTTCCTGAGATGTTAGTTAAGATTGACTTGGATGGCTGAATACAAAGACAAGGGATTTGTTCAGGAAGAGAAAGATTCCAAAAGATTAGCTTTGGAATGCTGAAACGTGCCCACCCCCCACAAACATAGATGGGACTTTCACTTTAAGAAAGGTTAAAGCACGTAAAGTCCTGCTGCTTGGCCTTAGAGAAGCGGCTTCTGGCCCGGGCAAAGATCTCACTCGTTATGTAACAAGTTCTGTGTTCAGCTCCTAATTCCAGGCTCCATGCTCCTATTTATCTTACCAGTTCTATGAGCTCCCCATTCCGTCCAGTTAATCTCAGCAGTGTTCCGAGTTCTTCGTCCCCATGTTCATATTTGTTTTAGCGCTGATCGGAATTCTAAATGCCTTCAGTTGAGCGTTCTACGTTCTTTTATGTTCCTAAGGAGAACCAGTAGTGTAACGACTCAGCAATAGCTGATCAATAGCTGGAATCACACTGGAAGGATTGTGTAGTACAGCATCTTTAAGTTAATTTGACACTCTTCAGATGCTGAACGTATGAGGCATGACACATGTAATGCAGTGCAGTACATCTGATATGCGGGTACTCACCACAGGTATTTATGTGCATAGTTAGGGTGAAGTTGTAAAATGAGAGAAATATTTGGCACCTGTTAAAAATAAATGTACATGAATGAACTTCAAATGAACTTTAGGTGCTCCCTTACTCCATTCTGCAACTTGCTGGCTGTTTAAATTGCCTGTATCTGTGACTTACTGTCTTTCCCTTCACACAGGTTGCTGTGAAGATGAACCATGAAGGAGCAGGTAGGCTAGTGTGTTTATTATTATTATTATTATTTGGAGGTTGTTGCTGTTTCAGAGGCCAACATGCGATGGCTACAGTCCTCTCTTCTCCTGCAGCTGGTGGGGTTTGATGGAACAGCCAAAATAACTGGTTCCCAGCCAGTACAAGGGTCACACCACATGTTTAGGGTGACATCACAGGCTGAGGGTGGGAGTTATACCTATCGACTGGGCTATAAGGGTGTTTTTTTTCCCTTGAGCTATAAAAAGACACCAGTCGATACAAGTGCATTGTATTGATTGGCTTTTTAACCTGTTAAGTTATCAACTTCTTACAGGGAACGGCAACATCTGAGTGTTTTATGGGTTTTTCTGTGGGTATGGAAGCGATTGTTCAGGGGAAGCTTGTATGCTGTAAACGTTGAGGCATAAATAGACTGACCACAGTAGCATGTATAGTCATCTGGGGCTTACTGTTTCTATTGCTGTGTCTGCGTGTGTCTGCCTTTGATGTCTTATTTTGACATGCTCTGATTTATCTGTGACTATGAAGTGGACTCGGAGGAGAGATTGCTCCTCATTAGAGCATCGCCCGCAGCCTCTGCCCAGCATCAGCTGACCCTGTCCTTTGACTTTGCTCTCTGAGGGGGGTGGGGGTGGCTCTCCGCGCCATGCTCCCGGTAACGCTTTACAGACTGCTGTTTGCCATGCACAACAGGCCTCGGGGGCGACAAAGTGCACTCTGTGAGCCAATGGTGCGCAGGACAGACATGCTGCTTAACCGTCCCCTCTAGCAAATCGGCTCCATTATCTGGTGTTTAGCTACATTTCCTGTTGTTGCCTCCTTTGCTGTATCCGCATGGAGCTGCTTAAGGGGCGAGCACCTCCATCCAGCCACCTGTCAGTGGTTATATTCTGTGGCCGTGGAGTGTCTCGATGCGAGCGCGAGGCTCAGGCCATCCGGCGGCCGATCGGCTGTCGTCTCCGGGCTGAATTCTTCCAAAATCTCCTCCCAACTTATATGCCTCTGGACTCTTCCATGTATGGAGGAATGCCCGCGTTATTTGTGACAGCAGCTAAGCACGTCCGCAAAACTGTCATCGCCGCTTCTAGGAGGCTCTCCTGCCAGGCCGAGCTTTAGATTGAATGTAATATTCCTGACAGGTTTACTTGGCCTAACGTAAGGGCAGGCAGAAGGTTTGAATTGAAAACCCTTTAAAAAGTGATGTTGACAGTGCTGGGAGAGCAGGGGGCTCTGCTACAGGCTGAAGCCTGTAAAATGTACCGAGCTCCCTGCAGATTTTAATGCGACAACAGCTCCGGCCCGTTCTTCAGTTGTGACACTATGTCATTGCTGTTCCTGTTTAAATTGCCCCATAGAGAGGCTCCCCTCATTACAGTATCCAAGTCTGCACCCCCCTTGAAAAGCAGAGATCCACATTATTGCAAAATCAGATACATGCATGTCTGATTACAAGTGAAAGATGCACGTTTCTCCTCGCAGTTAACGGATTTGCGTTCCTTGCTGCAACGCGAGAACCTTCAGATTGATTCATTCCATATTGTAAAGGTGAGGTTCATAGTCCTTATTGCAATGAACAGACTAGCCTCACTTATTACGGGGGTAAATCTACATTACTGCATTAGTGGTGTGGAGTTGGTAAGACTGAGGGTCATGGAGGTGAAGGGCAGCAAATGTGAATTATTAGAGCTGATGGATCAGACTGGAGGCACCCCGGCCTACGGTCAGTGATGCAGCCAAGACCAGCTCACGCCGCACTGGCCCTTTATCGCGCCACTCACCCACAAACGTCAGGCAAGAGCTCAGCATGGCTATGGAGAAAGCTGGCAGCCCTCACTGGCCTCTGGGTCCATAAGGCTGCCAAAAAAGAGCCATTGCATTTTGCACAAACTGCTTATCAGAAGCCTGTCAATTATACTTCACTGCACTTGGAGTTTGGAGTTTTCGGATGTTTTCCTGTTGATGATTACTAACTCGTTTCCATTGGGTACTCTGGTCCCCCCCCCAACAGATGAGGTCAATACTAAATTCCCCGTAGTTGTACCTCTGTGAGTGAAGACTGGTAGACTGTCTTCCCTCCCAGTATGGTCACCTGTTTTGTGCCCTGATTGCTGTACAATGGGTCGAGACACCTCCTGTGACCCTGTACTTGGAAGATAAATAGAAGGTTGGATGGATGGATGGATAGATAATGTATTTACTGTTTTTTAATGATCTGTGCAATACCGCAGTGGAAATAAGGGTCAGCTGACAGGACTGTAGAGCCACTGGCTGCATGCCGGTGTGTTTGGACAGGGGAATGAGAACAGGCTCAGCACACGCTCTGCAGCTCTTACTTAAGCATGAAGCCGCTACACGGTTCCTTAGGTTGCTGGCTGCTCACAGAATGGGGATGTTTATTAGAAAAGAGGCCCCTTGGGTCCATTCTGGTATATATATACCGGTTATGCGGTAAAACCCAGGAACAGGGTGTAAAGACTGTAAGAGTGTCACCGTGACCCAGAGGCTGACATGTCAATAAGTCTGCTTTTAAATAAGTGAGTACGTTTAGACTGAAGTTGTCATCCAGATTTCCAGGGGATTTACCAACGTTCTGTCTCTTCTTGGCTTTTTCCCGGGTGAGATTTTTTATTCTTTTATTCATTGCCATTTTCCTCCCAGGAATCCTCCGGCTGTGGTTCAGAACATCAAATAAGGATGCACCCTCTTTTTTTTGGCTTACCAAATGGTTTCATTCAGTTTGGGGTCTGACACTTTTGCTCATTTACATTGCTATTTACAGAAGACGTTCTGGGTAAGTGCCTTATTAAGGGCTATGACGGTGGTTTCATTCGTTAAAACCAGTTGGCCCTAAGCCCAGATCTCAGCCATTGCTCCGTGTGCTGCGGGAGCCCCTCTGTACCTGCAACAGTCCTCGCCTCCTCCCTGAGCCCATCATCGAACCCATCTCCCTCTTTTCCTTGTCTGCCTCCCTCCTGGGCCCCAGAGTAGAATTTCCGGTCTACAGCTAAACTTAAAGACACCTAAGCACATCTGTAATCTCCTGATCCTGTCTTTGCTCAACAACATACCATAACTTATCTCACAACTGCAGCGGCTGCTTAACCACTGATTATAAATCCTCCCTGGCTTTGTCTACCTCGCCTCCTTAGCTCTCGCTCTCCGTTGGCCTCCGCCTTAATCTTTCTGATCTCTCCATCTCTCTCCCTTACAGCCTTCCCTATCTCTCCATCTCCTCTGGCCTCTTCCCTAGCCCCCTCCATCACTGCACCTAGCGGCGGCTCCCCGCTTGATTCACGTCACCGTCGCCAGGAGGGGGGGCGGCCAAGGTCACTCCGGGGTCAGGCGAAACCCGGCCACAGGGGGGCACGTCCTTAGAATGAAAGCGGGGAAGCTGAGGTTCCCAGGCGCTGTCAGATTGAGCGAGCGACCTGCACTCCCCGCTGGCGGAAAAGTGCTGATTGAGAGCAGCATGGCCCCGTCGGGTTGGCATCTGAGCAGCGTGTCGCCTCTCACAGCAGCGTGTCCCGTTTCAGATGGGAGGACAGGGTGGGGCTGGGGTATGCCCCAAGGAGGAATATGTCATCACATCTCACTGACACACCAGAGGCTAAAGGCTGGCAGCTTTAATGCCAACATCAGCCATTCCCTCATGCCCTTCAATGGGGTTAAATGCTGTAACTAAGAGCTACAGCTGCTATGGGCGATAGCAGAAAAGCAGTATATTGGTTAAGGGCAAGGGCTTAACCCAAGGGTTGCTGGTTCAAGTCCCAGGGGGATTCCTATTGTAATACACTTGTGTATGGGACCCAACCTGGACTGTTTCAGTGAATATCTCCAGTCCAATAACTGTATGTTGCTTGGAATGCAGGCTTTGGCTCAGCAGTCAAGCCTGCATTTTCCACACCCGGGTATCCAGAAATTCTGCCAGGACACGCTGGGTCCTCCCAGGACAATCGTGCCGATCCATCTCACGGTGTATTGGATATGACGCTGACAAGATCCATTATGGCTCTTGATCATAGGCTAAATGCTGGAAAATAACCATAAACATACAGTTCAGCTACATTAGAAATGTCCCTGGCTTCAGAGCTCCGGACGAGCCGCAGTGAGGTGCTGTATACTCTCACCCGTGGCCTGCACCGACCTCCCCCACCTCTCCTCAGGGAAGCATCCTCGCTAGACATCTGTGGAAAAAATATGAACTCTTCTGCCCCGGCCTGATTGTTTTTTGTCTGGCTTTTAAACGTCTCTCATATGAAAACAAAACCCCCGACAGCCCGCCTTCCATTTTCAAAAGCACCCAAGTGAGAAGTCGGTGAGGGAATCTGGATCTGCTTAAAGGAAGGCAAACGCGTCGAAATGCCGGCTCCTCCCCCGGTCGCCTCCGTATCTTTCGGCTGGTTCGGCAGGGGCTCGAGACGGACGCGCCGCTCTCGTGCCGGAATGCTGAGCTGCTGGAGAAAGCGTGGGCTCCTCTTTCGGTGGCCCGGTGTGTTTTCCGCGGGGCGGTCTGCTGTAACCAGCAGAATGTGGCCCACTTTGCGAGAGACTGAAATGGGGAGTGCCAATGACACAAGGCCTTTGCATAGGTCAGTCAGGTTCCCTGGCCCACTGCCTGCATCTGCTGCACCACTGGATACTGGGTGCTACATCTATGCAGCAAGGACCTAGAGTGGTACCCCCCCCTACACACACACACACACACACACACACACACACACACAGGTCTGCCCTACCTTCCACACTGAGGCCATAGAGTTACTGACGGTTTGTGTTTGTAGCTGATTGCCAGCTGTACGGCTCTGCTGAGGCTCCCTGCTGTTGCAGTGCCCTCGGGCTGGAAGTGCAGGCTGCCTTAGTGATGACCATTGCCCGGATCCCATCGCAGAGAGCCTGCCGTTCCTCAGTCCGGGCCGAAGGCTCTGTCTGGCATCTTCGTCCGCTTCCCAGGAAATGGAAAATACGAGGTTTTTTTTTTTTATTTCTTGTTTTTCCATGCAAGGGTCATTGGCTCATTTTCCGGCTCTTAGGGACGCAGGGGCTCCAGCTGGCCCGGGCCGGTCTGTCTGCGTGTGGCCCGCGCACTTGTATCAGTGTTTCCAACGGACTGCTTCAGGCCCTTACACACTGAGCCTCGGAATAGGGCCCGAGGGGATTAATTCCGACCCCTTAACCTCACGTTTACGCCCTGGGATGGGCACAGGTTGTGCATCAATGCGGATTGTTTACGAGGCATTCGCTGGTGACAATGCTGCCATTCTGACGGCAGCATTTAATAGCACTTATTAATTTAGAATGAGTGATATTTTCGAATGCCTCCGCTGTGTATTTATATCGCAGTCATGCGCCGCTCAATGCGAACATTCATGGTGGCTTGAAACAGCCCCTTTGTGCGAGGACGGCACCCTGTACTGTACATGTAAATCCTGCACCCCCGCCACCAGCGGCATGCCAGCTACCGTAACATAACTTCTGAGGCTGCTCATTCGTTCCAGCATCTCTGTCGGGCATTCTGTGTGGCTCATCTGTGTCCCACCACCCCCCTCCCCACCCCCCATGAGCTGATCTCCCAAACACAAGTTCCTTTCCCAGCTAAGGGGTCACCGCCTTGTCGAGGCCATCCATGGGGGTCCCAGGCAGATGCGGGGGGTCATGTAGCTCTCACGGAGGGCAGATCCCAACCAAAGGATGTGGCCCCGCCCTCCAAATTCCAGACATAGATCTGCAGCTCTGATTTGTGGTAAACACGGGCAGCAGGAGACGATAAAGGCAATGCATTTCTGATCTGGGAAGCCGCCATGTGACCAGGGGTTCTCTGCTGTGCCCCGTCTGTGCTGTGGCTGGTCTCTGCTCTGCACCATCTCTGCTGGGCCTCGCCTCTGCTGTGGTCGGTCTCTGCTGTGGTCCATCTCTGCTGTGCCCCGTCTGTGCTGTGGTCCATCTCTGCTGTGCCCCGTCTGTGCTGTGGTCCATCTCTGCTGTGCCCCGTCTGTGCTGTGGTCCAT
>JAODKK010000036.1:13181667-13194201 GCA_026774405.1 Petrocephalus microphthalmus | reverse complement strand
GTCAATATGTTCAGATCTGTCAGGTGTTCTAATAATTTTGGCCACCACTGTATATTCTTTGGGTATACACTTTTTGGTGTATATTCTTTTTGGCTATATATCATCGGTTGTATTTTCTCTGAAAAGGACTACCCTGGCTGGGTTAGCAGTACATTTGGTTCTTATTTTCTGGGTCATTCCTGTCAGAACGGGGAGACAGGAAAACATTCTGCAAATGTCCTCGTCAGTAAGAGCGAATTTGGGACAAATTCTGTGTGAACCGAGTGATCCCAATCCAGGGGAGGCCAGGGCGAGCCCCCTCGATGGCCCGGCGCGATGCGAGGTCACCTCCGAGGCCAGAGCAACACGGGGGCCTCACTCGGGTCGGCATCCGGGCTCAGCGAGGCGCATTCCTCTGCCGCTGGACCTCTTAGTGGGGGGGGAAACACCCTCTCCCACGCCTCCACTCTGTCATCAGTTTAGGAAGACCACCAGACCACACTGCACAGGCGAGCAGAAGCGAGCGCGCACACTCTTGGCCTAGGCGCGGTCGGCCACCTGTTTTTCCCCAGCAATTCCGGCGTCCTCACTCGACCTTCCTCATTTTTTCCGTCCCCCTCGCTCCAAGTCTTTTCCTGCTTTTATGAATTTCGTATTTCACCACCTACGACAATTTCTCTTGTAATCCCCAAACCCGTGGGGCCACTTCAGAATCTGAGCTTACTTGTGTAACTTCAGGCCAGCTGTGACAGGCGGGGGCGGGGGGGGTTTACACGCAGAGCACATGTGCATGTTTCTCTGAGGCTGAAATAGCCGCAGCAGTGCTTAGTGTGCGCCTGGCTCTGCGGGGTTACACACGGTCTGCAAGAAAAGGGAAAGTTTTATTTTAATTTGGAGTCGCCCTTAGTAGGGAGCCAGGAGGAAGACGCCGGCTGAGGTTGAGGAGGCCCTGGGGGAGAGTAGAGCGAAGGCAGGCCGCAGGGAGGGCGTGACGCGTAGGCTGCCCTCCACACAGCTCTGATTGACCTCTGAGGAGCTGGTCCAGAAGTACACCCCCTCCCCCACAGGGCTGGTTTCGGGAACAAAAGGCCCCCGACTTCTCTCCCTCTAGTGCTGGTAATTGTGCGGGCAGAGCCCACGCGGCTGAGTCGCCGGGCCCCCTGGAGGTGCGAGGCCCGCGTCGCTTGGCCCGCGTCGCTTAGCCCGCGGACGGCTTCCGTGGCAACGGCGAGCCGCAGCGCCACCGCGGGCTGCACATGGCAGCAAATAGGAGTCACCCGCAGGGCAAGCGAGCCGGCGGGAACAACACACAGCACTTGCGGTACTGCACTTATGGAGTCATCCCATTAAAGATAGGTGATTACACAGAGGAGCACTGGTGAGCTGGGCTCAATTATTCCTTACAAATGAAGCTAAGAATTACAGAAGGAGAAGCAGCTGGTAGACCGGCAGTCCACAGAGGATCCCGTCTTATTCTCCAGCCCTGTCACTAGGAAAGCAGTAAAAGGGCTTCTGAGCGCGTGTGCCATCCTGTGCAGATTCTGATGATGATCGTTAATGGCTGCAATTTCTTATACGCGCATTATATCGTATTTTGACCTAGAATACACTTTTATTCAGGGGCCCAGTGGTGACATCACTCTGCTGACCCAGGGATCTGACCCGACAACCTTCCCCTCACAGACACAGAGCCCCAATTCACTTAACGGCAACCCCCCCCCCACGCACAGATGGAAACAAGACACAGGACCACAAAGGCAACATTTTTCCCAGTATCATAATTTATGTACAAGGTGATGGCTTCATTCAGCAGCTGCAAAGAAAAAAATGATGCTTTCTGACTGTTTTTAGGGTAATACAATCACGTCCGTGACACTGAAGGCAAAACGCCGAAGGCTTGCTCTCATGCTGGTGGATGAGACGTTCTGTCTGCTTCCATAATCTGGACGAAGCACCGCAGAAAAAGCAGCGATTAGCAAATAAACTGTTCCAATTAACAAACTGTTCCAATTAACAAATAAAATTCTTCCAGTTTGTTAGCAACTCAGAAGCAAAATACATATATCTCTCTTAAATAGTTATATACTTATATATTCAGTTTTCTTTAATACATAATTGCACATTTACTTCTGCCATTTGAATAAAATGTACTGTACACAAGGTAAGAAACATTACAATGCCGTTTATAACGGCGTTTTACAATGTCACTCCTCACCTTTTTGTGAAGTGCCACTTACAAAATGCACTTTAAAAACATTTAGCTTTTTTTCCCCACAAATTGGTAAAAATTGGTCCAAATATCTGCTAAGTGAAACAAAAATTTTATAGATTTTCCTCCATTTTTATATTTATGAGAGACTTTTTTTCTGTTTTACATTTTTTCCTACAAATAAAAACTGAAAACAAGAATAATATTGTCAGTGTACCAAAAAAGCCAAGCATCAGCATCTAAATTTGCTTCTTTAAGAACTATCTTTAACAAATACAAGGACATAAAAATCTCCACAACTCTAAAATACAATTTCTCTCATCATTGGTACAAGTACAAAAAAAATTACAAGAATGCATAGGTTATATACCGAGCAAAATTCACAAAGCGATCATTTACACGTGACAATAATAAAGAATATTTTCACTGTCGTGTATCTGTTATAAGCCACTCGTCGTCCATAAAGGTTTATTCTGCCAGAGATTGCATTTGGTGCTCTGAAATGTCCGACCACAGTGTGCTTGTGCTACGACCACATGTCAGGACTTAAAATATCACTGGGTACAACTCCCGGGAACATTTCACCCCCCCGGCTGCCCGGTAAGAGCGCAGTTAGCGCAGTTAGCATGAGCCCAGTTAGCGCAGTTAGCATGAGCGCAGTCAGCGCAGTTAGCATGAGCGCAGTTCGCGGAACCTGCTTCAAGAAACCGCCGTCCTAAAGTCAAGACCCAAAACCCGAAAAAATTCAGTTTATGCTTTAACTAAAGTATGTGGACGCGGAATCGCCGCGATCTCATGTGTGTAAGCTGTAATCAGGAACAAGCCGCGATTTAAGAGTGCCACAAAAAAAAAGGAAAAAGGGAAGCGTAAGCTACATTCCATCCTAGATGTGTCATTCAGCTGGGCGCCTGACAGTCTAACAAACTGTCCATCCTTGGCTTCGGCCTTGCTGCTTCCATCTTGCCCCTCCATGTTATATTGAGAAACAGACAGTGGGGAATATAAACATCGAGGATGTTGCTGCTCTGGGTAATTATTTCTTAGCTGAAGTTTTCATCCACAGCAGCCTAAACATGATCATAGCTGGACATTTCACCAGAATTGCAAATACCTGGGCTCAAAGGTACTATCACGAGGTCCTCCCCAAAAACTCGGCAACAGTTCATGATGCCTGCAGTGCACTGTGCAATACTGCAAGTGCCGATTTAGAAACAAATGCACACTTTAAAAACACTTCGCCATGCTGTTTTGTGATTGGTTAATTAAAAGCGGCATTGCAGAGCCAATCATTTTGGAAGGAAAAAATTTTATTATGCCTGCTCTTACGCTGAGGAATAACCAATCTGAAGTAGAGAGCTATTCCTGAAGGAGGTACACACTTCTGCAAGATTCTCCATCGAACATGCCGAATTTATATTTAGTGCAATTTCATTAAAAAAAAAATAATAATCGGCACGTAATAGCTTTCCGTTACCGTCAACCTAAGGAGCACGCACAGTGTTAGGGTTCCCGCTATGCTTCCTGACCACGGGTTGCTCTTCAGCAGGCTCAGGGAAGGTGCAGACAGCCACAGTGGCCTTCAGGGAGCACACCTTGCCACCGCTGACATCACAGTCACATGACATGGAGGGGGGGGGGGGGAAATCAAAGCAGTGTCTCACCAGGCCGCCAGAGAAGGGGGGCAAGAAAGGCACATTTACTCCATGTGCGGTAAGTGCCAGGAGGCAGAGAGGGGGAGGGACTCAAATAGTCATCAAATACATCTCAATTATTATAAATTGCATGTATTTACAAAAGTGTAAATCAAAAGTGCCTAATTAACAGCCTCACCAGAAAGCATCTTCCAACGGGAGGCGTGTACGAGCTCAATGTAAATAAAACATCATTCAGTTCTTTTCTTCCAGCTTTACGGATAAAGATTTTGGCAAAAACCGATTACACTATTCTGTAAACTTGATGTCTGAGATTATCAGATTATGGACTGATATGGGGGGAGAGGTAATATGATGATGTAACAATATCCCACAACCCCTAAGGACTCATTTACATAATCTAGGCCCCATCGCCATCAAATCCACAGCAAAGGTGAGGCTTTGGCACTCACCACAGCCAATCACTGCTTTGCTCCACCTCAGTTGGGACCAATAAGGCAATCATTTTCCATCACCAGCACTGGTGTACATGCCATCTTCTCTCAGCCGGCCCTACTTCCCGGCAACAGGTACAGAAGCGGGTTAAAAAGGATTTCAGAGCAAAGAAAAAGCTTGCAGTCGGCAAAAAAGAGGAACTAGTCTCTGAATCACGGGGAGTGCACACCCTTGCAGAGCGACTGTTCTAACGGTTTGATCTGATCAGAGCCGACAAGCAGGACCTGACAGCAAAAGTAAATGAATTACTAACAAGCAGCTGGCAGAGAGTCTCAGTCTCTCGCCTAGCAGTGACCTGTGGCTGTGCGTTTCACTGAGAAAGACGGCGGTGCCAGCATAGAGCGAGACAAAAGACACCCAACACCCCGCAACTGGCCGTCCCATGCGTCCGTGAGTGAGCGCGCGCGTCCACCTGCTGAAGTCATGGCAAACAGCAAGGCTTTGAGACGATGTGTAACTATGAATTTAAAACAACTGAGACCTGCTTTTGAGAGATTGGCACTTATGTACAATTAAAAAAAAAAAAAACATCTGAACAGGTAGGTAAACATTCTCTGGATGCGAATCTCTAAAATGAACGAGAATCACGAGTCCTTCTTTGGATCGAGCAGAACTTGCAGTTCTGGGATGATTGTAATGTTTGTACATGAAACATTTCACAGCAGATATAAGTCATGTCTCAATAAGGCGGGGACGGGGCGGCTGGTAGATGTTCATGGCCCAGATAAGGGGGGGAGGTGTAGGCCGAGAAAATGTCTCCGACCAGCTTTAACAGCCACCTGAAAGATGAATAAATTAAACCAAGCTTTATGCTCTGCATTATTTAATGGCCGTGGGCCAATGAGGCTGTGGTCCAATGAGGTTGAGCTCCGCCCAGCAAGGATGAACCGTGACTGGTTTCTTTGAACGACGACTGAGGGAAGGTGTCTCAAGCAGCCAACCAAAAGAGAGAAAGAAAAAAGAGGACAAGCAAGGTCACATGAGCCTTACCCACTGAGGTCATTTTCCCTGTGATGATGCTAGATAATACTAGATTACTGCATATATACCGTACATCAGGTAAGGTCTGCGAATTTGGGGTGGATCTGGGTTCCTCTTCACTGGAGAGCGTATCTGGGCCCCATTAGGGGATGCTGCACACGTGGGTGTCTCTACCCGGACACCCAGCTATGTGTGGTGGTCTTCACGCCGTGGGAGAAGCCCTGGGGGGCCACCGTGGGGTCAAAGTTGAAGTCCAGGGAGTCGCCGTCCATGAGCGCGTCGTGCAGGATGGACTCCATGTCACAGTCGAAGCGCTCGAAGGACACGTCCACTAGGTCGCTGGGCAGCTTCTCGTGTGGCTGCGGCAGGCCCGGCCGCACGTAACCGTTGCCATTGAGGGTGCAGTAGGTGGGCGGTGCCCCCCCGCCGAGGTGGGCGGAGCAAGGGAAGGGCGTCGGCATGGAGGGCTTCTCGGGCGTCAGGTGGCCGGGGCTCCTCATGGCACCGAGGGGCAGCAGGGTACGCCCATTTAGGGTCACCTGTGTGGGAGGAGCCGGCCCGTGCAGGGGGTGTGTGTGGGGGAGGGGCTGCAAGCTCCCTTGGCCAATCATCTTGCCCCCGTGGCCTGCCTGGCCGGTGCTATAGGCACTTAGCAGGCCTCTACCCCCACCCGGCTGGCCGGCCGCTGTCTCCACTGTGGGGATGAGGTTGCCGTGGGGGTCCGAGTCTGACGTGAGCAACTCTTTGAGGAGGCCGGTCTGGCAGCCATATTGATTCAGAGATTTGCCCTTGGAGAGGGCCTGCATGGGGAGGGGCGAGAGGCCGCCGACTCCCGATTGGCCATACAGGCACTTGCGGTAGTCCTGAGTGGGCGGGGCCACCATGTTGGGGGAGCTGTAAGTGGGATAGCCAGGGCTGGCCTGCATCATGGAGGAGGGCGACGACTGGGCCGAGCCCCCGCCCTGGCCAGCCACCCCTACCTGCGAGTTCTTGGGGGACAGCAGGTTCAGGTTACCCAGGAGGTTCTCCATGGCGGCCTCGGAGCCGAGCGAGCCGGCCACCTCCGACAGGCTGGGCAACGTGGCCGCCATCTTGGAGCTGGGTCCCCCGGGGTAGCCCATGTGCACGTCGCCGTCAGCCAGGTCGTCTTGCTCGGCCATGAAGGGCGAGAGGCGGCCGCTCAGCGTGCTGGCGTTGGAGCCGCTGCGCTTGCGGATGGGCCCCCAAGCGTCGAAGTCGTCATTGCTGTGCGAGTTGGGGCTGCCGGGCCACTTGGCGTACTGGGAGCCCGGGCTCTCAGCACTGCCCTCTGGCGCCCCCTGGAGCGACACCTGCACAGACACGCAGTTACCCCGTCAGAGCAGACATTCAGCTAACCGCTAAGCTACAATAAGGGCATGCTGTAGACTACGATCAGGGTAGGACCCTCAATCTGAAATGTATTACGGCGGATGGGACCAATGAGCAAGGGGGCCGGAAGGTTAGCCGAGCGAACACAGGGCTAAGAATGTGCCAAGTAAGCACAACACATTATACAGCCATTGCTGAAGCACCACTCTGTGATGGCATGTTCCCGCCTCCCGGCTAGAGGAAGGGGAGGGGTTCCAAAAGGCTCCACCCACCTTCTTCTTGGCAGCTCGCCCACGGCTCTTGGCAAACTTGCTGTTGTTGTCCATGGAGGCAGCCCGGCGCCGGGGGGACTTGCCGCTCTTGCCCCCCTCCGGGTTCAGCATCCACCAGGAGCTCTTGCCCGTGCCCTCGTTCTGGACCCGCACGAAGCGGCTGTGCAGCGACAGGTTGTGTCGGATTGAGTTCTGGAAGAGAGAGGAGACCAACGCCCAATCAGCGCGTTTCCGGATCAATAGGGGCGGGGCATATTTTGGTCTGGAGACATGGGAAAGGCAAAAAAAAAAAAAGAAAAAAAGAAAAGCCAGGAATGAGCAACCTTGTCTTGTACAGGGGTCACATGGTTACAGGTGGATAAGGTCAAAGGTCAGCTCATACATCCTAATCAGATTAAAAAGAGCAATGGGGTCTTCTTACGAGTCATGCCACAGGGACGTCACAGGGACCTTAAGCGGACTATCCCACCATAAACGGTACATTCCACACAAACATGCAAGCGGGATTTTGGCCCCACCCGCTCTAAATCTGCAGCCGCCTGCATGTGGTTTCTTTTCGTGACCAGAGTAACCCGGTTTCACCTTTGCTACCCCCCCTCATTCCAGCACAAACCACTACAACAATACGGAGGGAACCTTCACAGACAGAGGAAAAAAAATAGCTTATCAACATGTAAACGCCGTGCGGCTCAGAAAATAAAACATAATACTATTTCCATTGAAGTTATTTTTTTGCTAATTATGGAGTGTTCCAAAAACAGTCTGTGTGCGAAAAAAATAAATAATAAAAAAAAAAAGTCTGAGCTTTTCTCAGCATAGCGACGGAACAGCAACGCGGCTATGTCACTTCCTTCCAAAACACGAACAAAAGAGAGCGACTGCTCGCTGCTTCGTTTTTTTTTTGTTTGGTGTGAAAGTCCTCCATTCAGTAGGAAACTGAAAACGAGGATGTTGTCGCAATTACGCGCTCTGGTAGGGCCCCGACAACAGACGTCAGCGTTTCCACGGCCTTGGAATACGAAAACAAAACACAAAAAGCAAGTCCTGGTAAACAAACACTGTTTTTTCCACCTCGCAAGTTCAGGAATGAAGCTGTTGACAGAATTAAAGATCGTAGCCGTTTCAATACGGCCACAGAAGGCAGCGGCGTAACAAGACCAGTAAACTAACATTTTCTGTGTGCAGTTTCTGTGCTACGACAGGGATATTTGGGGAAACATAGGCCAGATTGAATGACCTCCTTGTGAAGTTCAGTGCATGGGTGCGCTGGAGAGGATACATGCAGGTAATACTGGGTGTATATGTGTGTGCGTTTATGCATAAGCCTGCTTATCATTTGACTGGCACCCTGGTTGGGGATTCTGAAAATGGCATGGATGTGCTTAGGAACAATAGAAGTTACAGGGGTATAATCAGAAAAGATGGAAAGAGAGGTTGACATCCTTTTCAGTGATATGCTACTCTCGTGCAGACCATAATAACCCTGGGCTAAAACAGGATCCCAAATGATGACTAGAATAACGTCACATAATAGCAGATGACATGACTAAAATATGGCTTGGGGGGGGGGGGGATATTTGAAGATTTTCCTTTACAAATAGGAGTCGTGTTAATGGATGTCAGGGATCCCTGAGTAATGCCCACCGAAAGTGACTCACTTCCCTACATCTGGTCGCCAGCCCTGCAACCTCGCCTGACTGGGACCGGAGACGGGGGGGGGGGGCAATGCGGGAGGAAGGGGCCCGGGAGATAAGTGGGAGGATGAGACGGGCAGGACGGATGGGGAGATGGAGATGAGGGACCTCACAGAAGCGGGGAAATGTGTCCTGAGACCAGGAGGGCAGACAAATCCTTTCATCACACCTTGGTAAATGACACCATAACGATACCGTAACACTGAGCAAAAAGGGTACACGCGTAGAGAACGGGGGCGTGCATATAAGTGCGTGAAAGTGCTAAATTAAGCGTTTTGGAGAGCCATCATTTCTATCAGATATCAGAGCTGTACTGAAGTCCAGAGGCAGGGCGACTGCATGGAGATGGATACTGAGGCTTCATGGCACATGAGGGAAGCGGTCTAAGCTTGGGCGGGGCAAGCTCTGTCCAGCCCTCGTTTTTGGAGACTAGATCACAGGGCTAAACCTCTCTCTGGTCCCAAACGAGTGGATATTGAAGATATTCTGCTAAAACCTACAGTAGAAACTAAACAGAGAGACCTAAACACACCCAAAATTTCTAGCTCTTCAGTGATTCCTCAGACAAAACCAAAAAAAAAAAAACCTTAACCGGGCCAAGATTTCGGAGCTTCGGCGATTAAAAGACGCACCACTCCTGCTTACAAAGGCATCATAAAGGCTCCTATTCATTGGGACTCCCCAGTTACTCCCAGTGCCATTGCCCGTCTCTCCTGCAGGGACCGGGCCCGAGCCCAGACGGCGGAAAGGACACCGGCATCCGGACGGAGCGAGAGCCGCGACGGAACGGTGTGCGCTATGTCTGGGAGAGAGGGCGTCTGGACCCGAAGCAGACAGACTCCAGGTTCTTGTTTAGTCTGTGCTGGTCAGAGGTTGGCCTGGTAGGGTACGGATTGGTCATTTGAAGCAGCCCACTGTGCTCAATAGTAAGAAACAGACACCGGAGCAGACGTCCGGGTCCGAGACAAGAGCGCAGAGCAGACTCCGGTCCTGGAGAGCTACTGTCCGGTTGGTTCTCTTTCCTGCCGGGCTTCTGATGAGCCGCACCTGTTTCTCAGGTAAGTACTAGGACCTGGTGTGGCTCATCAGAAGCCCGGTAGGACAGAAAACCAACTGGACAGTAGCTCTACAGGAGCGGAGCTGGAGACCCCTGATCTAGACCAATGCCATGATGGTTTATCAGGATTTCTGGGTAATGGAGAGCCGGCACCTTATCACATGGCACCAGGACAACCAGGCATCATCAAGACAGAACATGTGAGCGTCATGGGTAAATTGGACAAGTGTCACCACGGTCTCCTGAAAAATAAGGTACAGTGGTGGAGCAGGGAGCAAAAGTGCTCAACTGTGATGGCCAAGGCAATGGGGATAATCACATGCTAATGGAAGTCCAAAACGGCACAAGGGTACATAGTGTAAACACAGGAGAAATGCTTTGATTTCAAATTCCAGCCACACCGATCCCACTTTTTTGATGTCAAAGCAGAGGACCTCATACGGTCTTCCGGTAAACAGGCCGCTGTGAGTCAACGCGAGAGAATTTTAAGGGAGAGGGGACCAACAAAAACCAAGGCCAGCGCAGAAGCGCGGTATGAGGAAGCGACCACATCAAAGGCGGGTGCCACAGAGAGCGGCTCCCACTTCCTGTCAGGTCAGCAGGGGAGAGAAGCAGCTGTGGAATGCCGGCCCAGAGTTTACGGCCCACCCGCAGACCAATCGCTGCGTCCCGCGGGCCGCGTCGAGAGATGCTGGGGGGGTCGTTTTCTTTGCGACATATTTCTTCAGAAAATTAATCTGTCCTCCACCCAGCAGGGTCCAGGGAGTTCTAACTAAATGCCAGTTTGCATCAAGGGCTCAGCAGAGCTGTAACACTCTACCTGTAGTAATGCATTGACAGGGTTTACGGAAGGAGAAGGAGCTCTGGGAATCACAAATAGAACATTCGTGTTAGCCTACAAGCTCATACTCCTCCTTAATCATCAGTTCCACAAATAGAGCTCTTTTGGTATGAGAAGGTATGAGACCCAAGAGCCGGTCAGTATGGCATTATCATGGGGCCTTATAACCCATAACCCAACATACAAGCAAACACGCAAACCAACTAAACAGCAGGGTTTCCTTATGCATTAAAGGGCAGAGGCGGATAGATCAGGTCCAGAAAGTAAAAATCCAGACCAAGATTTTGCTTCAAGCAACCAGTTGAGTGTAAAGAGTCACAGCCACAAAGTACTTGGCTTGATGGCTGATACAAAATCTTGGTCTGGATTTTTACTTTCTGCACCTGGACTATCCACCTCTGCAAAAAGGTCAGCTAGCAGTCCCGAAGGCCCTTAAGGCGCCATCACCAGCAGGGGGAGCCCTGCTCATGAATGCTCGTTGCTTATGATCACTCGTCTCTGCCTCGACACAACGCATTTTGCATTACGTGCCTGAGGGAGGTGAGGAGAGCCCTGCTGCGACTGTTTCTGTTGCCAATTCCTCACTTTTAAGTGTGATTTACCACCTTTGGAGGCAATATTTATATAGCCAGAAGGCAGAGCGACTCGTAATCAAAATGGCACTTTGACTGAAAGCCAGCGAATAACAAAACCATGGCCACATTGGTCTTTAATTTATGTCTAGTCACATAAATGTGGCCTTTACTTTAATGTGTCCATCCAGCTTTTGGCTTATGCTGCAGGTCCCAGGCAGGGGATGACCTGGGAAGCAGGTTTTAATTTAACTGCCCTAAGGAACCCCGAGAACTGGCAATACTACACACATAACAAAAACAGATTTCATAAATTATGCAAGCAAATCCTCCGAGGATCCTCAATCTGTTTTAGCTAGAACACCCAAGGTCCGAAAAGAAAGACTATAGTCGGCGTTCCGTATAAACGTGGACCCGTGTGCACTTGCTGCGGGTCGTACTGTATGCTGCTGGGAAAGGCTGGGTGTTCCGGGGTATAGGGGCTGGCTTTGAAAGACCTTCTCATGCTCCATACGAAGGCACAGTGTCTTAGAGGAACCGATCCCGGGAGAAAGGCTGCCAAAACACCAGATCCCAGACATTTCTTTTAGAGAGGGAGGCAAATAGCAATAATTACACCTATTAGTGCTGATTATTCCTAATAAGATACCTACGCTCACATTTGATTACAAATGGTTGACTCACAACGTTGCGTATCAGCCCAACAAAAATGTCAATTATTAGCTAGCAGGTGACGCTAATTTACAGTGAAACATGCATGTTCAGGCTGTGAAAATGGACATCTGGCATTTATAGCTGATACAAGTCATCAGCTCAGGGCAATTATGCTATGAATAAACTTCATAAAAGTTAACTGAACGAAACTGAATCGTTAGCTCGTTAAATAGCCGACCAGTCAGGTAGCCTGCACGCCGCACGTTTTTTCTATCATTACTCCAAGGTTTCACTCAGATGTAGATCAGCTTCTCTCAGGGCTAGACCAGACACTTAGGTGACCTGCCCTACCAGCGGCGACCAACCAAGCCTGCCCCACGTCGCCCACTGCTGGTGACCTAGCAGGCTGCGGGCTGCTGGGATGCCTAGAGGTGGGGGGGGGGTGTGCTTTTTTTCCCCCTCCCACAGTGGAACAATGCAAATTTTGTACCCCGGCTATGGAGCTCCTAATTGGCCGATCCTTCGCTCAAGGACTCCGGTTTTGCCTGAGGACTCCGGCTTGGCCACCTTCCGAGGGAACTTCTGAGGTCTTACGTGGGGACTTCATACCTCAGATGAAATCGACTTTAAAGGATGCAAATATGCGATCATACAGAGTAGGGGGTTTCCGGCTAGCAGGGACTGCTGTAGCACTATTACAGGGCTCAGACATTTCCGCCCCAGGATGTTTCTTACAATTACCCACCAGATGGGGGCTTGGGGGGGGGGGGGGGGGGGA
>JAODKK010000036.1:12906813-12918050 GCA_026774405.1 Petrocephalus microphthalmus | reverse complement strand
TGCCGCCACCACTGCCACAGCCACCACCGCTGCTACCGCGGCTATAGCCACCGCAACTGCTACCGCTGCCAATGCCGCCATCACTGCCACAGCCAGCACCGCCGCTACCGCTGCCAATGCCGCCACCACTGCCACAGCCACCACCGCTGCTACCGCGGCTATAGCCACCGCAACTGCTACCGCTGCCAATGCCGTCACCACTGCCACAGCCACCACCGCCGCTACCGCCGCCACAGCCACCACCGCCGCTACCGCTGCTACCGCCGCCACCACTGCTGTCGTTGCTACCGCTGCCAACGCCACCACCACTGCTACCGCCGCCACCACTGCTACCGCCGCCACCGCCGCTACCGCTGCTACCGCCGCCACAGCCACCACCGCCGCTACCGTCTCAGGCAGGTGCCTTGCCTCATGGACGCTTTCTAGGCTGCTTAATGCGCAATTGCATTATCCGCCGCGTCTAACTGGAAGCTGTCAGGGAGTGTGGGGGGCTGCATCCTGCTCCGCAGCGCCTCCTGCTTATGCATTTAGACTTTATTTAATTCCCTTTGGCCAAACAAAGGTCGCGAGCACTTTGGAGATTTGTGGTTAGATCAAGTCTCACCTTTATTATGTTTCTCTCTTAAGCACATTTCAAGTGAGGTGTTTTGTTCTGTAGGGCCACCAAACAGGATAACAGCGCTTATATTGCTTTTTCCTACAATAGGATGTTTGTAGGTGACGCGCGAATGACGGGTTTGCACATGTATCTGTGTCGTGGCATGGTGGAGCAGTGGGTAACTCTCTGGCAGTGTTGCTCCAGCTGTGTGGAGTTTGCATGTTCTCCCCATCTTTGCATAGGTGAAGTGGTGTATTGTATATGAGCTGGTGTTCTGCGATGGGCCAGCTTCTCATCCTGGGTGTCTCCTGCCTTGTGCCCTGTGTTTCTGTGGCTAGGCTCCAAGCTCACTGCAGCCCTCTACTGGCTAAGCGGTACAGAGTATGGATGGACTGATATTTAATATTTAACTGTAAGATAAGGGTAGCACTCTAGCTAGTTGGTACTGCTTATGAGGCATATTAATGCCAGCAAGTTGGCTGTCTGGAGAAACAGGACTTTAATTATCTGGGGGAAGTGCTTCCAAAGTGGACTCAGCTACATTATCAACATTTAAGCATTTTCACATGAGATCCTAGTTCCAAGATCTGGGTTTCTGCTCCATGAGTTTATTTTGAACTTGTCGCGAGAAGAAAAAGCTTCATAGATGAGGCAAAAATATCTAGAACGTCATAACTTTTGCAGACTATATTTTTTTCAGAAGTAACCGGCACTGACCTCGCAGGCCGTGGTAGCTATTGGGTTCATGTCAAACATTCCTGGTATCACGCACATTCTCTCACTTTTGACATTTGTAAGAAACACGTAACTCCTCATTTTGTAAACCTTTCATGTCTGTGATGAGGTGTCACCTGAAACACAAGCTTCAGCTGAAGCAGGTCAATCATGCCGAGAATTACAGGGGTGTATTTAGCCGAACAAACACCATATCTGTAAAATCCCACTGGACTGCAGTGCCGAATGAACTGACATTTTCATAACATTTCAAAAGGGGTTTCCTGAGATGTAACAGAGGGAGAAGCTCTTTCGTTTGCACTGATGCATTTTTTTTAGCGGATAATGGCTGTGTTAAGACGATATTTTTGTTCATTCCTGAAGCTATAGAGAGAATGACTATAACAGGTTAAACATGCCTTGGCCACTGTGTCTTTAAGAAAGGAAACTTCCAGAGTGAAGCCAAAGGAGCTCAGAAGCCCAAAGCTACCTTGGGCTAATGTCTCAGATTGCCAGCAGCTCCCTTTTTGCTAGGCTAAATTGCTGGACCCTTGGAATGCAAGAGTTGAACCATGAGCCAATTGGTGTCCATCGTGACTGTCAGCCCCGTAGCTCTTGTGAGATTACGCCAACACGCAATGCAATTTCTGTGGTTAGTTTAGCGCCAAGACACTTTATACGCTAACAGCTTGTTTATATGCTAACTGCGGTTTCCGGCATTTTGCCTTACGCCACTAAAACGCATTACCGATAAATGAAGGATATTTAAAAAGCACTACTGGTTTCTATATGTCACTAAGCTAGTCTCACAAGGCAAATTCAGATCCACGCACTATTCAAGTTCCCTAGCTATTAAAGACAGCCATAATGGACGTAAATATACTTCTCACAAGCATAGATGACAATAAGTGAACTGATAAATGTCTCTCTGACATAGCCAATTAATGAGAACACGTTCCTCGAGGGAAGCACACACATAGATTAACTCTGGTTCCGATTTCACAGACACTAGACAGGGGTTCATATTTGAATTTACGTTCTGTATGTAACAAATTGTTGATTAAAAATGAAGAAATGGAAATGTAATGGCAGCTATCTGAATATGAATTTGGATATTTCTGAATCCGACTATTTGTTGGGGTGTCAGTGGGGGATCATTTCCCAGCTCCATGGTTAAAATTAGGTGCTGCTTTGTCTGCGCAGAGCCTTGCGGCCATTAAAGGAAGTGCTGTTTAGGTATCAGCTACCTCTAAGCCTGTTAATGTGTGAGTCCTCCTGGACTAAGAAACCACGCCTGTTGTTGGCTCACCTTACATCTCCTGGGAGAGGTTCCCAGATCACTGTAATTGGATAAAAATTTATTGGTAACAGATGAATGGACTCAAGCGAAGGCATCCCCAGTCAATCATCACTCCCTGCTGTTCTGCTTCCGGTGTGTCTGGACTTTGTTTTTCTGATGGTGCTCTGTCAGTGTAAAGTAGTGATTTCATTTTTGAAATGTAATGTCATATAATTTGCTCTTCAGGGAAATACATTTGAGGTCAGAAAAGATGCCCTGTGTTGTGACTTTGATGACAACTGGAGTTATTGATTTCATTTGTTCATTGTTATATATTTACTGAGAAAGACGTTTGTTATGGTGGCTAATGGTTCCATCAGGGTTGGCCCTGGGCGTTCTGGTGCCCTATGTGAGATTCTGCTGAGGCCTTAAAAGGTGTAAACTACTGTAATGTCACTGAATGCTACCCAGAGTTATTTCATCAGATTTTTTCCATTTGCTATTTTGCACCCCCTAATCAAATGGCGCCCAAGGCGCTCGCCTATGTCGCCTATAGGGTGGGCCGACCCGGGGTCCCCCATGCCATGGCCACTGGACAGGGTTTCTATCATGCCAACCCATCATTTACTGAACTAATACTTTTAATCAAAATCAAAGAGAATCTGAGGTTCACTTTAAAGCCAGCAGAAATGCACCTGCAGGCTGCATACCAGCAGTCGGTCCTGTTTATTCAGTCTCTCACAGAAACCGAATAAGAAATAAGCCTAACGTAGACAGTGGACCGCATGCTAGGCCATCATACACTACTAGCCAAAATACAAAGCTCTCTGATCTCAACAGCACTCAGTAAGAGACAACCTACAATTATTAGCACATACTGTATATGGTATGTAAATACATAGAGATGTTGTACTTTATTTATTCCCATCGATCAAGTAGGAATTTTGACATAGCCCACAGATTCCTCATCTTCAGAGCCCACCCCAGGAACACAAATTTTCATTTATACGGCGTCTACACCAATACACATAAAAAAACATATACACATACTTAGAGGAACACATTTACTTACAAGAAAGGCACTATATTCATTGTGTTTATTCAGACACAACTTTATAGTAAATGGGTGAATCCATTTACTATATACAGTATAAATACTAAATACTGCCTTAATAAAAACTTTCATGAGCTCTGATACCTTTGTAAATAATCTCAACATATTTCATCTAGAGATTTTATTAATTTGTGCTATACCAATTAATTCAGCCTTAAAATAGTCGTGCTTATGTATTGGTATCACACAAGTGAGACTTTGTTTCTCTGGATGTTTTTGATTGGACATATACAGCAACAAAACTGTGGAGAAGAAGTGGTTAATTCTGCAGGCCTGGGATTTGAACTCAAGACCTTCTGGATGTGAGCACAGAGCCCAAACCCTAACCGCACAGCATCCCCACAAATCAGCTATAGCGGCTCTGTAGCGGCATGGACTTGGTTTCCCCATGTTTCCTTTTATGATAACTGTAACCATGTTCTTTGTTTTTCTAGGCTTATGATAGAAGGTTCCGGAAAATCCTTTTGTGAGGCCGGGTCACTTTAAGTTAGTGGCAGCTTGAACTGGGCATCTTCTGTATCGGGTTGACTACAGCACTGAGTTTTGAATTATCCACGCTTCTATCTGCAGATCTCCCTCCGCGTCCTCGACCGGCCAAATGCACTTTCACAAAGTCCTTTGTGCAATATTTGTGAAAGTCTGCATATCAACGGAATGAGGATTTATCCATTTCAAACATGCTCTTCACTGATAAGTGCAAGGCGAGAGCCATTCAGGATCTGTATCTATCCATCCATGGCCACTTGTCCAATCAGGGGTATGGTAATTTGCAGCCTTGCCGGGGTTATGGCAATGACACAATGAGCACTAGAACACGCCATAGGAGTGCACTCTCGGACTCTGCGGGGGCCCCCGGTAATCTGTCGGGAAATGGCGCCCTCTAGCTTAACGGAGGCCAAAGTTCGACCATATAGTTTCTATGCTTTTATCTGTAAAGAAAACTTATTTTTTTGTCCTACATTAATTCATTCAGCATAAATCCATTTGTATTCATAATTCAGTGTGCTATCTTCACCTGCTATTTACTCTTGCTTAATGTTTCCCATGTATTTGTTTGTTTTCAATTTATTTTCGGTTTGGATTGAGGATCGCGGCTGTGTCACTGTAATTAGATTTCCGAGCGGAAAGTGGAGCGGCGTGTATGAGCCACGGCAGATCCCAAAAGCGCGCCCGCAGGCGACCTGAAGGTCAGAGACATGGGTAGCGGGGGGGGTGGGGGGGGCTGGGGGAGCGACGCCTTGACCGTCAGCAGCGATTATTTACCGTGGAGTAAAACAGCATCCCATTTAATATAGAGGGGGCTCGACGAGAGTGGTGAACCATTCCGACCAATCAGGTGGCCCGTCAGCCGGACGGCTCTCTGTCGTATATCCGCTTCTGTTATGAGAACGACCGGCATGTTACATAACCACAAATGCAGGAATCTGGGAAAAAGAAATGCAAATATGACACTGATTATCAGAGGGCATTAATAACCCTACAAAATATTGCTATACCGCGTGTCTCTGACTTAAAACATGGCCCCATTTCAAGTATGCAAAGCTTATGACACAGAAAGCAACAGAGCATTGCTATAAAATATAAGGCTTCTGAAGGACATACTCCAGTGAGATTTACAGTGTATAACTTAGCCTTTGGGGGCCTGGTCGTCCAATGGACAGACTTTATTCTCACCTGTCACCCAATGGCTGTCAATAGGGCGCAGGAATTTCTCACAGATATGCATTTAAATGGGGTTTCCTTATCACTTCAGCAGGCACTTGTCATTGCATTAAAGGGAGAGGGAAGTAAAGTGGCCGGGGTGAGCATTTGAGAGCCGCGCACAGCCTGGCCGGGAGGTGCGCCTGTGAGTAATACCCCCGGCTAAATTGACCGGTGTTTGTTTGGCTTCAGTGTACTGATAGCCAGCATATTAGCCCTTATATAAGAAGGATGGGAGTAAGGACTATTGGCCTCTTTCCATCCTGAGTGTATATGCTGGCTTTCTGCCACATCGCACGCAGACGTCTGCTCCTGCACTGAGCGCTGGTTGTGTTTCTCTCCTTTCATTTCACTCTTCTATTTCCTTCATCTTTCATACGTTTTGATGTCTTCCTTTGAATTCAGTCCAACCTAAACCTAAAGATTAACTGAAAAGGCAGAGGGATCAATTAATTGGAAAGGATCGATTGTGCATGTGTGTGTGTATGTGTGTGTGGCACGCAGACGGCCGGGGTACAAAAGCACAACAAAAACACTGCCCGTCTGCCGTTCATGCCGCCCGAAATCTCTGCGCTCTGATTGGTTGTTGATGTTCATGTTCTGCCTCGGGCAAAAGATGGGGTGAAATGAGATGCCTGAGGAATGTATATAGAAACATGTGGAAGGCGGGAAGGATGCAGCATGGAACGTGTTCGCGGCAAAGGAGCGTTTCATTCCAAGCAAAGCCTTACAAGAACGGTAGCTCTGGGATCCGAACTCGATTTAGAATCGAGGAGATGTGGGACTCTTCATGTGAACTTCACAGCCAATCGGACTCCCCGCTCCTTGGAATTCAGATGAGCCGGCTGGCTTTTCTGTAACTGGGAAAGACTCGTGATCAAAGAGGCAGCCATAAAAAGCAAGCCTAAGTGTACATTTGGCAGAGGGGTACTAGTCTTGACACTGGCGCAAAGTTGATTACTGTATGTTGTTGTATTGCCAAATTCTCCCCATTTTATTTGGGCTGTGCCATCCTCACTGCAAGGAACAGAGATTAAACATATGTAAAGATGAGGACCAGCTGAGCTCTCCTGTGTATTACCTAGATACAGATATGGCGAGGTAAAATAATTGGTTTCTGTATTTAATTTGCTCGGTGACACAGTTTAATCTAATCAGCACGAGGAGCCAACTTCAATAAGTACAGTATGTAGCTGATTTGAGCCTAATAGCATCGGGTTACTGTCCAGAGCTGGCCAATAGAAAAATAACCTGCCTGAAGACCCCACTGGGCTGTCATTGACTTAAATGAAATCTTTCAATCTTATCTAGTGACACGCTCAAGGTCAGCAGAGCCCGCGGTAATATGATTTGCAGGAAAGGCCACTCATCCCCAGTGTGCCTGGGTACCGCAGTCTCCATGCATGTAGGCACACCTTATGATTCATTCCACAGTACATTTCATTACATTCTGTATAATACTATATATTATACATATTATATGTATAATAATGCTACATATATATAGTATTATAAATTTGTGTCGTAATACCCGGTATAACCATCACAGTAGGGTTGGGGCCCGGCTGAGCGTGACCCAAAGGAATAACATGGGGCCACCCTCCTGTGGGCCATCCACCTGCAGGGGGAGCCATGCCAGTTGTGTGCATATAGTCAGGCTCACCGCAAAACATGGCTTTGGGTGTGACTGGGAGGAATGGCCTTTCTGATTGGAATCCAAGCAGGGATCAGATACTGGTGCTTCAGGAGTATGGCGTACGGGGTTTGCTGTTGCTGTCGGTCCCTATACAAATGGACCAGGAGCTTGGTTTGCATCGCCAGCAGCAGGTCAGAGTCGTTCCTGGTGGGTGTTGGACTCCTTTGTCACCAATTCTGTTTTTAAGTTCCATGGACAGAATTTGCAGGCGTAGCCAAGGGCAGGAGACGGTCCGGTGTGGTGACCTCAGGATCACGTCTTTGCTTTTTGCAGATGATGTGGTCCTGTTGACGTCATCAGGCTGTGACCTGCAGATGGCGCTGGGGCGGTTTGCAGCTGAGTGTGAGGTGGCTGGGATGAGGGTCAGCACCTCTAAGTCTGAGGCCATGGTTCTTGACCAGAAAAGGGCGGATTGCCCTGTTCTGCTGGGGGGGGAGTTGCTGACTCAACTGGAAGAGTTTAAGCACATCAGGGTCGTGTTCACGAGTGAGGGAGAAAGGGAGCAGGAGATCGACAGGCGGATCGGGGCAGCGTCGGCAGTAATGCGGATGCTGTGCTGTTCTGTTTTGGCGAAGAGGGAGCTGAGCCAGAAGGCGAGGCTTTTGATTTACCAGTTGATATATATTCGTACCCTCACCTATGGTCATGAGCTGTGGGTAATGACCAAAAGAATTAGATCACGGCAGAAATGAATGTGTCTGGGCTCAGTCTTAGAGTCTTAGAGGGGCTCATAGTAGAGCCGCTGCTCCTCTGCATTGAAAGGAGCCAGTTGAGGTGGTTCGGGCATCTATCTAGGATGCCTCCTAGATGGCTCCCTGGGGAGGTCTTTTTGGCAGGTCCAACCGGGAGGAGGCCCCGGGGCAGACTCTGTGGAGTGAGTTAGTGTGGAGTGAGTTAGGCATTGTGTTACTTTTCTCCATCCTGATCCTTATTTCCCCTGGACATAAATATGTCTTTCTTTCTCTTTTTCTTTAAACCCATATTCAAGAACCATTTTTGCCAGTTCAAAAACTTCCATTCAATCCCCAAAATAACGTCAACTTTTTGTCTCCCAGCAGTGATTTCCGCTGTCGTCTGAGCAGCCCACCCTTCTGTCTCTTTCCTCAATTCTCCTTTGCCCTAAAAAGGGGGGTGATCACTGAGAGTCAGGCGTCCGTCATTGAAATGGCCTGTGTCACATGGTCCCCATGAGACGAGCTGGCTGTTCCACGGTCATGTGACCTGATGGATGTTGGATGGGGACTAGCAAGTGTCACTGGATGGACTAGCATATTTGTCCCCCGTCCTGTGGTCCATGCTCACCATGACCCTGTTGTCACTCAGCAGTTTAAACGCATATATATATGGAATATATATATCATACATAATCATACATAATCCCTTCATTATATTAGTACCCATTATCTCATTCGTTGATGTACATTCACATGCTGGATAGCATTAAAGTTCATTGTCGCTCAAAGTGAATTTGCTTTTTTTCCCTCTCAGCTCCTATGGCGTACAAAAGGCCATATAAGAGATATGGATTTTAAGAGGGCACCTATTCCCAGACTTCAAAATGGGATTTAATAAAGTTATTATTGAAATGCTGCCCTCTGATGAGGAGAAAAATCTTTATGTGATAGGGTCAATTTAATTAGCTTGCAGTGTTTTCCTATTCCCATTAAAGACCTATGGGGAGACTTGACAAAGTGTTAATGCAGCCATATATCCAAATTACATTTTATATTTAGTTATCAACTGTTTTACATTACCGTGAAATACACAGTATCTTACTACAGGAAGTTTAATTTCATAAAATGGAATTTATGAATATTAAATACATGCCTAAGTGACTATATATGCTCACTAAGACAGATAATATTACAAATTCATGTGTAATGTAGAATAATATCTTCATATTGCAGATACCTTGTTACAGTATTTCGGGAATAAAACCAGGTTAATTGCTTTGAAATTAAATGTAATATCTTTGCCTGGAAGATGCATCTAGCATTTTGTATCTGGCAATTATCTCACCACCAATCAATCTTTATCTGCAATTATTACTTTTTTAGTATTATTACTTTTGCTATTGTGGATACTCCCGTAGTTTTTTTTTCCCAATGATTTGGTGACCTTCGTGTACAACATACTAGGAGGATTAAATCACACTGAATGCTCAGCAAAGCTTAGACATAAGTTTGGTTGAATTAAGGCAAGATGCACGTACGTTTTTGTTAAGCAGATTCTTCCAAGCAGTTTCTGTGAATAAGGTACAGAATATGGTACAGTTTTTATTGCTAGAATGCATTCAGTGGAAATTTGATGTCACCTGTTAAACCAAAAGTGTCTCGCCATTCCAGAGTTTTAATACTGAGCTTGTGTACATAGATCCTCAAAGTCAGAGTGAAACAGTGCACTTCACAATAATTTCTCTGCATCAATTATTCAGATTTTCATTTGACTTTCTTGCTTCCATGAGCTGCCAATTACTCAGAATGATGGCACTGTACGTTAAACTGTTCTTCAGCAAAGTGGGAAAAATAAGTTTGGGCTTGTTTACTCCATTTGTCCCCTGCTAAATATTCAGTGTAACGATCTGCATTTTCATTAGGTTAGAACAGGGTTTCTGAACCCGGTCCTTGGGGCCCCACAGAAAGTCCACGCTTTTGCTCAGCCATAAGTTGGGAGGGAGCAAAAATGTGGGCTGTCTGTGGGGCCCCAAGGACTGGGCTAAGCAACACTGGGTTAGAAAATACTGTCAGTGCACTATGACCCAGCAATAGACATAGTGCAGGCTTCTGGGATAAGGGGGCATTTGATGGAGAGGAGACACCATAATAAAACACAGTATAGGCACAGTCTTCCAGAGGAGTGGAGCAAAGGCAATGGTGGTGACTGCATTTTTTGATTTAATAAACAGAAAAGGCGTTTAGTCACAGTCTGGTGTTGTCATCCACCAACAACGAGGATGAAAAATGGCGTGTTAATGCACAAGACCTTCCATTAATTAAACCTGGCTGTCTGATTCACCATTTTAACCTTGTGTGCTTCGCAATCAACCCTGTGCTCATGCAAAACAGACATCTTCATCGTACCCTATGAGGCCCCCCTCCCATCAGAAAGAAGCTAAAAGAGACCTTGGTTGCATGGGTAGGCATAGTGAGGGCAAGGGAATTAGGGGCCTGTGGTGGGATGGGTAGTCTCATATACATCAGACAGTCAGATCTGAGCTGTTTAGGTGTATGTTTGCATTTAGAATACAGTCAGCCCTGCTGCAATGCAACTAATGCATTCCTGGAGAACTTCACATTCGCAAAAATCACGTACTAAAATATGCATATCCAATGGGAAAAATTTGGGGTTATAGGAATGCGACTCCAAAACTTAGCAACCTATGCCAAACAAAAGGAATATAATAATAAAAACAGTGATACCAGTGCCTGATAATTTAATTATATGCATTTGAAATAAGAAATAATAATACACTAAAACGTTATATCATAAACATCTCATACAGGTCTTATGAGTCTCATGAGGATTGCCTAGTAATCACTGAACGTGCTGAACTCGCTAACTGGGGGATCACTGAGAGTTGGGAGTAGTGATGGCCAAAACTACGCTTCATGAACCATCTGCTGTATTTTCTGACCCCACTAGGTGGTGCTCTTATTTTACCTTGGGGTATGCTTTGAGTCCTTTTTTAGATCAGAGAGCACCATTGGGTGGGGTCAGCCGTAGGGAGTAGTGAGCCACTGCTACCATGCAGCCCAGAATGCACACAGCACAAATACAACAGATTATGCTATGCGGAGGGGCACTGAAGGCAACATGGCTACAGACAGGCTAGGAAAAACAAATGTAAGTGAATAAAAAAAAAAAAACATTGTATGCTGTGTTTTTATTTATTTTATTTGTCAACTATTTTTAGTTGTTTAAAATCTAAGACTTGTGCAATGTGTTGATGTACATAAAGTTAAATTTTTAGATTTGAAAACTGTTTCAATTTATCCACTGAAAGGAACCAGTTTAAAGGAACGATTTCTTAACGAATCAGACCATTGGCGGAGCAGGGGGATGGCTTACTGGGCCCGGGTTGTTGTTTCAGAAGCCCAGGGTCTTTTGGAGTGTAATTTGTTTCATAGTTAGATGC
>JAODKK010000036.1:12626924-12637007 GCA_026774405.1 Petrocephalus microphthalmus | reverse complement strand
CCATGGTGACATGACTAACCCTGTAACAATAACACTGCCCGCTGAATGGTGTCTCTAGCCATGGTCACATGACTAACCCTGTAACAATAACACTGCCCGCTGAATGGTGTCTCTAGCCATGGTCACATGACTAACTCTGTAACAATAACACTGCCCCCTGAATGGTGTCTCTAGCCATGGTCACATGACTAGCCCTGTAACAATGACATTTCTGACTGGGATGAGGTGTACTTGAAGGGACCCTTTCCACTGGAATTGAGAGCACTCACTATTCCAGTGAGCGCACAGTTCCTGCTCTGGAAAGGGGTGCGTGTGCTAGGAATTTGCTCCAAAGGTGACACAAAAGCCATGCAAAACAAGCCCCGGGGGATTCATACTAAAACCAAAGAGACATGAGGAAAATAAATGGTCACAAAATAAGCCATTCAGATATCATTCCAATGTAAGAAAACACAAAAATTAGCAAGCATTAGAAAATAAACATACAACAAGTGGAAGAAACACAAAAGTAAAATGAAACTGAAAATTTGACAAGCAGAATGAGTTTATTAAAAATTTTCAGTTTCCCAGTTACCTGGGAATCAGTGGCGTGCCCACAGTATGAGTGATATTTGCAGTCAAAAGTCAAATAATTTTCAAATACATGAACAAATGGCATGGCCTAGCTAGATCATATACAATAATAATTTTTTTTTCTTTTTTTTTTTAAACTAACAGTTTACTTGAGAGGACACAAATAATGTACTAATACATTCTTACATAATGCATTTATTAACGATGAACTCAGAGTTCATTACTGATCAATCATGACACTTCAAGTATTTCATGCAGGAACTATATTAGTTAATTAATAACTAATTAGCTAACTTACCTAATATAGTTCCTGAATGGAATACATGAACCATCATGCCTGATGAATAAGCATGGGATCAGTATGTAACTAACAGTTAGTTGCTGGTTAATCACTGCATACAGTGTGTAGCACTGCTTTGTGTGCCCTCAAGTAAAGTGTGACCACAAGAACATATACAAATGTATGTGATTGTAAAGAGTTTACAAGTATTACATCACTTGCTTCCAAAGGAGCAGATATTCCTGCATTATTTATCTGTGAATGAAAATAATAATCAGTACATTTTTTATTAAACATACACAATGTAGTATATTTGCTGAAAACTAAAGAAATATATAACAACCACAAAAAAAGCTGATTATAAAAATGAACCTAATCTGCTTATGTTAATCCAGTCCAGGGAATCTCATAGGATGAGTTTCACGTGGGGAATATTTGGGGAAAAATAGCTGAACGTACTGGAATCAAAATGAGCTAATTTTATGTCAAGTTTTGGCATTGGAGTCGGGATGATGATGCAAATAGTGATAATATAATCACAAACGTCATGATCATGATAAACACAAAAGGTCACTATTGAACAGAAACACTTCTGTGGTTATATGTCTGATTCCCATCGTCCAGTTAACTTAGCTTTCCTTCTCAGTACTAAGTTTGTTATATACTGTATTGTAACAATGTCTCTCCTTTGTGAACAGTTTTCAGTAAGCAGTTGGAAGATGAATGGATGGATAATTAGTTATTTCAACCTCTATTTTACAGCTATGTACAGCAAATTATAGCAAATTTCAGATGCTAGTAGTGCAATTCTCGCACTGGGTATCTCAAAAGTATCTGCAAATTTCCTGCACGTTTACAAAGCGAGACTAGGCTCTAGAGGTCTGAGCTATAACCCATGCAGTCTTGCACTGTCCTTCCATTGAGAAATCCCAAAATTTCACCACGAATCGCATCTTCAGCCCCCCCACGCCTCTCATCACCTCTGCTGTATGACATGCATCAACCAGCCACGTTCGCTCATAAAGAACGTTTCAGCATTTAAAACAGCACAGATGTAGGGAATCAGCATGTGAGATCATCCAGATGTTCCAGTTTTAAGGCGGATTCAATGTCCTAACATGGCTGCGAACAAAAGAAATGCTTGTCGCTTTTTCTTTTGGCCTTAAATCCAGCTGCTCCAAAAACCTCTTCACGTCCCGCACAAAGAAGCCGGCCTCGCTCAGACGTCTCCGAGGCCCGGCGCTAACGCGGCCGGCCTTCACAACCTGTCGCGCCACTGGCAGCTGCCCTCACTCACCTGGCTCATGCGCGACTGTTTTCTCGACTTATAGATAAACTCGCCGATGGCCACAAACACAGAGAGCACCAGGCCGGCAGCCAGGACGATGAAGATGCCCCCGATGTTCTCCACGCCCAGGGCGCTGGCCTCCTTACTGTCCTCCTCCGGGCAGCCGTTTCCTCGCCACCACTTCTCCTTCATCATGTGCAGCTTGCCCTCCTCCTGCAGCTGCAGGATGGCGATGGTCACCTTGTCTCTGTAAGGGGAACCTGCAAAAATTCAGTTTCAGGAAATAAATGCTCTTTGCAGTTATTATATTGGGATATTCACGGAACCATCAGCACTGGCGTCACCCGGGATATGAACCGTACGCTTTTGAGTCCCGCGGCCCGGTCCCCTAGTGTTACTTGGCACCGCCCTTCCCCTGATGCTTACCAATGGGAGTCCCCACACCGTAGCCTTTCGAGTCGATCAGGCCCCCGATCTGGGTGAGGTTGCAGTTCCTCTGGCTGATGTACTCGATGCTGGTGGACTCCATGAGGAGAGCGTAGTCCGTGGTGAGCACCCTCTGTATCCCCTCACCGTTGTTTTTTACCAAAGCCGTGTTCTTCCTGCCGCTCATGAACGCCCACATTTTCTCATATGTGGATATTTTGGATTTCTGTTTCAAAAACAGACAAGTCAGATGCCGGCCTTTTAAATGAGTTTTTAGAATCGCATTCTTGATGCTCATTGGGCAGAATTAATTCCCGATTATGAACTTGTCACATTTCCCAGTCTCCTGCACTCATCTGAAGTTCGATGAGAACCTGCACTCCACTGCTTTCCGCCATTGGCAGCAAAGTGACGGATTGGTGCTGATCTCCCCCAGCTAATTTGATTTTTCCCACAACATCCAGGTGTGGCGACTCCCAGGCAAGTTAATCGACAATATTTATAGACCGGACTCGCTGCATGAAACCATCTTTCTTGCGACTTTCATTGAAATGACCTGAGACTTGTGGTAAAGTTGAAGCTTACGTAGTGCTACTATGCTAGAAAATATATGGGGGCTGGTTTGCTGCTTTGGATGAATGACTCTTTTGCTATAAAAGAAGGGAGAGACTGGACCCAGACAAGGTGAAGGCCTTGTGGTTATAGCAAACTAACTATCATGCACTGTACTATATGTATTTCTTTTCAAGTCTTTATGGAGAAGATAAATTGATGTAATATAATTACTTAGTATCTCTAAATAACCCATAGTATGTGTGTGTCCTCTGGTGGACTGGCGCCCTGTCCGGGGTTTCCCCTGCTTTGTGCCCTGTGCTACCTGGGATAGGCTCCACGATCATCACTACCCTATACAGATGGTGCTGATGGCATCAGTACCTTAAAGAAAGTCATGGTGGATCCATCTCTTACTGCCCCGTACTCGATTTTTGTTTGCTTTGCCAAGTCGTCTGCCGAGTCGATGGGCGCATCCATCCTTTCGACGGTCAGGAAGGCGGCCAAGTTGGCAGTGTACGACGATATTATGATGAGCGTGAAGAACCACCAGATCCCTCCGATGATTCTCGTTGACAGAGCCTTGGGCATCACCTCAGAACCTAGCAGTACAAAAGCGTACCAGCTCAGGAAATCATGCACTGCTATGAGGCAGACAGGGAGGGAACAGAGAGGAGCTTCTTGCGATTTATTTCACAGATTCTTCTCATTATTGTCGATTCACACAAGGGAAGCACAGAACTACTACAAAAGACAAATGCCAGTCTGACTGGGTTCTTCTGCAGATGGCTAACATGGATGGTCTATAAATTCAATGCAGTCATTATAAAATGCTGGTGCAGGTTAAGTTGCTGCATCTGCTCAAGAACCGGTCCATTAACGTCCTTTAAGGGAGAACGCTGGGAAATCTGCCTCCAAAGGGTGTGTTGGGTAACTATGGGCTTTCTGCTGTTTGCTCAGCAAGGCAACGTAAGAGACATGTGTTATATGTGCTGAGCTGTGGGAGGTGGCTGGTGTGTGGCAAAGATGAGAGCTGGCAAGACGTCCAGAGGCAGTCCCCAGGGAATCCACAACTCAAGTCTGACTTTAAGTCAAATTTGTGGGTAAGTTGGAAAAATAATAATACAGTACATTATAGTAATTATACATAATAATAAAAGCAGCCACATACAATACTGTATGGCACCTTGAGCCAAAGAATCGCTGAAGCTGTGCAATGTTTTCTCGAGATTCACAAAGTGCGTGCGTTCCTTATTTTCGACCATTATATTTCACTCAGATTTTTATATATATATATATTGCCTTTCTGGTAGTCTGTCTATAAGTACAAGTTGTCGGTAATGATGGGAGTAATGTTGGAGGTTCTTAACTGGGGGGACTGCCTGAATTTAATTTTACGTTCCGTCTGTGCGCTATGGTGTCTTGGCGAGTAGCACTGGGATCTCACGCCTCTGGGGGTGGAGCTCTCTTTGCCCACATGTTATCTCTGTGTCGGCTTGAGTTTTCCGTGCGGAATGCAGAGTGGTTTAGGTGAACCGGTGTCTCAAAGTCCTCATGTCTGTGATTGTGTGTGCACCCTGTGATGGTGGTGACCCCTGGCCACATACGCAGTTATAGGAAGCAAGGGAAGGATGCTCTGGTCTCGTTCCTCCATGATAAGGTTTCCCTGGAACTACATCAGTCAGCGTAAAGTTCACTCTTAAGAAGTGAACTTTTTTTTTTTTCCAGAGAGCACTGTAAGCCTACCCAAAGGGTTAGCAGCAAGTAATGGGATTTTCCCAGCTATGAATATGTGACCGGAATACCTTGTTGCATGAGTGCTCCAATCCCAAACCAGAAACTGTTCAATAAAGTGAAGCTGTTCTCCACCACATCCGAATCTGGATTACAGGGGTGGGGGTTGTACCATTCATAAGGTGTGAACCTAAGATAGTTAAAAACATTTGTTAAAAAGTTACAATAACTGTTGAACAAATAAATAAATTTAAACTTAAGCACTTAAAACACATGAATATTTCTTTGCTGGGTTTACAATCGTAACGTGTTGACAAAATACAAAATACTTTCCCCGCATCTTGACATTTCCTGCCACAGATTTCTTCTAGAAGATAAAAAAAAATTCAGAATTCTGTTGCTATACCAACATGACCTTAGACACTGTGTGTAATGTGTGTTCAGAGGCACCATCATTCGTAAAAGTGTATTCAGGGGCAATTTCTTTTTTACCAAAGTTACACATGTATACTTTTCTGGCTTATCAAACACTTTGTACCTACATGTCTTGAAACCGTCCATCTACCCACCTGAATATTTATTACAGTAAGTCAGGTTAAGTACCAACTATACAACAAGCGAACCGCTCCATGAAATGAAATGGTGACATTTAAACCCAGTCTCTAACTATTCTGTTTTACCTGCTTCTTGTGTGCATTGCATGACCTTCAATTGCACAAACCCCTATGATGTTTTCTTAGAAACTCTGCAGTAGATAACACTGCTGGTCTCCTGACATTACCGGTGGCGTGGTGAGGATGAGAGTAAAGGATTGTGGGTATCTGGTGACACATGTTTTTATTCAGAGAGAAAATATTAGTAGCCTGAGGACAGCATCTGTTTTTTTATAATACTTTTGACACATTCCAAGCAGTAAATTTAATATGTTGCAACATGCAATCCATAACAATCATCCATATCAGTCTCAGGAATTTGATTGGAAGGAATTTGCATATTAGTCTCGGCAATGAACTCTTATCCCCCCTGTGGTGTTCTGTCTCCCCTGGCGGAGAAAGCACGGCATGCCAGATACGAACAGATGTTTGAGATGTTTCCAGCTTTCTAAACTCTGTATTTCAATGCGGGGGCATCAACAAAGCAAACATTCACACTGGGCCTGCCATGCTCCCTGCGTGCAGCAGAAGGACAATGAAAAAACTGGCTCAGATCTAACAGAGAGGCAAACAACTTTATTCATACATCTGTTATGTATGCATTCATGTGCTTGCACATTAATTCCGAAACACGACTGCACCGCCACCTTGCAGATACCTTCAGCAGAATTTTTCGTTCAGCACTAAAATGTTAAGTCAATAAGGATCTGTAAATGTATATCAGCCGCCCGGGATGCAGCTGAAATTTCAGTTTTGTAGTTTAGCATGTTAAAGTTCGTTAGTTTGGAAGTTATTTAAAACCTGGATTGCCATACCTGGCGATGACGAACAGAACACAGCTGACACCCAGGCAGGCCAGCAAGACGTACATCCAAATGTCGGGCGACAGCGGGTTCAGGAATGAGAAGACCCCCGGGTTTGTGCCATTGGGCTTGTGGTACAGGATGCTGATGCCAAGAGTCATGAAGGGTTTGGAGAAGTCAATGACTTTCTCCCTCACGTAGGTGATGGTCAGGGGGGCCACTGCCAGGTCAGCCACCTGGGGGGGAATCCAGGTAAACATGGAGACATGGGAAGAAGGAACCTACTATAATGTGGCATAATTATGAAATTGCAAAATAATTCTTATTGCTTTTATTTGATTTACTAATATTTTAGAATAATATAGTAATAATATATTCTTAGAGAAATTAATAATACATATTGATATGCATCTAAGTGACCCGGCAAGGACACGTGGATTGCGCCAGTCACGTGACTCACGTGGTCTATGAGTTCCCTGACCATGCCGTTCCATTCCCCCTTGTCATTCTGTGCCCCGTACTTCCCGTCTGAAACCAGCTTCACCTCGTAGGAGAAGCCGAGGATGTTGGAGAGCTCCTTCAGCAGGTCCAGGCAGTAGCCCTCAAAGCGGTCATTGCCGGACAGAGGCTTGTCCGACTTCTTGTACATGACGTATGGATTTTCCTGTGAATCATTGCAAATGTCTCAGAGCGCGCAGCCCGCTCGGGAACCGTAAAGCTGCTTCTCGAATGCGTTTCTTGCAATGATCAGGCCTATCGTCATAAATGCTGAGGTCGCAGACTTAATACTTGGGGTTATTAAAATATTACCAGGATAGTTGTGACGACTAGGGTCCTGTTTGCCATGGAATCGGTTACGTTTGTGGGCGTGTCCTTGTCACTGTCGGTAAAGTTAAGGCCGCTCATGGAATTCCAAACTCCGATCTGGAACGTAAGTCCGAAATTCACCTTTTTAAAATTCTGATCCTAATATCAGTTCTTCAAACATATAGACAGGGAAAAAACTAGATTAAACTTCTGAAAGGCAAGTTTATGATATTCATGTTAAATAATATTTATAATATTTACAATATAATATTATGAGGGGTTTATTAAAATACACAGAAGCTGTAAATATAGGACGAGGAGATTTTACAAAATGTATTCATAATATACAATTAATTTACCCATAATTCTCTAGTATGACACTACAACCGTGAAATTTCCCATTCACCTGTAAAGGAAAACATCTGAAGTCCACGGGGAGCACCAGAGGGTATTTGGGATGGGCACATGACAGGAGGAATAACAGGGACTGGGTGGCCAGTTAGCAGAGGAAACAAGGCTTAGGTGGGTTTGTCATTTATTATTGGCTATTTCCGTTTAAGATGCCAACGCTGCCCTTTTGAAAGCCTTCGCTTAGACCAAAATGGGACTGACCAGCAAACACAGCTGCCGTATCCTCTGTAGAGCTGTAATGACTAGCTCTGACCAGGCGTGCTGAGATTACCTAGCGCAATATAAAAACCTCCAGTGAAGATTGTCTTTTCGGCAACTCTGTACTGTTTACCAGCAGGAGGTAGCACGCCAGTCTTGTACCTATGGGCAACCCAACTAAAGCGATTCATCTGGCTCGTGTTGGGTTAGCTATTTTAGGGCTAGCTGGGAGGAGACTGGGGGAGCCCTGGGGAAGTACGGGAGACATTACTGTCCAGTACCTCTGTTCTATGCAACATTCTGCATCCCCTGAAATATTTTTAAGTTAACAAGGTTGAATGTGAAATAAAAATAGGTCCCCTTGGAGTGCTATACAGTTGGTTTATTTCAAAGTAACTTTTGAGGGTTTGTGGTATTTACTGTGTCCGAAGAAAAACACAATTTCAATTCAGTCACCCATTACATATAAAATATTCATGATGTTCATACATATGCATGAAAGTTTATGATTCATGTCTGACAAAGATGAACAAACCCTTTAAAACATAATCAATTTACTGTAGGAACTGGACAAAAGGCATTAAAAATGAAAAATGTGGAGTAAAATTATTTACGGCTCTAAGAACCATTATAAAATAATTCAATTGGTTTATGAAAATGACTTTATGTTCTAACTAGTATACAGTCTGGTGCTATTTGGAGATAAAAAAATTACTATTGATTATAGACTGCTCATCCACCATGGACTATGCTCTCATAATGGAGTCCATCCATCCATCCATCTATCCATTCATCCATCCATCCCAAGTGGTTATCCTGGTAAGGGATTATTGTAAATTATTGCTGATTACTTTTACCTGTTAACTTCTAGTTCAGGCCAGGATGTGTCTAATTTCAGGTAGTTAATGGCCGGAACAGCTTTGGTTTAGGAGTGGCACTGGTAACCAATGACCAGCAGGACACATGGGAATGGTCAGAGGAAGGAAGCAGAATCAATTGGCGGTAACTTTGACGCCCCCCCCCCCACCTCGCCCGGCCGTTTCTCCCACTTTTCAGCTGTTATGCTTAAGGTACCATGTGAAAGCAGCCAGCCAGCTGAGACCATAATCGGGCAGAGAGAAATGATTACAGGTATGTTCCATTAATTACCCGCTGAGCGAAGGAGGGAGGACATCGGGTGGCTGGTTACGCAGCGGCGGAGCGCCGAGGAGGAGGCTCGTTCGTCACCCTGCCTCCGTTTGGCTCTTTCTGGCGTAACCAGAAGTAATCAGCGTGCAGCGAGTAGGAGTGGCGGCCAGGGTGTCCAATTAATCACTTACGCACAAATCCATAAATCCCTGTTCTGCAGGTGCTGTTTATTAAACACAGGCGAGATTTTCGAAAGCCGCTGGCGGCCTGTTATTTGACCGGGGGGGAGAGGGGGGCTTTTTCTTAATACGATTAAAGTCTCTGCTGGTGGTAAATGAATCCGGCTGGCCCGGGGGGGTCGCTGGTGGGAGATAACGACACGGGGAGTCACTGCATGTGTCCCGTTTGTTTTTCCCGCGGATGAGGGGGTAGGGATGAGGCAGAAGAGGGTTTTTTTGGGGCTGTTTTGTGGCTGCAGGAGCTTGTATACAAACCTTTCTCCATACTCTACTTGGGCGCCTAGGGCCGTCAGAGAGCGTCTTTTAGAATCGGTGGGGGAACAAAATAAAACATGAACACCAAGGGAAATTAAAAACTATGTGAATAACTGGTCAGCTGGCACATGGCCTTCAACCTAAGGCTTCTTCTCAAGCATGAAGAACATTTACATGAAAAAAGTACATTTACAGAATATAAATTCATTAAGGAGCATGGAGGGCTCTTAATCACCATTTGCTCCAATAACTGTCTGACCATGAATTCTCGAATGAATATCAATTTTGATGAAAGCATCAGCTAAATGTTACACTGTTGTGTAGGGCTGTTACGTTTATACCCTGATAAACTGTAAAAATATCACAGTGCTCACCTTTACCATTCCATCCTCCTTCAGACTAATGACATCCAGATCAAACTCCTTCCTTAAGCCATCGGTTTTGTTTATTATTATACGTCCTGTCAGTCCATCCAGCTGAGCCTGAAAGAGGGAAAATGGCAAATCTTTTTACATCTGTGTGTCAATGACTGTGCACAGATTCCCAAAGGTATGCGGCCAGAGGGAGGTTCTTGTCACACTTGTTATGCTCATATACAAACTGTGTGCGTGTCCAGCCTCACATCTGGACTGGACAACAGGATTACAGAGATTGTAGTATTTGCAGGGACCAGAATGATTGCAGTCTGAGATGACCTAGGTGCTTTCACGGGTAACTTTGCACCAGTATGCATAGC
>JAODKK010000036.1:12573394-12588082 GCA_026774405.1 Petrocephalus microphthalmus | reverse complement strand
CACTATTCAACAATGCTACCATAACGCTGTGCTCGCTCGCTCTGTATAAAGGTAGAACAGAACCACAAAAATATACAAGGAGTGCTGCATATAATAATAATAATAAAGATACGCTTCTGAACCGTAAGGTTACAGAACATTAGGTGAAGCGCAGCAGTTTTCAGGTGCGCATTCTACCTCTTAAATTAACATTACATATTAAAAACACAAGTTGATATATTTTCTATATAGTCAACAAGTAAGCAACTGTCCAGCATTTAATATTAATTATTCAGCACAGACCTAAAGGAAGCATAATTCGACTGTCGTACGGTGACGCAAACAGTCACATCAGCCAACGTTTACGATTTTTCGTAAAGAACGCAGATTGATGGGTAGGAGGACGTATGTGGGACGTTTACTGCGCATGCGCTGCGCGTATAGGTAGCATGTTTTGGCAGAATAGTGGTAGCCTCTGGGATCAGCTTCGGACCCCCCGATACCCTGAACGGGATAAGCGTTACAGAAACTGGTTGGATGGATGGATCAACACTATTACCTAATTATCACAAATACCTTTGATTCACTCTGAACTGAAATATGAAGTTTGGCATTTTTTACGTTTGTTTCAGCCATATTTATAACACTTCAGAAAAAAACAATAACATACATTTCTATAATTGTTAGTCCTTTTGGCATAATCTACTCACTTTGTTGCAGTATAATAGCGGCCATCATCAATAACATACATAGTCACCCCACAGTAATTGGGGTACCTAATGAGACCCATAAACACACACTCAGACACAAGTGCAGGTGCTTTGCATGACTTTTATTATCTAGATGGAGAACACAAATAATCCAAAATTGGAGTACCTGGTTGAATATCCAATTATGAGCTGGTGGAGATTACAGCGTTGTAAAATGTGCCATAAAGCGTAATGCCATGTATGCGTAGATGTGCGACGTATAAATTGGGGCGGGGCTGTCACAGATGGGTTGTCATTGGGGGCATAGGCAAGGCCTTGCAGCCCCAAAGCCTGACATTGCTGGGCCCCAGGACAAAGATGTTTGAGAAATGCTGGTCTAGGTGATGTCACTAATTAGAGCTTTTAGCAACACAGAAGTCTTAAAGAATTTTGAAAAGGTATTAAAAATGTCACTAAAAGGCATTGAAAAAAAGTTCCTGATTCTCCATCATCTCTTTGTTCAGTCTGTGAGATAGCCCTGTCCAGTTGGCTGCTCATCTGCTGTCCATCTTCTTTTTCGTCATTCTCGCTTAGACCGCAATCGGCTATCCTGTTAGTGACTTCAGCTACTCTTGTGCAACATAAATCCATTTTTGTTGCTTTTTGCTGCTTTCTTCTCAATGAAAAAGCTAATATGACTGAAAAGGCTAAGCCTCTTTTTTAGCCCCTTCTCCTTCAACGTCGTCGCTAAGACTGAAATGTGAAGGTGAATTCGCCACTTATAAAGCTCTTCTTTCTGTTGTCATCTGCCACTGAATTCCGCCATGACATCACAAAGCTCCCACCATATAAGGCATCTGCATCAGTTACTAAACTGTTTATTGCTTTGAAGTTTGTCTTTGAATGGTTAAATTGTTATACTTTACAAAATAATGTACGTTACGAAATAAAACTTTAGCTCTTTAATGTGATCTCAGTTTTTATTCAGAGCTTTAACAGTATAATTAGCTGATACATTAATGTGTACTAAATAGTTATACCAATATATGAAAAGTATGATACAATGGTGGTATGGATCAGCTTTAAATACATTCTTAATATAATCTGTTTCTATATGCTCCATAATTTTGGTATGCTTTTAAAACATTTAAGATAAAAGTATACTGTTAACACTGAATATAATTTAGCCTGTTAGTTTTAAAGATTCTGGAACTATGATGTCACATCAGAATCTTCGCACAGCTCAATTTGATTGATGTAGTAACTACATCACAGCAGATTGTTTATAGAAGCACTGTAAAATCTTTTGATAAAATATTATACAATGTTGTTCTTGGCGTGAGCATAGTGTCCTAGGGAAGCCAGAGCCTGATACTTCTCTGGACAACCCCACCCCCCAGCCCGAAATCCAACATGAAAAATAGTGCAAACATTCATGACCACTGACAACTCGTTTTCTGACAATGAAACATGTTGCGTCAGGCAACGGAAATTAGCCAGTCGACTCTCCATCTCATTCTGCGTGTTTCACTGTTCACTATGTGAATGGGGTATACTCCGGTTTTCCCGCAACAATCTAAGAACTGGCTCTGGTGAATTGGTGTTGCTAAATTGCCCGTATGTGTGAATGATGTAAGTGTCCGGTGATGGGTTTGCATCACATCCTGGGTTACTCCCTATTTTGTGGCCTCTTGCTTGAACATATATGGTGCCGCCAAATATATATAAAGTCACAGGTTAATGCAGCATCTATGCCTCTGTGTTTACATCCACTACCCCCAGGCCATTAGGATCATTAAGTTCACCATTATCCTAAGTTGTAAATTAAACCTGTACTTTATAAGGAATTATCTGAGAAAAATACTTAACCTACTAACTTTACTTTTTACGTTCCTATATTTTACTACTTATTTTCTTAATTTATTTCATTTTTAGTTTCTTATCCATCTGGTTTATTGCATAGTATGGAGTAGGGGCAATTTCATTTCACTGCTGGTTTACCAGTAGATTCATGCATATGACAAAATATAGTATTGAGTCTTGAGCCTTTGTCATATGCTGGCACATCAAATTAACAAGTCTGGTGTTCTGCACCTTCCGATCAAAGTACTTTGCAGTTCTGAGTATTGTCTGTTTGACCCATCCCCTGAGTCCATCACTGTGCTGTTCCTTTCTCTCACACATTCATCTGTGGGTTAGACACACCCGTGTTTCTGAGGACTCATTGTGTGTTATTATTGATGACAGTTCTAGGGCCATAGTACGCTCAGTGTAATGTTTTTAGATTTTTTGTACAATTAAAAGACAGCACTCTGTAATATTCTCTTCACGTTAATAGTAATGCAATTTCTCACGTTTCCGAATGAGTTGAAAATGATTTAATTAATATCTTTTCTAAATTTAATTGTAAACTGTTGAAAAATCACAAAATCACAATTCTAAGTTCAAATGACATGAGGGATGCTTTTCTGCAGAAATATGTACCTACCAGTTGGTTCATAAAACATATATGGATTATTTATTCCCAAATTAAGCAGAGAATTCATAGTAGTTTCCAAAGAAATTTTAGCCTTCAAAGTGAAAATCAGTCTGACAACTGCCAGTTGGATTTTTATAGATTCCAGAACTCAACCCGATTCTGTCTTTCTGGGCCCATGATGGAAGGTACTGTTGCCCAGTTGCCATTTTGCCCAGGCCTTCACATGACTTTTCTTCAAAATTGCAGTCACCCCTGCTGGTAGGTTCTGTCACTGCATCCATCTGTCTGCTTTTCTTTGCCCTAGTCTGACCTGTCATTATTCCTTTGTCCGTCATCATTTTGTCTGGCCTCACAATTAACTGAAACCTCACTGTAACAGTTTCTTGAGCCCCAGTCTTCAAATTCCTCCAGGGCACTGAAAACAACAGACCAACAGTTTAAGTTCTTGCTTTTGTGATTCTTTGGGAATGTGCTTACATGTAACACACAACACAATTTACCTTTTGTGGTAAGTGTGTCACGATCTGTCCGTGTCTTCCTGTTGTGCCACGCCCCTTGTTACCCACGTGAGTATGTTACCCGATTGTTTCTTGATTATTCCCAGCTGCCCCGTGTTCCATCCGTGATGTCTCTTGTATTTAGTCTACCCATGTTTAGTTCCCAGGGTCGGATGTTGTATGTAATTGTGACACTAGTCACCTTGCATCGGCTCACGGTGTCTGTTAGTGTGTTCCTGTTTCTGAAATCCTGTGTTCCTTTCGGAATAAAGTCCTGTTTCCTAAACCGCCTGCAATATGGGTCGTCGATCGCACCGCAACCGTGACAAAGTGTCCCACCCTAGCCTCTTCTTCTGTCAGACCATGCATATGCTTTTAATTTAAGTGGGATTAAAACTTTATGTAGGACTTAATGGATAGACAGAACACCTTTCGTCACATTACCCAGTATTTCACTGTTGCTTCTCGACAAATACTTTTTGTGCAAAGGGGACAGTGGTAATGATCAGCATGCCTCCAGTCAAGGCTGCAACTATTTATTACGAATTTTGTAGAGGAAATTTTACAAGCGAATCCATTTTCAATGTATGAACATTGATACTGATTCATTAAATTTGACAGACACTTTTATACAAAGCAACTTGCAAAAATTTAAGAGTTTGTTTTGATCTCATGATTAAGACCTTGGGCGGCATCGTGGTGTGGTGGTTAGCACTGTCGCCTGGGACTGGGGTTCGAATCCTGCCCGGTTCCATGTGTGTGGAGTTTGCATGTTCTCCCAGTGCCGTTGTGGGGTTTCCTCCAGGTACTCCGGTTTCCCCCCACAGTCCAAAAACATGCTGAGGCTAATTGGAGTTCCTTAATTGCCCGTAGGTGTGCATGTGTGAGTGAATGGTGTGTGAGTGTGCCCTGTGATGGGTTGTTTCCTGGGTTGTTCCCCGCCTCATGCCCATGGCTGCCGGGATGGGCTTCGGATCCCCCGCGACCCTGATAGGAAAAGCTGGTTGGAAAATGGATGGATGGATTAAGGCCTACAGACAATGAATAACATGCATTCCACACTTATGAGAATATCATATCTACTTCATTCACCAGAGTTTATGAAATTTCAAGAAAATCTAATTTGGTTATTACAGAAACCGAATAATTCTACAATTAACATACCTTTTACATGTATGTTTACATGTCTCTGGGCATGTAACAATGCTGTTGTCTTGCTAAACGGGCAATGGAAATGATTGCAACACGTAGAACATCTTAGGTACAGTTTTCCAAATACACCAGTACATCTGCTGGTCAAAATCAAATACAAAACACCATAAAGAAGATCAAGTATGCATTTAAGGTCTTTTGGACAAGGGATATTAACTGAATACAATTCAACTAAGCTGTCTGCGATCTGAGTCTAACTTACACTTACTGTCAGGGGCGGGTCTACAGTGGGCCCCCTAACTTTTCAGTTCCTAAAACTGCAATCATAAAAAAAACTGTTGCCATTTTGTCCATAAGCTGCTCAATTCACTGAAACAAAACATGGAGAGAAATTTCAAATCGTAAATGCAACCTTAAGCTTCCCCAAAAACTACAGCGCTGCGCTAAAATGTGCACAACAGCACAAGACATCTAGGTGCAGAGGAGTGGAGCAGCGGTGCTATATCTAAAGGTGAAGTCTGAGCTGCTCTGTTTAAAGCTGAACCAAATGCATGAATTTAAGTCAGTTAAAATTAGTGTTGAATGTAATGTATGCTAAATTAGCAATGTATGGCTTATATGCTAATGCCGATTCAACAACGCAAGTCTGTTACTGTAATCAAAAAGTATCCAAGAGGTGAAACTCAATAGAACGTTCTATAGCAACAGCTGTTCCCATGACTCTGTTATGCCGCCACCATTTTGGACTGAACACCACATATACTGTACTACACATAGAACATACAGCAGTCAAGCTGTCAAAAGCACCTAAACGTACCAACTTAAAGTGAAATAATTTGTATAATTTGTATAATTTTTCCCATATTAAGTTTCTAACAGACAGTAAACTAAGGTGACAACACAGGAAAAAATATAGATTTTTACTGGACTGATATGCCTATTCAAAGAGTACAGTATTCAGCATTACAAAGCAGAGGCTTCATAAATGTATTTTCCTTACATGAAAAACATCACAAGAATATTCACAAAGCACATGTACAGCATTTCAATGTCCAGTGCATGTGCAGTGAACACAACCAACTATGAGTATGTGTATGACAGACTTTTACTGGTGTAAATGGAACCAATGAAATGTTTCCATTTACTTATAAAAGTTTCTGACCATGCTGGCCATTTTAAGTCCAAAACAACGGTGGTGCTGCGGACTGTCTGCAAAAATTCATGTGAAGATCCATTAGAACAGGGGTGTCAAATATATACATTCCTGGAGGGCCAGAGTCCTGTGTAGTTTAGGTCTTTCCCTATTCCACCACAAATGATTGGTCTCAAGAGCTGTGTTGTAATTAGCACAAGGAGGTGAAGGAGTTTTATCAGGTGTGTTAAATAAGGGTAAACCCAAAAATGTGCAGGGCCCTGGCCCTCCAGGACTGGAGTTTGACACCCCTGCACCAAATCCATTACTAGCTCAAAATGCATCAGAGGCTTGCCTCTCGGGGTTCTATACTCTGTCGTAACGTTAGCCAAAAGCAGGCTTAAGTCGCTTGCTAAACGGAGTTCAAAGTCGTGATTTCTAGAAGCATTTTAGATTTAATAAGCTAGCTTTCGTTTTAGTATCGGTAGTAAAAGATCTTGAGATTACGCACTGCAGTGTTAAACACTGGAATCTGTAATGTTCAAGCAGCGGGTTGCAAGTGTAGATTGTAGCAGCTTCACAACTGATCAATTACCATTATGAACAAATCATCCATCCATTTTCTGAAACCAGCCTATAAACAGCCAAACAGCACATACTTTGAAATGAACTACAAACTTTAAACTTAACCCACCTCTCTAAGTCGAATCATCCCAAAACTCCTGTGTTTCTCATGCTGTTTAGTGATAGACTGCCTCCAGAGTTGCGGACATGGACAGACGCGAGCGTGAGCGTTAGCAGGCATTCCGCGCATGCGTATACAGTGATTCAAGTTCTTTTTGGCCACCGAATCGGTTCGTCCAGTTCACTTTAAAGTAGTGATGGGAAGTTCGACTCAATTAACTGATTCGACTCTTTCGAACTGTCCGTTGTAATGAATCGATTCTAAAATCGATTCTATGATTCACTATTTTTTTCGTCTTTTTATTGCGCCTGACAATGACTCAACGGATCATGGGATCGGATAATAAATCGAACGGTGTCTCAAGATCACGTTATTTGACTGAAAGATGGCGCTGGTGTTCAACAAAAATGTTCAGCTTGGCTATTCACAATAAGAAAAACAATATATAAAAATCAGAAAGTGTGTCGATGCTAAATAAATACGCGTAAATAAACGTGTACAAACAGTTGTATAAACGCCAAATGTGTCATTTTAATGATATATAAATAAACCGTTCGTTTGAGCCACCGACCGAGTGTCCGAAAACTGTAAGTTCGATTCGTTCGTCGAACGGGTTCTCGGGGAGTTACTAATACAGCAACCGAGCCAAATGCAATAAGTGCGTTCTTTTAATGAGATATATATAAATAATGTAAATTTAATAATTTACTGCTGTCATAAATCGGCAATAGATGCGTTTATTTTACCCTATTCATCAGCGCAGCAGCATTCCCGCAGTAACGCCGCAATGGCTCTTGGGATCGGTTCGCGAACCGTTCGTTTGAGTCACCGACCGAGCGTCAGACTTATAAAAGAATATAAAAAGATATATAAAAAGGAAGGTAAACGAAACAAAATATATCAGCGCCACTGCAAAAAAAAGTGTAAGTATTGATTTATTTTTAATAAGAATCATAAACTTACAGAGATCGAGTTTTTCACATAAACATCTTATACAGATTCCAGATTTCAACCATGAAGTAAAGCAATTAAATGAAATACAAAGAAGCAATTAGTCAATATATCTTTATCACTATATATGAATTAGAAAATGTATGTGGAATTTACGAACCAAAATTATAAGATTTGTCATGTAACTCGAAAGTTTAGCATTACATTCGAATTTAGTAATAATATGTTCAGGTCTGATTGCTATATTATGTCCAGTCTTGTTAAGAACAAATTCCTCTACATTATCTCTACAATATAAACGTTAATCGTAAATGCTTTAGGCGTAATATACTGTATAACGCAGACATTTAAACGCGTCTAGTGCGAGTCAGACAAAAAAAATGGATTACAACCGATCGAAATTAAAACAAACCAGCCAACAACAAATATTCAGGTGCAAATTAGGAATGTTGTACTACACGTATTTTAGATTACGTGAATTAACCAGCATGAAGTAATCTTTGCCATATATCAGCTTCGAACATTGAGGTTCAACTGTTTTCCAGAAAATTGAGCTCCACGGTGAACCAATGAAAGGTGATATAGGTGTGTGACCCGCCTAACGTCTCCCCGCCCACAATCCTCGGTGAACCAATTAAAAGACACGTAAAATACGTCACCCGCCCCATCATCCATACTGTACTCAGGGGTAACTTGGTCTATTTGGGCTGCGAGAGAGACAGAGAAAGAAAGAGATAATTCAAGTTAAATGAGCTCCTGAGGATCTTCTGGCTTTGAACAAAGTTATTCAGATTATGTAAAACAATTATTTCAGTGACTGTAGTAAGATCTAAAATGTTATTTTCTCATTTGAGTGGAACTCGTCCAAGAAGAACTATCAATAAAAAAAGAAAGCTAGAGTGAGAACTCAGTCACTGTCTTCGATTTGGTCTTCTGGAGATGCCCCAGGTTCTTCTTCTGCCTAAAAATAATAAATAACAATATTTACTAATCACTTCAATTACTTTTGATTACGCTTAGGTGTGTTGACTATGAGGGAAGGTATATTAACCAAATGTGCAAGGTCAACAACAAACCTGCACAGACATCTAAGACATCACAGACCGGCCCGTGCAGCTGGGGGAGAGCTCGCCCTCTCTCCTCAGCTGCCATCCACTGACCCGGGAAAAGTGTCCTGTTTTAAGCCAAGTACTTCTGCTGCAGCATCCACTGTCTTGCCGAGAACTCCAGGCATATCTCAGCCTTCTGCAGGTTTGATTAAAATGCTAAATATCAGTAACTATTTTTTTGTAAGGAAGAAAAAAATCATAAAAATAAAGCTTTTATGAAAACACTGAAATAAAAAATTGCCCACCAGCACACAAACCGTTCATAATTGCTAAATTAGGCTAAAATAGGACTCTCTGAGTGATTCTAAATGAAGAGCCATTTGGGAGCCATAAGAGCCGAATCTTCTAAGAGAGCCGAGCCGAAAGAGCCGAATCTTCCCATCACTACTTAGAAACCACTTAAACGCCGCTAGAGGTCACTTTGTTTCCGGTATATCTTAAAACCATGGGGTTCCATTTGTGCCAAAAATATGTCGAACATTTGTCCTTTGACTACGTCGTTATGCGTGTCGTTCTGATGTCCTCTGACTGTGTTATTAATGTCGTCTTGTATCGTTTGGATTCCAGTTCTGTTGTATTATTTTCCCCGTTTGTATTGTCAGTCTGCTGTATCATTCTGCAACACACCAAGCATTCTCCAATATACTTAATTATTTATCAAAGGTATTAAACAATTCACAAAGTTTACTTCTGTCAAAATCAAGTCAGGATTTCTTCACTTTTTCTAGTCGTATACACAGGTTAATTACCTGCATTATCTGCACATGCTTTCTTGACCATATAAAAAGATCTAGTCAGGCTGATACTGACCAGTCTGATTTGTGAATTTATTTTCACACTCCTCAGTTCACCTGCCAGTGACTGATAAGTTTGTGAAGCAGAAGGGGTTTCACATTGGAACGTTTGACATTGGAAGCCGACTTACAAAACTCTCACTGTCAATCATATTAAAATATATATTTGTGTTAGACGAAATTGACTTGTAAGAAAAGTCACAAGGGTATATTCTAGTACCTTTGCTTGTTTATTTTTGCGCATTTCACTACAGGTAACTCTGCGGCTAAGTGGAATTGCAGGTGATCTAATCCCAAAACCCCCAAAAATACTGAGCCACAAGATCCAAACCAGGCTCATATTGACCAGTCTGATTTCTGATTTTTTTCACAAATCAAATGTGGTCAGTCGGTCATAGGTAAGTGTGTGTATCATGCAGGTGGCGGGGGAAGTGCCGTTTTTACACTTGAAATGTACTAACAGTGAATATACCCTTATAAATCACAATATCCATAGTTTGTCACAGAACGTAATTTGCTAAAACATTAAAAATATATTTGCACGCATATCATCACTTTATTTACCTCCATGACCACATACCATGGTAATATTTGGGCGACATCACAGACAAGTGGCCAAAACACTTTGTTTTTCACAAAACGGCACTTTTCCTACCACCTGCCTAATACACACATTCTATTACCATGGCATGTGGCCATTGATGATATCCGTGCAAATATATTTGTGAATTTTAACTACATTTTTACACAAAAGGGCTTAGAGTGAGATTCCAGCAGTGATGGATTCCAGCATCATCGCCAATGCCGTGTTTCCGCGTTACACATGTTGGTGTGTGCGCGGCCCGGGGAGTAAGACTCGTCAAGCCAAAAAGGCGCATCAAGCAGAACCCCCAAAAACAGCACACTCAATATAAGCTCATCGTGAAATTAGAGGTGCCTCTCTATGGTTTATCCCTTTTAGCTGTTTTACGACATTTTTTTAAATGTCCACACAAACATTTTTGAAGGAGACATACAGCTAATAGAAACAAGTATTATATTGAACAAATGGCTTTCATGGCTTTCTAAATCATTTACCGAAAAGAGTCCCACTTTTGCATAGTCCATCATAAATAAATAAATCCTTCAATGTGTTGGAGCTAGGTTGCATTTTAAAAATCTACATAATTTCCGCATCAGTGCAGAATCTTTCGAAAACTGAATCGCGGTGCATCATACAAACGAACAGGTAGACTAATTTGACATTCAACAACACTGTCAAGGAAAGGGAGAATGATAAAGCGATATTCCCAGCCACACAGTCAAAGGACACATCAGGACGACGTGCATATCGGCGCGTTGACATGTTTGGTCGGCATGCAATACAACAGTCAACCGACGGGGGGCGCGAAGACGACAGAATTACAGTCGAATCGACACAGACAAGTGTTTTATCAGGTGAGCAATCGACATAGTTAAAATGTTCCCTAGGCCGCCTCATTGGTGTGTGCGGCTGAGAACCGGGCTTTCCTGCAGTCATGGGGTGTGTTAGATATTTTGAGTTTTTTGTCACCTTGGTTAATTCTTCTTGTATTTCAGCTTAGGTCTTGTGTCCTTTGTTTTGTCTCCTATACCCTGCCCTGCCTGTCTCGTTCTGTTCAGTTTTTCTGTTCCCAGTATCTCCTAGTGTTTGAAACTGAGGTTTTGTTAATTACCCTCACCCACCTCTTGTTTCTCTAATATTCAATTTTGGTTAATCAGCTATAGTCTACACCTGTCCCTTGTCCCACTGGTATTTAAGTCCCTGGCATTTTTCTGTTCCTCAGTTGGTCATTGTGTTTGCTTCATTCTTATTTCATCTTGCGGGTGTTTAGACTTCTTGTGGTAACCGGTTTGCCTTTTTTTTTCTATGCTGTGACACAGATCGCCTGCCACTCCACAATGCCCTACTGCAACAGTATAGCTTATCCATCCATTCACCCACCCATTTTCTGAAACCACTTGTCCTATTCAGGGCTGCAGGGGTCTGAGCCTATGGGCAGAAGGCAACAACCCATCACAGGGCACAGTCATACAATTTACACCTATAGGCAATCTGGCACCTCCAATTGACCTTTTTGGACTGTGGGGGGAAACCAGAGTACCTTGGGGCGGGGTGAACATGGGGAGAACATGCAAACTTCCCACACGGAGCCATGGCAGAGGCTTGAACGCTGGTTCTAGAGATGTGAGGCTACAGTGCTAACTACTGCACCGCTCTGTCACCCGCACAATATCGCATGTTAATCATATAATTTAATTGGATATAATAATAATAATAATAATAATAATAATAATAATAATAATAATAATATAATACATCATATAATTTATATTGAAGAAATTTATAAAATTAATAAAATATTATTCATTGTTTCTTGTGCAGGGCAGGTTTTAGTAACTTGACAGTAAAACCAGTTTAGCAATAATTTGGCACCAGTTTAGTTAAATTGCTGCTTCTATTGACAGAGAAATCAGGTTTAACTTAACATGCAGTTCTGTGTTAGACCATAAACCCATTAGCAGAGCTGGTTTTAAACCAGGTTAAGCCACGGACAGAGCAAAGACTGGGATGATGTCACTTATATGCTGCCTGAGATAGAGAACAGACCAATATTTTCAAAGTGATGCATACTTCTTCCACTATGAAGTTGCTGTCTGAAATTTGCATAATATTTAATCAATTTCATTAATGATATTTTTACAGAAGCGCCTGTCCTGTTCATGTGGTCATGTTATACTTTACAACTGTATTTGTGAAGAAATTAAAGTAACTAGGCATATTTTTAACTATATATTTTCATTACACCAAGTTCGGTTATTAATTTTGAAACATAAAATTAAACCTGCTGATTTTGTAAAGTCTCCCACTGAAAGAGAACCACATTGTACAAGCTAATCGATGTCTTTTTGAAATCATTGAAATCATGACTGCTTGTGAAATTAATAATTTCAGCGCCCCCTGTCTGTTCCCAGTGCTATCGTCATGCTTACAGTCATGTAATATTATATAATATTATATAATAATTTTGTCCTGGGTATTTTTAACGTTTTGTGTGGAATGTCTCAGATTTGACTTGTTCTTATTGTAATGAGGGTAATGACTTTTATTTCATTTCCTTTTTAAGTTCTGTAGTAAAACATTTCATCAGGTGTTTCTTTGATTACAAACTCCGATTTACAGAATAGTAAAACAGCATTAACAGGCGGCTGCTAACAAAACAGCAATGAGGAAGCAGAGAGAGAGATAAGGTTAATGTGTAATTTGACCTGAATGGCTGTTTGTGTTGAAGTTCCTCTAAGGACCTTTCTCAGCCGTTCACTACATACTGTGACCTTCATCTGTTGAAAATGAGTACCATGAAGGATACAAAGTCTACAAACTTTAATGACAAACAATATAATGAAAACAAATTCAGTGAACTGACAGAGTCTAGACAGAGGAGATAAATAAATTCAGTTAAATAATTACTTTATTATTTCAGTGTGAAATATAATACAGGCAGTCCCCAGGCTATGAACGAGATCTGTTCCTTTCCCTAAGTCTTTCTTTACGTGAAATATTTTAAATTTGGATACATTTCTTTTTAAATGTAAATAAAATCTAATCTAATTTCTTGAAGTGGGTAAAATAATAATACAGTAATATTAAAAGTAACTACATATAAACCACTGAAGCCGCACAATGTTTTCATGAACTTCCTGTATTCGATCCTTCAAAAGGAAGCCAGTACAAAGACCCTATTTAACAGAATTTTACTTAGAGCAGGTTTTGAGTTCTGCAAAGTGACATTCTTACACTTTACAGGTTGTGACATTTTTACACTTTACAGTGCTCCCAGCTGGTAAAGTCCCCCGCCAACAAGGCACTGCTTCCAAAAGAGTGGGGGGTGTTTTATGAGTCCATCTTAAAGAGGGCACCGGCGGGGTCCTGCGAAACACAGCCTCAGGTGAGAGGCTAACCATTCTGTCGTTTGCCAAAGAGACACATTAAATCTCACTTTACACAGAAAAAGATCCTGTTGTCTGCAGTAAAGGGTTCATTTTCACGGACGACGGATTTCACCAGCAAGGAAAGGAGAGAAGGATAATTTCTGGAACATAGACTAATATTCACGTCCCCTTCAGAAAACATCACTAAAGACAATTTATACTACAGTGTCTCATTAGGAAGTAAAATATGCGTTTTGAATAATCATGGTACAAATTATTATTGCTCGATACTCTGCAATTTGCAACCTATTGATTATTTCTAGAACCAGACTAAATAAAGGATGTCCATTGTCCTTCTGCTTTAAGAATTGCACTTGTCTTATATATTGCTGACACTTATCCCTCTGAATGTCCCTCACAGTCCATGGTGTTTAAATAATCCTCTGGACCCCGTGTCCAGTGACAGCCGGCCAGCTGCCAGAATCCCATGTGATCCTGCCGGGCAGGTTGGTGGATATCTGCCCCTACCTCCGAGGAAGGTGATCACGCTGTCCGAGGCTGCTGCCGCTCGTCAACTCCAATCCCCGCCGGACTCCTTCCACCTGCGTCCTGGCCCCTCGCAATAAGAAGGCTCCGGCAGTGTCGGGCTGCTGCCGATGGCGTCAGAGGTAAGCCATGCCGCTGTGCACGCTGGAGGGGTGCCTGGACAGCTGGATGCCAGGATGGATGGGAGGTGGCATGGCCGGGTGCAGCGAGGGCTGCAGGGAGGGCTGGCGGGAGAGGTAGCCGTAGCTCAGGGTGTGCGGGTGTAGCGGCTGCGGCGGGTACATCAGGAGGGGGCCGCCGCGGGGGTACGGCCGCCCGTCGGGGTCTTCTTTGTCTCGGGCAGTGCTGCAGCAGGCGAAGATGCAGCCTCCGGCGAAGAGCAGGGCGGCAGAGACCCAGCCGATGTAGAGGGCGTCCCCCAGCTCACGGCGCTGCGCGTTGATCAGCAGCGGGTTGTAGAAGTCCTGGATGATGACGTGGCCCGTCCAGGAGACGGGGATGAGGACGCAGAGGGAGGCAGCCAGGATCATGCTGCCGGCGACTATCAGCACCACCCGCTTGGCTCTGGAGTTGCCCCTGATGCAGGAGGTGCAGCTCATGCCGCTGATGGCCACCAGGACGCCAAGGCCGGCCAGCGCCACGGAGCAGCACATGAGCCCGCGGGCCGCCTGCAGGTCGGGCGGCAGGTACAGCAGCGAGTCGTACACCTTGCACTGCATCCGGA
>JAODKK010000036.1:12419483-12430556 GCA_026774405.1 Petrocephalus microphthalmus | reverse complement strand
GCATAGGGACTTCAGTCTGAATACAGATCAAATAAAAAGGGTTCTGTGGTCCAGGGTGTACTCTTCCTGGAGCTGCGGGTTTCAGAGCAGTCCGGTTGAGTAATGGCGTGCATGAAACAAATGTAAGAAAAATATGTGAATATGGGGTCTACTGGATTGGTGATGAGCTTGTGAATAAGGGCTTCAATTCTTCTGTATATAGCTCAAAGATTTACCTGCATTGCTTGTTATTGAGGTAACAGTATCATGGAATTCTGTGGTCTTGTTTTCATAATGTGTATAATTTACTAACATTTAGATGTTGATATGTTTCTGTCTATCTATTTCTGCAGGCTTAGAAGGAATCAGTTGACCCAAAGGCAATGTCTATGGGTTGGGGGAAGGCTATGTCGGATCCATTGCGGAAAGACGGAAGCTGGATGAAAAAAATGTTGTTGCTGCTGTTTTTGGCCCTGGAACTTATGACTGCTCACTCGTCGGCTCTCCTGGGAACTCTGGAACTCCAGCTAGATGAAGAACAACCTGCAGGCACCATTGTGGGTGACATCACTGCTGGCCTGCCCCCTGGTGTCACTGCCTCCCAGTACTTTATTTCTGACCACCAGGGCACCGGTGTGGGCAGCGATCTCCATATAGACGAGAAAACTGGCATCATCAAGACTGCCAAGGTCCTGGACCGCGAGGTGAGGGACCGCTACAGTTTCATTGCGGTAACCATGACTGGTGTGACTGTAGAGGTGACCATCACAGTCAACGACATAAATGACCACACACCCACATTTCCCAGGCAAAGAACCACCTTCAAAATCCCAGAACAAACTGCTATCGGCACAAGGTTTCCCCTGGATTCAGCCACGGATGCAGACAAGGACCAGCTGACCACACAGGGTTACGTCATTAAAGATGGGAATGAGGGGCAAAAGTTCCTTCTGCAGCCCAAGAGGGGAAGCAACAGAGGTCTTTCCTTGGATCTTGTAGTTAATGGCATCTTGGACAGAGAGCAGAAATCATCCTATACCTTGCTCCTCGAAGCCTTTGACGGAGGGTCTCCAAGGAAGACTGGACAAATGATCCTTGACATTATTGTGCAAGACATAAATGACAATGCTCCAGTTTTCAACCAGAGTCGTTACCACGCTGTCATCTTGGAGAACATGCAACCCGGCAGCAGCATCTTGCAGGTGTTTGCTAGCGATGCTGATGAGGGGAACAATGGCCTGGTTTTATATGAGATCAACAGGAGGCAGAGCGACCCTGACCGCTATTTCTCCATTGATCCCCACTCTGGTATGATCACACTCAGCAAGCCCCTGGACTACGAAATGCGCAAAGTCCATGAGCTGGTGGTGCAGGCCAGGGACAATGCCAGCCAGCCAGAGGTCACTAACACTTTTGTCACCATCCATGTCCGCGACTACAATGACAACCAGCCCACCATGACCATCATCTTTCTCAGCGAGGATGGCTCTCCTCGAATCTCAGAGGGGGCACAGCCAGGCCAGTTTGTGGCTAGGATCTCCGTTTCCGATCCTGATTATGGAGAGTATTCCAATGTCAATGTCTCCTTGGAGGGTGGGGAAGGCAAGTTTGCCCTGACCACCAAAGACAACATCATTTACCTTATCTGTGTGGACCAGATCTTGGACCGAGAGGAAAGGGACTCCTATGAGCTGCGAGTCATGGCCACAGACTCCGGCACGCCGCCTCTCCAGGCAGAGTCTTCCTTCACTATCCAGGTCACCGACGTCAATGACAATCCGCCAGCGTTTGACCAGCAGGAGTACACACAGGCCATACCAGAGGTGGTCTTCCCCGGGAGCTTTGTGCTGCAGGTCACGGCCAGGGACAAAGACCAAGGGCCCAATGGGGACATCCAGTACAGCATTCTTCAGGATTATGGAACTCACTCGAGTTGGTTCACGATCGACTCGGCTACGGGGATAATCACCACGGCAACACAGCTGGATTACGAGACTGACCCCAAACCCAGCCTAATCGTGGTGGCTTCCGATGGGGGGCATCCACCGCTGTCCTCCACAGCTGTGGTGAACATCATGTTACAGGATATAAATGACAATGAGCCTGTTTTTGGAAGGAGCTTCTATGAAGTGTCCATCAACGAAAACAGCCCAGCAGGAACCTGCTTCTTGGAGGTAGGATAATTTTTTTGCTGTTTATCGCATAATTATTATGTTCATTTCTAATATAAAGAATTGGTCATGAAATCTTGCTTTATCATATACTGTATGATTTTGCCATCAAGTTATAAAAAATGCTACTTTGGGTTTAGAACATCATTCAAGTTTATTGCCATATTTCACTTAATATGCTTTCTTGTTTTGTAAGGCAATTTTCAGCCTGTACTTCTAAGATTTGTTTTATTTTGGAGCAAAGCCCTGGGTAAAAATCATGGTCAATTTTTTTTTCTACTGTCATCTGAGACAAACGTCAAAGTAGACCGCGGTCGCTGAGGCGCATTAATTTTGATTTTTCTCTGCTGGCCTGGAATCAGTTGCGTTTATTGTAGAACCCACTGGGATTTAAAAATATCTGTTAGGGGTTCACCTGCAGCATGTGAGCTCAGAAGATTTACTCAGGGCTGTCTGTCCTTTTCTTCACCTCTCAGAGAGGGTTTCCTCAGTAACTAAGACACTGCGAGTGAGCGTTCAAAATTTTGAGCTCCTCTCTCGGGTGGAGTACTAGGGCTGCTTTCATTCTGCTTGCACCATCTTAAGGGTTTCTCCAAGGTACGTAATGGAACAGTGCAAATGGGAGCCACATTTCGACAGGTGGGTAACATGGGGCAAAAAAAGCACAGCACGTATAGTAAGAAAAAGTTGCTGCACATTCGAAATGTTTTTCTTTTTCGGATGCTTGATGTTTATGCTCGACTCTCTTTCACTTGGTGATATTCTCCAGCACTTCAAAGACGCACTGTAATCTCATGTTCCAACAGGAGCTTTAGGAAGAAAAATGGTCCCCAAGTTTAAAAATAAAAAAAAAATGCAGGAATTCCACATTCATTACACAGCCTTTTAATTCATATTTCAAACGTGTCTGCGGTTGAGATGCACCAGCCAACTCTGCAAGGCGCAGAACGACCCTGACAAAGGCCCTGGCAAATGAGGTCTGGACCAGAGGCTGCTCTGGGGGTTTGGGGGAAAAGGGGAGGGGGGGCTTGATGCCGTCTGACGGCTCTTGGCACACATTCGTGGAATAGAAGCTGTTAGAGCTCGTCTGGGAGGTCCCCCCCGGGACCCACGGAGCAACGCTGGGCAATGAAACCCCAAATAGGATCGTCCAAGAAATTTGGTTCACAGTGATCATGATGTTTTTAAGGAACTAGATCGAGGGCACGCCGCAGGGATCGCTGAACAGTTCCATGAAAACGTTACTCGATATTACTCCCTTTTTCTCACCACCCTTCATCTCTCTCAGGTTTTGATGGAGCTTAGTCAGTTTGGCAAACAGCTACTTCAGACCAGTGAAAGCTTAGCCCCATAGTAGGAAAGGTGCAATGCTTACATTATTATTATTTCTTTTCATATATCTGAAGTGATACACTACTTTGCATTTGTGCCTCCACCGTGCCCTGCTTTGTGGCTAGGTGGGGCGCTTCTGGAAATCTGCAGCGCACCACCCCGATGTTGGAGACACTGGCACCTTGGACCTGGCTGAAATGCCGTGACCTAGGCCTCATGGTGATCTCTCATTCTAGGGGTGAATAATGTACCCTGGCGTTCATTTTCCCAAACAACAGACCTCCCAGTTGTGCGTACAGCGTGCAGACTGTGATGGCTGTCCTCAATTGCTTTAACGTCCATCATTTAAGGCAGACAGAAGGAAAGCAAAAGAGTATGATATGACATTTATGAGAGCTCTCCTCATCTTTAGAACTACAGTTAAATTTGGACTATTTATAATTGTTGGGAATGACGTGTTACATTTAGTCTAAGCGTTTAAATTACTTTTTCCCCCTGTGCCTCTAAATGTGTTCGGTGTTAAACAGTGCCAGCTTTCTTTTAAGTGTTTGTCCCCCACAATAGGGCCATGGCAGCCTCACATTCGCCCCGGGACTGACCCCTTTGTCCCCGGCTGTGGCGAGGGGTCTCGAGCGGAGGCAGACGTCCCCCAGCCTCTACCTCATGCGGCAGCGAGCCCACACTTCACATCTCTTTCAAACTCCTGGCTGGGAAGGACCCTCCATGGGGGTCGCTCCCAAGTGAAAGGATGGTGTTCTTTTTTTCCAGCGAGCCAGAGAGGCAGCCGCTGCATAATTGGTGCGTTTCGGTTGCGATTCTTCGCCTCGGCAGGCTGAATAGGGTAGACCGAGTGCCATTCCTCCGCGGCTTCTGCCCATACAATGGCGCGCGCGGTCACACTAGGCCCAGTGTTTCCAGGCGGCCTTATCAGCGGACAGCTTTGTTTGTTTATGTCCGCGTAAAACGATGCCGTCGTTTCCCTCGCCAGTGGCGCTCTGCGCGGGCTCTGCGCGGCTGGTTCCGCCGGTGCTGCAGGCGGTTAGACGCTGGCCACAGCAGCGTACACTGCAGGCCTGTCAAGATAAGAATCGGCCTTCTGTCTTGCCTCTCGGCCTAGCGGGAAGGCAGGAGACAGGACGGGGCGTGGGGGGGAGACCTGACCCGCAGAAGGGGGCGGGGTGAAAGGGGGCTTCCTCTCGCTTATGAGGGGGGTCACCGTCTTCCCAGCCCCATATCTGATCTTACATCCTGTCCTGTTAGCTGAGGGAACTAGGAGAGAGTGCACCCCTCTGTTGGTTTCACTGAGGTGAGAGCGTCCAACCCAGTGCCTGTTCTGTTACACCCAGCACCCCTTCCCCCACGCAGTGCTGTTAGAAATGAATACCCCCAGGGTTTTATCCTTTGCAGTCCATAGAGCTTCCTGTCCAGGTCATGTCTTGGGAGCTCTTTCATTTGTCTGAACCCGAGCCCCGTCCTTAAAAACGTGCCACTAACTTCACACACCAGTGTGTCTTTGCTGTGCTCCTGTTGCCATCGGGGTTTGAGGCATGATCATTCTTACAGATTTTTATTATGTTGTGTTTCTTGGCTGCAACCTGGAATTGATGAATAGGAGCTGTGGGAAAATCACAGGCATTTGTGCTCGTGCGAGAATGGGAGTGAATGTGAGAGTGTTAGCAACAACGGAATGAAAGCTTCACAATAAGTGTGAGCAGAGTGAGTGGGGAGGTATTTTTTGTAAAGCACAATAGACACATTTCTTGGCCAGTCCTCTTCCATCTCTTCAGTTCCTCTCTGGAAAGCAGAATGACCCTCCCAGCTGTAGCCCCTTGGTACGCAGGTGTCCAGTGACGTGCCTGATTTATATGCACAAGATGCACAGCTCGCCTCAAGGCTGATACTGGGTTTTGGGCTCTTGGGGTCTGGACTGTGAAGTCTGGAATCTGTGATGTCATAGCAGGCTGATGTCACATCAGTGCTTCTGGCCTGACCTGCCAGGCCTCTGACCTCACGCCTGGTTTGCAGAAACCCAGTCGACTTGTCCCTTACACACCGAGGAGCCGTTCACAGCCTTGGCACTGTTTGTGCCGCGAGAGTTACGTGCCCCTCACAGACACTTCGGAGTGTGTTATAGTGTTAGAGATGTTGTTTTCATAATTCTGTCAGCTAGGTTGTTACCGGCCTTCCCGTTCCCTTTTCCGTAAGCCAGTGAGTAGATTTGGGGCCCCCTCATCTGTAACACCCCTGCCTGAAGGGGAAGGTTGGTCAGCGTTAGCTCAGTCAGATATAATCCGCAGTCTGCTGCCCTCTCCCTCTGCGCAGCTGTGCCGTCGGCCCGCGCTCGGGGTCTCACTCATCCGTCATGGGCTCCTGTTCCTATTCAGCCCTTGGCCCTCCATTGAAACACAGAATAAAAGAAATCCGGGGCTCCTTTTCAGGATCGTTTCTGCATTTTCTCTCGCCCAGGGTACACTCGATTCACATTAAATTGTACAGATTTAATGGGCGGTTTTCTAGGCCGGACTGATGGTTTTGAAGGAAACTGGGAGGCAGTACAGCGGAATGAACAGCACCATATGGAGGTTTATTTTTTTTTAGCAGAAACCCCCTGTTTTGCATCTAACCCCCTCGCTCACGGCTTTGTTTCTCGGGATTGGGGCAATTGTGGAGTTTCCTATTGCTGAATTGACAGATCATGCCCCCTTCCCTTCAAAATCACACTCTCCAATCCAAAAACCCCTGGTCACACTGGTTTAGCACAAATAAAACCGGCCCCTTCCGTCCGCTCACAGCGGCACAAGGTGGAGAGGAAGGCTTTCGGTTTGACCCCAGAAATGGGAGCTGAGACAGAATCCTAGCTTTCAATTGAACCAGTAAGGGGCGGAATAGACTGCTGTGGATGAGCAGCCGGCCAGGCGGCTTTGGGGTTTCCTGTCTCCTCTTTCCAGGATTCCCCGCTTTGCCCAGGGCTTGATTTTGATTCTCCATTCAACAGGCACAGAGGCCGCTTGCTCTCTGTGGATGACATTATTCAGTTACAGTCACATGAAATACTAATAATGCCTTCATATAGTACTCTATTATTACTATCCCCTTTGCTTTAAAGTGGAAGTGACAACAGCTCTTATAAACAACCAAGGCGGTCAGGGAAATGCAGGTTTTTAAGAACACTACAAAGCGACACGGTCATTTTCCTTGATTAAAGCTCGTTCTGGTGACAGTACTGAACAGCTGTAACACTAATTCACTCATGTATCCCCCCCACCCCCATCCCCAAGTAAATTTACTGTCTCTGAAGGAGGGCAGACCTTGCTTTTAGCAGACTGGCTGTTGACCTCTCACTGGGGGGTGTTTGGCCGTGGTGTATAGTGCGCGTGGGAGACACAGCCGCACGGCTCCCCAGAGCAGCGGTGTGAGGGCACGGGACGGCTTGTCGCCCTCCGTCCGCTGGCCTTCTCTTGTCACGTCGCCTACATCCCCCGACGTTTCTTTCCCACACTTCAGGCTCCCTCTGCTTCCCCCGACTCCGCGTCCTTTGTGCACGAGCTCCGGATAGAGGCCTAAGTGGCGCCACTTGGGTAGCCATTTGAGAGTCTTGAGTAACTCTCACGGAGTGTCATATTGTGAAGGGCTAGAGCTCCCACGGATCTCTCACGCCGCAGTCGTACACAAGCCGGCGTAGCGGCGCGCGGAGTGAAGCGGAAATGTGCTCGGCCGCACGTTTCCACACTTCAGACTTATCCAAAGCCTCTGGATGTGATTATTATCATTCATAATTACTCCCGTGGTGTGACGATTGAGATCTGCAGCTTTTGTTGTATATGGCACCATATTTCTCATGAATGAGTCACTGGCTGGCCAAACCAGCTTGGCCCAGTACCCCTCCTTGACACTGTTCCCTAGGTGCATTGCGGCGCCGTCCATGCAGGACCAACTACTACCGCTGACTCTTGAATTGATATTAAAAATGGGTCTATGTCTCATTTTTTCTTTACTTTTCATCCTTTTTGAACCAAAGCATTTAACATTATGAATCACCCCAGTTCCTGACATTAAGAATCACTTCTGCTAGATCATATATGTTATCTGAGTTTCTGTCAAAGACACACACACACACACACACACACACACACACACACACAGACACTGAAAGTTCCAGAGGCAAACCAAGGCCTGTAGTCAGGGTGACCAGTCACATTGGCCTGCTGGGCTGAATTTGGGTTTGGTGAAAGGTCTAATTATGAGACATGGCAGGGAAGAGGATAATTAGCCTACAGCTTATATGCGCCATGTTAGCATAAGCGCGGGAAACGGAAGCGGACCGGCAAGGTGGAACATACGGCCAAGAACAAGCTTTCACTGGAGGCCAGAATCCATGCGTGAGCACAGTCATTGACAGGTCTGTCTGTGTGGTCGGAGCTGACATGACCCCTTCTCTCTACCATGGAGCTGGCCGTCCAAGCTTCCCAGAGCTTCCGGGAGACGAGGTTCTCCCCACCGCGTTGCTTGGCCGGCTCCCTCTCCCCGCCGGCCGTGTTTTTCTCCCCCCAGACCCAGCTAGCACTTTCGCGGTCCCATATGTCCTCGCGGGAGACCGGCAGAACCCCCGAAGCGGCTGGACCACATTCCCCCACGTCTTTGCTGGTGGAAAGAGTACTCTTCCACAGCAGCGGTTTCCTCCAGCGCCTCCAAAACAAGCATTTCTCTTTTTGCCTAAGACTGCGAACGTCATCTTCCAGCACCATTACCTCGCCGTCTTCGGGAAGTCTCGACTCAACTGTCCAAAGCAGAAATCATGCTAACGTGAAGCCAAAGCTTGTGCCATCTTTGCCGCTCATGGAGAAGGTGCGCCACGATGAGCCTTAGGGTCGTAATTGTTGGTGTCAAAAGCATGTATCTAAACGTCTTTGCACCTTCCCGCCTTGGGGATGCCTGTGCTTAATGTGGTCCAAAGGTTTGTCAGTATAAGTGCAGCGTTAATATTGACATTGATGTTGCCGCGGCTCCAGCACTGTGGTCAGTCCTATGTGGAGAGGCCCAGACAGCCTGCGCTCCTTCCCGCGCCATCGTGCAGGAGGGCATCTCAGCATTTCCGCCACCTTTGGCGCTCGCTATTCAGCAGCCTGATGGCCTTTTTGAGATGCTTTGGCGGGAAGTGTGTTTGTTCTGCCGGAACAGCACCGATTATGGAGCCCTTTTGAACTTGCCTGATTGGGGCGCTGATGAAGATGAAGGATATGATTTTGGCAGAGCCCCGCCGTAGATACCACAGCCCGGCAGCCCACTGGTCAGTGTGAGGTTTCTCCTTACCCTGCCGCGGTTAAGAGGGCCTTGGGGGAGTGGGAAAGCAGGACGGACAGCGAGAGCTGTAGTAAGGTCAGACAATGCAGTCTAGTGGTTATAGAATGAAGGGGACAGCAGTGCAGGTGGTGCCCTAGTTTTGCATCCAGCTTGCATCCAGTGGCACACCTGTATGATCTCAGACAGCAACTGCTGGAGTGGAAGAGGAGAAGGGAGCGAGTTTTTGCCCCTCCCCCCTTAAGCAGCCGTCGCGTTCAACCCATAAATCCCGGGTGCCGTCAGCCAGCTGCGCGGTCTGGGAAGGAGAGGACAGTTCAAGCTGTCAGGAAATGTGACAGAAAAATGTCATATCTTACCTTTAAATCGTTCCTTCAGGAGTGATCCGACATGCCTTAATGTGAGCGCAGATGGTTATGAAGATCCTAAATAATATCTCATGGTCGAGGGCCAAGAATATCTCTCCAAGACCTGGCTGAGGATCCTTCCATTGTGCAGTCTAATAGACAGCCGTTCCTTATCCACGTGCATCTCCATTTCTCCTCATAGTAATGGGGCAGCACATGTCCTGCATCATCAAGCATTCAGGACCTGCATTGTTAAGCTTTACTAGGTTATTATCGCAGCTCATTAGATCCCAGTGTTGCAGAAGAACTTGAAAGAATCTGTCAGAGGAGTGCTTAATCTCGCCAGGAATGGAGATATCTGGGCTTCTAGCTGCTTGGGTGCCACCAGCCACAGCTAGCCGAGCCTCCGTGGCTGAGTGTTAGAAGGCGCGGTGGAAAACTCTCTTCAGTTTAATCCTTATCGCAAGTCTGTCATCTGCCGCACCACGCCATCTGTGCTCTGTGTGAACCGGCACATTGGGATTTCCCTGTCCAGGCTCACTCTCCAGCGCCCAGTCCAGGTCTCGCACCTCTGGGGGGAAGCATGGGGGAAGCTGACCATGACCGGGAGGCAGAGCTTCAGGTGGAGGGAGTGGGTCGCTCTTCCTAAGCACATCTGCTTATACTGTGCATACTGTTTCTGTCAAAAGTCTACGGAGCTATATTCCCATACCGATATACAAATCATTCATCCATCCATTTACCCATCCCTCCTCCAAATGAGTGAGCCTGGAATGCATCCCAGGGAGTACAAGGCATCCCCGGATGGGAAGTCAGTCAGGTTCAGAATTTATGGTCACCTATGTAGAAAAATAACGACGTAAAAAATAACGTAATACTGATGCTCTTCTTATTACAGATAGATGCATGAAGCTCTTTTCATCATCTTGATTGGTCTGTAGCACACCGGTGAATTGCGGGCCAAAAGCCACCATAAGTGAATGGCCCTTCCTGTAACAGGGTGGGATCTTTGCGAGTCTCTGCCCAACCCGCGTCTGGGACAAAGCCGCGATTTCCCATTTCTTAACCCAAATGCTGTTGCGTGCCTCTGTCTCTTAGTGACTTAGAAATGTTTGCAAAACATAGTGCTGGAGATTTCTCTATTTCCTGGAGAATATGGGAGCAGATGAGGAATGCGAGGCGAGGGATGCCGCGATTGCCGTAGCAGCTTCTAGTGTCATTACTGTCTGAAGAGGAAGCCGGTAACATAGTAATAATAATGTAATAATAATGTTTCGAAGACAAACAGAAAGGATTATAGCTTCTTTTGGGTCCCTCCATCTGTTTAAACTGTCAGTTCTGTTTAGCAAACATGGTAATGTTATGGTTAATTTTTTCGGAAAATCTTTCCGAAATCCGTGACTTTAGTCCCAGAAACATAAGCAAGGCTGCTTCTGAAGCTCATAAACAGGGTGTTCCTGAGCTAGATCAGCCTCCAGTGCATCGTTTACATTCTCTAATTACTGCACGAGTGCAAACGGGTGCATGCACGCACAGAAGGGGGTGGAGGGGCGTCGCTTTGCTGCGTTGGAGATGGCAGAGGTTGTTACCCAGGGACCGAGCGTGGTTAGGCCCGGATGATTAACCAGGCAAGGGTAATTCCGTGCTGGCAAACAGCAGTGAGCCAGATCATTTACAGCCAAGCAATTAAATGAATGAGGGAGCGTGTAAGGCCGTTATCTGTGACCGTCAATCAGCGTTTGACTCAGACGACACACTCCGGCCACACGGGGTGTCGCTGGCGCCACCAGGCGTCAAGCGCGAGCGGGTCATATTAACGGGGGTGCAGAGGGCAAAGGTGAAAAGGTCGGACGGAAACCGTGGACGAGGTGAAAAGAAGAGGGACACAGGAAATTAAGGGACATGGAAGAAAGCCTCACAGACTCCAGGAGTGTGTGGGGGGGTGG
>JAODKK010000036.1:12136471-12148088 GCA_026774405.1 Petrocephalus microphthalmus | reverse complement strand
TAGTTTTACATCAACATGAAGATCATTTAAACGTCATTTCCTTTGACTGCCTAAGACTTTTGCACAGTACTGTAGGTCACATGCATTGCATGACAGGCCCAAAAATAAATCATTACTTTAGCTGAATAGTACTTTAAAATGATAATGGGAAATATTTATTTTTTGTTGGTTTCGGAAGCAATTTTTATATTTTTTTTCCCCCTGAATCAGTTTATGGAAATGTTTTCATTAACAAAAATGTTGGTGGCATTCCTATATGAACACAATTTACTGATATTTGAGCTTGTCTATGTATTATGCTATAAGCCAATGTAATTCTCATGACTGGCCTACCAAACCCAGCAATTTACATTTAAGTTTAACATAACAGTATAGGTGAAAGTTTTTTTGGCTGTAGGTGAACTTCAACTGTCTGGTTGAGCTACACCTTGCTGTAACTGAAACCTTTATAGCAGATCTTTGGACTGTAGTACTGATAACACCGCTTGACCAAAACTGACTTGTCAAGTGTCACATCTGAAGCTTACCCTGTAATGGGGATCCTCTATAGTCTCCTATGCTTATTTAGTGCATCTTAAATGCTAATTATGAACTGGGATGGAAAGCATCACATGGTTCAGGTCCCTTGGACACCTGGATATGCCCATCCTTGCTCGATGCGCTTGCAGGCAGCCTGCAGAGGGCGCTGTTACACCAGATCCTGCTGTGCCAGGGCCCTTCTGGTCCTGAAGGTGACTCATCAGGGTTTTCTTGCAGATGAGAAGCAGGGCACCCTGCGTCTCAGTAACTTGAGCCAAGCTATGTCCGGGAAGTACGTGTGCCGAGCCAGCAACACGGCCGGCGCTGAGAGCTGCTACATCAACCTGGAGGTGTCAGCCCGTAAGTTGACACCGTACGGACGTCCACTTCCGATTGGATGACTGTCTAATCCGAGTTATCTTGTGCTGGTGTCATAGTAACCGATGTAGGTCTGATTGCTGGGGCTGCTCTGGGATCCATCCTGGGCCTGGTGGCCATCATCCTCTTCCTGGTATTTATTGTGAGGAGGTGGAGGAAGAGGGACAATGATGAAGACATGGCTAATGAAATCAAGTAAGTGCTTGGTCACGTGCACAGTGGTGTGGGTCTTTGTGACTTCCTGCTATACAGGCAGAAGAAATATTTCACTGCCTGTAGCTGGCTGTAGGACACCTGAATGGATATGCTTGGTCACTGCAGACAGGTGCCTCCATCAGCCTGTAGGTACCAGGCTGTCTTTGCAGGCTTTTCTCTGTAGAATACTCCTCAAAGTTCCTCACTCTTTTACCTCAGCTGACCTCATTGTCAGCTTGCTCTGCATTTCTGGCCAATGTGTTTTAATAAAGAGAGAGAAAGGTAAGGAGCATGTGCTGATACATTACTCCTTGGGGTTATGCCCAGGGACACATCTATTAACAGCTGGTGCTCACTTATGAACTCAAAGCAACTTGCTAAGTAACTTTATAATTCCCCACTTGAGGCAGAGAGGATATATTTATAAGCCATAATGAATGACCAACTCTATGTAAAAGACGTGATTTGGCTGCATCACCCAGCCCAATAAGTTTCACATTATCAATATAGACAATTCTCAATATTAAGTCATTACTTCAATGTCCCATTTTTGCTTATAATTCCCTTAGAATTGTCCTTAAATTCATAACATGAGTAAAGGCGACAAACTGGATTCCCTACAAACTTAAATCTTAATTCATATGAACTTTTCTGTCACAGGGCATAACACTAGGAACCACCACCATCTTATTGCTAGGTTTGTGTCTCTGACTGCCTTGTTCAAGGGAATGGGTTTGTCCTATTGATCTGGGTGAGATGTCCCAAAAAAAAAAAAAAAAAACTTTTTTCAGAGATTCTAAAGGTCTGTTGAAAATTTAGTAGCATGGCGGGTGGTTTGAAGTTTAATCATGACTGAATACTTTTACTAATAGTTTTGAAGCATGGAGTGGTGGCTCTGAGGTCAGGGCTCTGCGCCAGCATCCGGAAGGTTGCTGGTTCAAATCCCAAGAGCGATTCTACTCCGCTAACCTGCAATTGCTTTGGCATGGGAAGGACGTTAACCTACATCTGACCCTGTGATCAAGTCCTTCAACTTACTGGGGAAATGTGGGGCTTGGGGGCAGGATTCACACTTCCACCGCATTCGAGCTAGCATGGTGCTGAGGTATCACGTGCTGCATGGCTGCACTCAGGTCCTCACCCCTGAGGTGTACCAGCACATGCCCCCTTATCTATGGCTCCTGTGACAGGGATGCTAAATTACACACACTTTCATGGAATTTGTACAAAAATAGCACATTATAACTTATGCAAAAACATTAGTGTTTAGCCTATATTACAATACGTGCACTTCCCTAACCATTAGGCCAGTGTTTCCCAACCCAGTCCTGGGGGAACACCGGACAGTCCACGTTTTTGCCCCCTCCCAGCTCCCAACCAATCAGGAATACCGAATACCTGGCACAGGTGTAGTGGGAGCGGAGAGGAAGCAAAAACATGGACTGTCCGGGGTTCCCTGAGGACTTTAGGCCACCACCACCCCAAATTTTAACTATAACACCCGGTCCAATGAAATGACCGTAAGTAAAAACTTGCAGTGTTACATTAAGTCTGATAACACATTAAACATTCCCATGGGTGGTAATCTTAGTCAGTCCTGCATCCTGATCAGTTACAGCTCTGGCAAAGCCTTGCATCACCCAGCTACGAGGAATGTGCAGAAACTGGAGCAGGAATAAGTGAGTGCGTGTGGCCCTTGGAAGGCAGGACTTCCTGGGTAGCAGTGAGTACACCTCCATGCCCTCTGGTCATGACAGATAGGGCCAGTAAGTGGGCAGCAGCTGCTGAGCAGCTCATTAACTACAGGAATGAAGGACAGGACGCAATATGGCACACGACCAGACGTGGGTACTCTAAGTCCAAAGAGTAAAAATCCAGACCAGGATTTTGTTTCAACCAACCAGCTGAGTATTAAGAGTATCACAGAGTGCTAGTTGGTCGAAACAAAATCCTGGTCTGGATTTCTATTCTTTGGATCTGGATTACTGACCTCTGTGCACGACATAAGCAGCTGACTAACACTAGAGGACTGGTTAATTAAACGGCAGATGCAGGGCAGCCGTGCTGATGCCTGACCCTGGTCACTCCCCTCTCTATAAGGGAGGACGCTCTGGCTCCCCGGCGAGTATCCTGGGCGAAAAGTGGAGTAGGCGCGGATGACATCTCCAAGAAGGATACCCTGTCCTCCCTGGCTGGCAGACCCTGCCCAGAAAACCACCACCCCCACACGCTGGTGTGCAACGGTGGCTCCGTCATGGCGACGGGCAGCAGCGCGGGCTACCGGCTGCGGCATGCGGACCCCAGCGTGCTGCAGGGCCTGCCGGGGTACTCCACCAATGGCAGCCTACCCCGCGTACCTCCTCTGGTCCCACAGTACAGCAAGCCCATGCTCAGAACTACCCAGGCCCAGCCTCAGGCCCCCTCCACGGCCATCAGCCATGCAGCCACGGCCGGCATGGCCGAGGTGCCCGTCACGGTGCCCGCTCGGAGCCAGGCAGGCTCTCTGGTGTAACTGTAAAAAACAAACGGGCTTTGGGGGAAGACCTTAAAACGGCGAACGGTACAGAACGGCAAGATTGCGATAATGCAAATTACCTACATCTGTATCCTGATTGACAAAATGTTTTTATATTAAAAATGTATTTAATAATGAGCTTACGAAATACCACTTATTTAACATTACTTACACTAGCTACACTGAATTTTTAAAAGCGTGTCCTGTGGGAGATTTGTACATGCTGCTTTTACTTGTGAAAAACAACTTTTATAAAACACAGAACTGTGAAATGGACTTGACTGAATTAAGTGTTCCCGTTTAGTTTCCTCTGATGTTTTTTGAATGTGACGTGCTACGTTTAAGGGAGGGGAGAGGTTGGGTCACAATCATAGTGTGTCCAGTACGTGCAGGTTACTAGTGAAACCGTGAAACAATGCTGGTGCCGGTCTGTGGAACCAAAATGTGATTATAAAAGATCACACTGACTTCTAAATAAAATTTCTATCTGTTTAACACTGTCTGCACTGGCAAATCTTACGGACAAAAGACACCATACCTCTGAACACACCACTTACGTGTAAACCATATAAGTTATGAGTCTCATAAGTAAATTACATTCACGTCGTAACTAACATTTGCTAGACCTGTTCATGGTGTGTACCATACCATATCTGGAATTATGCAGTACTTCTGTGTACAGGTTGCCATATTGTAGAGAGGTATGCAGAACAAAACAGCAGGCTTATCTAGCGATAAGAGGGCACAGTAGGCGGGATTATCAAACACCTTCCTCCAGACTGGCCTGCCTCCCTCTGGTTACTTCCTGAGGCCCCATTGGGTTAAACAGGACTGTCATCTGACAACATCCAGCAGTTCAAACTATTGAAATTTTATTGCCAGCTCCCAAGACTCACTCTCTGGATACTACTGCACCCTACAAACAATAGGTTTTTTTTAATTATGTATTTTTTTCAATTTCATCACAATAATTATAAAGAGACAATGAAAAAAAGAAATCTCTAGCGCAAGATTTCGAAACATACCTATTCCAAGCATTTTTAATTCGGGAATCGGCCAAAAATCGGGAAAGCCCCGTCTTGCCCCAGCCACGCCTGTGGTTTCGGTGGCCCCAGCGTCCTTTCTTAAACGGGAACGCCCCGCCGCGACGCCGCCATTATCTCGACTGGTGAGCAAACAGCCGAGGCACGATGAAGGCTCTGCTACCTTCACAGACATGGATCCTGTGGGCCGTTTTCTCCTGCTTCGGTAAGCTACCAGCCTACAGGAGGCCGAAACTGGCACAGAACCACGAAAATACAGAGAAACCCTGCACACGTGTAGAAACTTCCACTTTTTTGAAACTCTGTAGCCGTTTTCTAACTTAAGGTACTTCTTTTGCTTAAACATCACCATCGGTAAACGTCTTATCGTATGTGAATAGTGAAAAAAAGAAATTAATTTCACCATGACTCTGTGGGGAGGATTTTATGCCCTCACTGGACTGGTGAGTCACATGACGAAGCCCCAGGTGGACCTGCATGCCTCTCTCCTGTGGGACAGGTTCCGTCTCAGAAGAACAGGCGGTCACCGTGGAGAAGCAAGTGTTTGCCCGCGTCGGGGACACAGCCGAGCTCACCTGCAACTACCAGGCTAAGCCGGAGCCGGGATTCACCGTGGAGTGGCGGCATGCCTCTGTGGGAACGCCCGCCATAGAGGCCCGCAGGGTAAGTCCGGAATCCCCCCCGAGGTCCGGACTGTACTAACACCACCATTCTGTGACAACTTCAGCTTTGGCTCCATGTTTAAACCAGTACTCTGCCGACATCTGTACTCTAATCTCCTCTGTTCAGGTTACATTTGATGCATTGATACAGTCAATGGTTATCCTTCTTACAGGTGTTCTACTACAATGGGAAGGTGTACTGGATTGGGTCCTTAGAGAACCGAGGAGTGCTGGTGCAGAACCCACCGGTTCAAGGCTCCGCCTCCATCCGCATCCTGAGCGTGGAGCCATCTGACGCGGGGCTGTACATCTGTGACGTCACCGACCCCAGCAACTGGGCGAGCAGCGGCCAGGGACGGGTCAACTTCACGGTGCTCAGTGGGTACCTGCAGACGGCGCCCTCTCCAGGCAGGAAAAATCTGTCCGTGCGAGACGCCCATTCTGAGATCCGGCGTCCATTCTGCTCGCTGTTCCAGTGCCTCCCTCCGCAGCGACGTGCTCCGTGAACGGAGACGCCTACCCGGGAAATGACGTCACGCTGACGTGCGTCGCTCCCCACGCCGTTCCTGCCCCGACCTACGCCTGGAGCCGCGAGAAGAGCGCCATCCAGCTGCCACTGCAAGACATGGTGGAAGGTAGGCGAGAGAGCAGCTGCACACAGGCTTCCCGTCCTCCCTGAGGCAGCCCCAAGGAAGCCTTACCAAGGCTGGGCCCACATCGCCTGAACCCTCACGTGTAAGACGTGTAAAACAGCAGCCACAAACCTCCAAAACTGACAAAGTGAACTGCATCAGCAGCAGCACAAATGCACCGAGAGGCTGGCTAGCATCCAGACTATTGTGCCTTTCTGCCTTACTCAGGCTATACGGCACCAGCCATTACCGGCTACGCTGTGCCTCTCATCAGTCTTCTCCTCTTCGCCTACAGACCAGCAGACAGGCTCCTTGATCTTGCGCAATCTGTCAGCTCCCTTCTCAGGCACCTACACCTGCAGGGCCTCCAACGAGCTCGGGGGCGCCTCCTGCACCGTAGTGCTCAGCGTCAGCTGTAGGTACCCGGTGAGGGCTGTGCTCCCCGTGACCGCCGTGCTCTGGCACACATCTCAGTTTGTTTACTACCTAATATTAAATTACACAGATGCTAGATGCTTCTAGCTGTCAACAGCTGGCCGTACAGAATGACAATAAACAAGTATGGTTATATCTTCACTTCTTCACTTATAGAGGGAAGGCAGAGGTCAAATGACAGATGGCCTGATGTTAGTGTACTCTGCAAGCATGTTTTTCATCAAAGTGGTTTAGCCCCGTGACCTGGTCCACGTGATGCGGCTTTTAAACCAGGGGAGCCAGCGTGCGTGCGTGCATCACCCTGTTTCTCCCTTTCAGACACCAGCAGTGCAATGGTTGCTGGTACTGCCGTGATTGTCACCTTCATCATCCTCCTCCTCCTCGGGGCAGTGATTGGCTACTTCCTGTGGTATAAGAAGAGAAATCGCAAAAGCACCAAGGAGGACCATGACCCGAGGTGTGCTCCGGTTCTTTATGATTACACTCGCCACCGCGCTCCCTCGCCTAGCCCTAAGATGTACTGTGAGCCGGGCCCACGTCCCACCCCAAAGCCACTGCGGGAGGGTCCACGGGCGCCTCCGTCTGGTTCTGCTTCCGGTCTGACTGTCCTGTGCTGCACAATCCACAGAGATCCACCACAGGAGCCCGCTTCAGCCGTTCCGTTAAGGCGGAGCCCCGAATACGGGCCGTCCCACATTTCAGAGGACGGGGAGGATCAGCTCATCCCAACAAAGCCCAGCATCCTGGTGTAGGAGAGGCCCTAGCAGGGGACGCGACTCAACACTCCTCATGACAATTTCATTTTCTTTTTTCAGTTTCCTACATCAATTATTTTCCATAAATCAGATGCACATCAGTAGTAGCTGGTACAGTACCAATGTAAAAAAAAAAAAAATGTATATAAAAATAATACAGCTTATAAGTTCACAATTTATACAGCACTGGACGACAGAGTGCCAAATTACCAGGGCAACAACTGGCTGTAATCATCTCTTAGGATACGGCCATATGGCTCTGCCTCATTGCACGACGCCTCGCACAGACCAGTGACAGAGCTCCTAAGCAGATTAGTCTGACCGATTACGTTTGATTTGTATGTTGTAAATGAGACAGACCACAGTAATGCAATTGCAATTAGAAGCTGGATGTGGTGTTTTTGTGAGCTTTTAATGCTGTTTTCCAGATGCTGGTAACAATGGTATGAATAAAGATCATACCTGATTGACCTATGCTTTGACCACGTGATCATTCATATAAACAGCAGAGCGAGTACAATCAGCATATACTGTACATGTGAGTGCTAGACAGCACTCAGCAAGCAATGACAGACTCACCCTCCACATCTGTATCATCAGTCACAACCACTTTTAGCCAACAATTACAGAATCTCCACCACCTTACAGCACTAGTATACTAAACCTACCCAGACATCATCTTTTAAACATGGATTAAGGAGAATCAGAAATAAGAACAGAAGTTACACAGAAGTTACACAGCCAGCATTATGGGAAAGTGAGTGTAAATCATAATCAAATATAGCATGATGCACAATGAACAACTGCTTCCAGAGACATGGCTGAACAGAGTAGCTAAAACCAAAGGGGAGAGACTTAATAGGAGGAAAGTGAAGCCAAAAGGTAGACTGAATTGAAATGTCCATGATTTTACTGCAAAATGCTGAGGTATGGGTAAGTGGTGCCAATCTGAAAGCCAATGCCAGCACTGCGGGACCAGTGAGGACTGTGGCTGATTTTGTGCAAGATTCATGAAATTATTCACTGCAAAACACTGCAGGGACACATTTCTATAATTATCAGCATATTACAATGAAAACTAGAGGCTCCTCCCACACAATGAGTCCCGGTTAGGCAGCACCTGCTTACGAGTCCGTCAGCAGGCTCCTGGAGATGATCATACGCATCACTTCATTGGTACCTGAGGGGCAGAGAAACGGGGGAACCACACGATGCAACTCAACTGAGCAAGAGATGGCGGGGTACTCATTTACCGACGAGCTTAATGTAAATCCTCACTAACACGCAAGACTAAAACACACTAAAGCACAGGGGTACGGAGGATGATCGGTTTTATTTTTACCTTCCAGAATCTGGTGCACCCTGAGGTCTCGCACGAACTGCTGGACCGGGTAGTCTTTGAGGTAACCATAGCCCCCAAACATCTGGAGAGCTTGGTTACAGATCTGTGGAATGGGGAGCCAATTGCGTCTTTATGACAGTCACACAAAAGGGGCAGACAGCTTCTGTCCTGAATGGCGCTGCTAAGCATCATTATCTACTGGCTTATGGAGCCACTTAGAAATGTGAAGCTCTCAGGATATCCATAGGGCAGACTGCCAGGGATGTGTGAACTTATTAAACTTGGGGGAGAGAAAGAAATGTCACATGCAGTCGCCGGTTATAAGATGTTTGGGTAAAGACGCTGCCACAACTTTATTACTGTAATGGGTGATTAAGTGTAATCCTAGTCTGAGCCAGTCACCATGGGAACCTCACCGCGAAGCACTCATCCGTAGCAAAGAGCTTAGCCATGGAGCAGAGTGCCACAGCGTCGTCCCGGCCCTCCTGCAGCGAGGTGGCCGCCTGCCGCACCATCAGCCGCGACGCCACCAGCCGGGTGGCCATCTCAGCCAGGCGGAACTGCAGGAACTGCAGGGAGCCATTCAGAATTCGCCTCTCAGAGCCCGGCAGATCCCACGGCTCTCACCCACAATCCACTGCTCTTACCGAGGCTCCGGCTCACAGCACTAACTCTACACCATCACACTCGATCAATGCCATCTGCTTTATGTTGCCTATTAATGAGGGGCTGATTGTGTCCTTAATTCCCCAAACCAGTGAGTCAAGGCACACAGAGAAACAGATTACTCACAAATACGTATACGGCAAATTACTTTGAAGTGGTTGTATACATTTCAAGCATAACATTACTTAATTTATCCATCCACCCATTTTCCAACCCGCTTATCCTTTCTGGGTCCCGGGGGGTCCGGAGCCTATCTCGGAAGCGACGGGCACGAGGCAGGGAACAACCCAGGATGGGATGGGTGCCCATTGCTGGACACACTCTGCATGTTTTTGGAATGTGGGGTGAAACCGCAGTACCCAGAGGAAACCCCACAACGGCATGGGGAGAACATGCAAAGTACACACGCGTGTAACCAGGACGGGTTTCGAACCCCAGTCCTAGAGGTGTAAGGCAACAGTGCTAACCACTGCACCACCATGCCACCCCCTTAATTTACCTATATCATTTTTTTACACTATTTCCGTAAATTGTTTAAATTTTATATTTTAGCAAACCCAAAGCAGTATTCTGCTAAGAGCAATACAGTAATATAAATCTCATATAAGTGATCCTAACTAAATACACAGACAGAGCAGGATGTTTACAACTGATATAAAGTGCACATACTGTATATAGGAAAACCTAAGACACGCATGACAGTAGTTCACCAGTTACGGCACATCCCGTTCACATCCCGTTCACGTCCCATTCACAGCGCTCACAGCCGCATGCTCTTGTACCTGGCTCTTGGAGAGCATCTCCCCAAACTGCTTCCGCACAGTCAGGTGCTCCCTGGCCAGCAGGATGGAGGCATGGGCGGCCCCCAGCGAGCAGGAGGCTGAGGGGACCAGCAGCCAATTCACACACATTTCCACTGCAGGGCATCCCCCACCTCCCCTAGCCCAATTGCAGGACTACTGCACCTGTGACCCGGACAGCTGCACAAACCGACCGATGTTAATCCGGCCCCCGTTGAGGCCCTTCATGGCGATGTTGAATCCCTCGCCCTCCTGACCAAGCCGATTGGCCGCTGGCACAGCACATTCCTCAAATATGACGGCACGTGTTGGCTGGGAGTTCCAGCCTACCTGTTTCAATCAAACAGGTTCCCATCAGAACTACACATACTGGAGCAGAGCATGAACATGGACTCAACTCTGCCATCTGGTGGACATTTCCCCTTACGTCAACAAAAAGTAAAAGTAAACGTAATAGACGCGACCTTTTTCTCCTTCTTTCCGAAGCTCAGTCCTGGTGTGGACCTCTCCACCACCATGCAGGAAATGCCCTTGGCTCCCGCCCCCCCAGTGCGGCACATGACCACGTACACGTCCGACTCGCCCGCACCGCTGATGAAGGCCTGCGGGGGGCAAAGGCAGGCGTGAATATATGGGATAAGGGTCCCAGATGCCAGGTGACCCGCTCTGATTTCCGCAATACCTTAGAACCATTGAGGATATAGTGGTCGCCTTTGCGCTGAGCGCCGGTCAGCAAGGAGGCCGCATCGCTGCCACTCCCTGGAGACGGGGAAGGAAGCAGCTGTGCGTTAGAGCAGACCGGCCACTCCCTCCAGCAAACTCAAGTTTCATGCTTTATACTGCGTTCCATTTAAACTTTGACATCAAAATTCCCTGAGTTCCCAGCCGGAAATTTCAACTGGAACGTCCCCGAAGTCGGAGGAACCTCAACAACCCCGACCACAGAAATCAAGATGGCTGCACCCTTCATCAACATAAGTGAAAGCTGCAGTTATATATTGTTTATTAGCACTTACATCTTATTTGTGGCTCTTTAAATTGGTCGTACACACAGTACTATCTGATTGCGATCTGGGGATGGGTTGCTGCAGTATGTGCAAAGCACAGTGTAATCTGTTATTACCTGATATTGCTAACAATGGCTAAGAATGAGCCTGGCTAGAACCAGATTTCAGAAAGCAGGATTTCTTGCTTAGCCGGATAACTTGTTGGATTCAACGCAGTCGGGGCTAAATGTAATTGAACGAAGATAAAGGCAATTTAATCTGGGGTAAAATAAATCAGACAAGTTATCCGTTTAAGCAAAAAATATTTCTTTTTGAAACCGGTCCCTGGCATCGGCAAGTGGCTTTTCGACTTTACTGGAACGTGCTTAAGTCAGGTGCGTGTCATTCCCAGCGCCGACTTCCGAGCCCCGAGTTAAACGGAACGCTGCATTGTCGTCACATGTTCTGAGGAACACGGTGATATCCTTGCGCTACAGTTGCAGGGTAGGGCATCGGGGAACAGGACAAGCGGCAGTACAAGACGAGACAAACAGAAGAAAGACTCATGGGACTCAAGGCTGAGGAACAATCTTCTGACACCGGAAGGACACACATCATTACACAAAATAAACAGAAATAAATGCCCGGCAGCCTCAATGACTTTGTCTCGTCTCCTTTCCACTTCGGGG
>JAODKK010000036.1:12080814-12092305 GCA_026774405.1 Petrocephalus microphthalmus | reverse complement strand
GTGCTTTTTCCTCTAGATCCGGCCCGAGTGGTCAAAATGCCCTCCGTGATGTACGTCCCGAGGAAGATGACGGGTTACATCCGCTGCCCCGCGGACGCCAGCCCTCCGGTGGCGTGGGTGAAGTGGGAAAAGGACGGGCGTCCTCTGAGGATAGAGAAGGTGCTTCGGCGTTGGCCAGCGCCGGCTGCCGCGTGCTGCCCTCTGAGCAGATACCTGCCAGTCACCTTGGCAGCGAGCATCAGCCAAGCAGGACAGGGTTATGGACGAGTAGGAACATGCGGTTAACAAGCAGGACATGCAGTTGACCAAATTATCTCTATATCACCATGAGCTACACTTCTGCTTACAGAGGTGTAATTACAATATTGATGAACTGACACCTTTTATTGCTTTGGCTGCAATAGCGGAGCAGTTCAGGAGGAACCGTAAGGTGATGTGAGGTCTACTTTTGGCATTTTGCCACATGGGTGAGGCTGGATCTTCCTGCTCCTAGGAAGGGCCCTGCATTTATTTCCAAGGCGCAATCTGGATGGACAGCTGGTTACACGGCATCATTGATCAGCCAATCATCTACACCCCCCACCCCTCCCCCCCCCGCAGCACCCAGGATGGAGTTTAACAGACGACGGGAGCATCCGTGTGATGGAGGTGACAGAAGAGTCAGTGGGCACCTACACCTGCATGCCTTACAACATCCTGGGTACTACCGGAAGGTCCCCCCCCGCAAAACTGGTGCTAAAGGTACGAGACGGCACGACCCGAAGGTGCAGGCTGACGGTTCGCGTGGACTGGATAAGAGAGTATAAAAGTACTTCAGTGGTATGCGAGGTTGCTCTGTGCTTCCGGAATAGAATGAGGTCCAGGGAGAACGTGTCTATAGATGTATGGAAGGTGGCGTCTCTTCGAGCCGGGTGCGTTTCTGGTCTCCAGGATCCGCCTTACTTCAGCGTGAGGCCCGGCCCAGAGTACAGACAGGATGCTGGGAAGCAACTGCTCATCCCCTGTGCTGCTTCTGGGGACCCGGAGGTCCCGACAATCACATGGAGAAAGGTAGGTCAGCACATCGGAATGAACCGCCCAGTGCTGGTCAACCCATTGCCTAGAGTGCCATCTACTGGTGCCCCCCCCCCCAACTCCTCATCCTGGATGCTTAGGGCTCCACATGGGCCTTGACCAGCATCGATTAAACCTGTAGAAGGTGGAAGAGCCAATCAGGATGAAAGCTGGTTCCCAAGCTCTCCCACACCTGTAGATGGTCCGATGGAGGCTGATGCGTGCCTTCCTGTAGCACCTAGAGCGAGGCAGGTGCCGCGTTCCGGTGACGCCCGCTGAGCGCCGTGTCCCGTCTCAGGTAGGAAAACCAAGCGTGAGCAAACACAGCGTCATGCCCGACGGCAGCCTGCAGTTCCACTCGGTCAGCAAGGACGACCACGGCGAGTGGGAGTGTGTGGCCACCAACGTCGTCACCAGCATCACGGCCAGCACGCGCCTCCTGGTGGCCGGTAGGCAGCTCTTCTGGTCGCCGTCGCCTCTCCGTCATCCCGGTGATACCGGTGTCATCCTGGTGACCAGTGCACCAGGAAACACACTGCCCGTGGTGATCGACCAGGAACCGGGAGACTACCCACTGCCACGCCACGGGACGGCAGGTTTTAGCGAACAAGCAATTAGCACATATAGGGGCGAGGTCCTGTTCAGAAAGGCAAAATGAAACTGAAAGTAACACATTGGATAATTAACCACCCGTGGAACACAAACTAGCTAAATTTAACCAGTGCAAATTGAGGAAATGGAGAATCCCTCCTCCTGTTTCCCTTGTTTCTCCTTCAATGCCCCCCCCCTCCCCCCCCGCTCCCATGTAGGCACAAGTCCGCACGCCCCAGTCAACCTCCGCGTGTCTCCTTCCATGACCTCGGCCAATGTGTCCTGGGAGCCGGGCTATGACGGCGGTTTCGAGCAGACATTCTCAGTCTGGTACGGCCCCGTGTGAGTCATCCCAGCATGCTTTGCTTCCAGCTTCTATCCTGTTTTTGAATGGAGCGGTCATGTGATGCCTTTTTGGTGTGCCCTACCTCTGATAATTTCCGTGTTTCTCAGCAAACGCAGCTGTATGTGTGTAGAACTTCTGCTCACCTTTCATGTTCATATTTTTATACTTAATTGTTTGGACCTGCAGTATTTGAGTACGTTTTAATCTTGACCTATTTATGTTAAAAAGCAGTTAACCATCAACCTGTAGTCATTGTCATAGCCATTGAGTTGGTAGCCATCAGTCATGCTCAGTGTTTTGCCATCTGTCCCTTAAAGGTTTAGTTGAAGCCAATGATATTGAGACATGTTTGTATTCACTTTCTGAAGGGAAAGTGGGTATGTATTACAGGAAATGTAGAGTAAGTTTTAATATTGTCGTACATGAACTTTTAGCTAAGTTGGATTAGACCCAAATTGCATCACACACGAAGTAGATCACAGGCAAAATAGATCATGCATTCATGTCAGTTCAGGGCTGCCGATCTTGCTTGGTTGTCAATGAAAATATAGAAACAAAACTGTCTATACCACAATTACAGTTTGCAGTTTCATGGATATACAAGCAGGTTCTTCTTGGTGGTTCATGGGGAACCCAACTGAATTTGGGAATAGGGGGACCATCTCCTGGTGGATGTCTTAGCTTATGCTGGCTGTGGGTCAGTGTGGAAGTTAAAAATAATTGTCTTGTTAATATGCAGAAAGGAGACGTAGAGCTGTATCCTGGCCTGCAGTTACTCAGAGTTGACACGAGCTCAGGCACAGATAGAGCCTCTCCCCAGAGCTTTTCACCAGTGCCAGCAAACGAGCGATGGTGTGGCTGAGGGCGGGGTGTCGGCACCGTGCGCGGTCGGCCGGGTCGCTCCGTGCGGATGGCGAGCACGGGGAAGCCGGGGTAAACACCGTCATGCAATACTGCGCCGGATAATTTATCGACCAGTTTGCATGGTCTCCCAGTGCCTGTGCTGGTTTCTTCCCAGTACACCGTTCCTTGGTAAATCTGTGTCTCTCAGTCGCACATTTTGGCTATGAGTGTGTGTGCCGTCCAGGGTGTCCCCCGGCCTGGTGTCCTGCGGTAGATAGATGCCAAGCTCACCAACCAGTGCTGGATAAGCACTTTAGGTGATGATGGGATATGTCATTAAGTATATCCTGAATATTTTTGTAAATAACCCTCACTTTCCTTCTGACGGACCCCACAATTGCTTTTGTTTTTAATTATTTTTTATGCCAATCATGTTACTCTAAATATGTTAATAAATAATGCATATTTTGAATGTACATAGTTAAAAAAACAAAGACGTGACCAGTGAGGAGCACTGAAGGGGAAGGTATGTCACACTCCGTGTTAACGAGCCGTAAGTAATGTCGACTGATGCTTTCTGGTCTGCTGCTGTCAGTGCTGTGTCCCCTAAGAGGTGGTCATGTGCCCCCCCTATGCAGGGTGAAGAAGGCACGTCTGGGGCCCCACGACTGGCAGTCCACGCCGGCAGGCCCCCACACCTCGCTGCTGCTTCAGGGTCTGGAGTCCCACACGTCCTACCAGTTCAGCGTGCTGGCCCTAAACAAGCTGGGCACGGGCCCCTTTAGCGAGGTCGTCACCGCCACCACGCTGGGTGGGTGGCCGCCATGGATCATCCCGGGGTGGCAGCTCATTCGTGTCTGCTGCTGGTTACCCACAAGCCTTTGGGCCCTTGTCATTCACAGCCTTCCCCAAGACTACCCCGGAACCACTGGTGCTACTGACTCCACCCAGGTGCCTCACAGCCAATCGGACGCAGCAAGGAATTCTGCTGGCCTGGCTCCCTCCCGGCAATCACACGTCGCCGGTTGAGCGCTACATCATGGAGCTCCGCATTGGAGAGCGGTGGGAAATCCTGGACGAAGCCATCCCGGCCGGGGTGACCGAGCTGCTGGCGAGAGACCTAGTCCAGGTCAAGCGCTGTCACGTGACGCTGGCGGGGACACGGACAGGGCGGATGTTCCGGAAATAGGGCTGTGCAAAGGTCAGAAGAGATGTGTCAGCTAAGAATGACTTAGGCAGCCGCTCCTGATGCAGATAAGTTGAGGAAGCCTAGTACACAGCCGCAATATGGTTCTTCGTTTAGGTTCTAGAGCGTGGCCATTTGTTCAGGCAGGCGCGGTCCGGCGACCCCCGTTAAGCAAAGAAGCAACGTAGCCCGTCTTAAGCGGCTCTCGGGCTGCGATGAATTAAGGAGAAGCGATAGATAGTGCCCGTTCATTCCCCTGTCCCGCTCGGGGGACGTCAGTGTTAAAAGGCGGTTTTAGGGCTGACATTTAGGGAAGGTGCTTATTCCCAGGGTGTCGCTCCACCCCAGGCTGATAATGGGAAACACTGACCTGCGTTCTGAAATCTTTAAAAAAATGTTCCTCCGTCAACCAAGGCCTGATTTGCAGTATGGAAAAGCCTGGGTGGCTGTAAACGTTGCAAATCGCAATGAACCCCGGCGGACCGGAGGCCTGAAAAGCTCCGCGGGGGCTCTCGTCCCCCCAGCCGCCACGCGCGTCACTCACATCCCGAAGGCTCCTCCCATTCCCACAGATCTGAGCCTTTACGGCCGGGCAGCCACGTGACAGGGTTCCTGTATGAGCCAGAAACGGTACCGTCAGGGGCCACTGGTGGATTTCATGGGTGATCTCGCTGCAGGAGACGTGGTACGAGTTCCGAGTCATGGCCGTTATGGACGACCTCGTCAGCGAGAGCAGCAACGTAGTCGGAGTTTCAAGTACAGGTGAGCAGATGCAAACATACCCATACACAAGTATTTGAGTGCATTTTTAACCTCAGAAATCACTCTGCTGCCCCCTGCTGTCTATTTCCCTAAACGTAACTCTTTTTCTATCCCTAAAACTCTTCAGGTATTGTAATTTAGCAGAACCCTACAGTGCAACATATGACAATAATAAATCCTACATCATCTGGGGCTGGGGTGTTCCTCTCTGGCCCCCACCTTTTGTCTTTTTGCCGGTAGAAGTAATCTTATCTCCAGAGATAGCCGAGGAGGGACTTGCTCGCCCCCTGGTGGCGGGCGTGGTGGCCACACTCTGCTTTCTGGCTGCCGCGGTTCTCTTCAGCACCCTGGCGGCCTTCTTTGTCAACAAACAGCGGCGGCAGAAGCTGAAACGCAAGCCAGGTGCCAGCCGACACCCGGGGCCGCCGACCGGCTCCCCTGCGAACCTCCCCATCGCTTCCAATCTGGGCCCACATTTATTTCTCCTCTCTGCTTTTCCCCTCCCCTCCAGATCCCCCTCTGTCTATTACACACACCAGAAAAAGCGTCGAGACTGCGTAAGTAACCTCACGCTACATGCCTCGCATTTCCTGCACGTAGCGTTTGTCTGTAGCGTCTCACGAGGAGGTAAATGTAACAGTCCACCCGTGCTTTTGAATAATTGCTATTTCTGATTTGGGGCCTCTTGGCACTATATCACACAAGCGTGCCACAAAGCGAAATTTAAATTGAAAATTTTTTCAATTCTCTTTTTATAATTCAACCATTCGGCTGCTGTCAGTCTCTATCCAAACCCGGGATTTCATTTTTCTGAAGTACCTGGAAACTAAATACTACTCTGCTATAGATAATTGGTTTATGTGGAATTAAATGGTATTATATGGAATTAAATGGCATGTGAGCAGTGAATAATATTATTCATCCCACAAGGTCATGTGTAGTTCATGACTTCTATGTCTTATCAGGTTTGACTGATGGCATCTTCCTGAATATATCATGTTAATTCCACAACTTCTCTATGTTGGACACAAGCAGAGGTCATGGAGTTAGGATGGGGTCTTTGTTGTGGGTGTCATGCTTAATTTAGTGTAGCAAACATAGCCTGTAGCATGCGAAGAGGAAGATGGAGGAAGCATAGAGAACGGAGCTGGATTCTCTCTCTCTTTCCCTGGGCCTCCAGCTCTTCCTCGGGGAAAGCGAGTCCCGAAAGTCCGCGGCCCGTGGGGCCCCCGGCTGCCAAAGAAGCCGAGCGGGAGGTGACCAAGCCGACGGGCGCCGCCAAACCGGAGCCCGCCCTGCCCATCGAGCTGATCAGCCGGGGGCCGGACGGCCGCTTCGTCATGGAGCCCCCCTTCCTGCCCGGACGCATTCAGGGCTTCCCCTTCGTGGAGGAGTCCGACCAGTACCCGGAGTTCCGCCAGTCGGACGAGGAGAACGACGACCCGGCCCCCCTGTCCTCCGTGCTGACCGCGCTCAGGCTCTCGCCTGTGTCATCCAGCCAGGAGTCCTACGGGCAGCCTCCCGCCTACAGCCCCCACCCCCAGAGCCCCATGGCCGGCGTCAGCCTCATTGCCGGCCCGCCGCGGAATGGAGGAGGTCTGCAGCCCATAAGCCTGCCCCAGGGCCCGTATCGCGGCTACACGTGCAGGCCCGGTGCCCTGGAGCTGCCGTCCACCTTCTACATGCCCGAGAGCAGCCCGGGCAGTTCTGCCATGTCCTCTCCTCCCCTCCTCCACGAGGCACACTTCATCCAGCCCAGCGGCCTTCTGGAGGAGACCTTCGTGGGTGAGATCCAGCCCTTCGCCCCCCAGTGCAGTCCCCTCGTCCCCTTTGCTCCTCTCTCGGGACCCCAGCTGTTTTTCCCCCCTCACCAACATTTCCGCGTCTGTCCGGACCTCCCGGAACCACCGCTGCCTGTGCCCCACATCACCCCGCCAGAACATCTCCAGCCCTCCTTCTTCCAGGTGCCTTCGTTCCCGGGGCCCATGCTGCTGGAGACCCCCGTCGGCCCCCAGGCCCAGTCCCCCAGCAGGCCACTGCGTTCCATCGCTCAAGAAGTCCGGCTGCCAGGTCAGCTCAGACACACCAGTAATGGGATGGGTGTGCTGGTACTGCCTTCTCCGGCCCCACAGCTGGCAGCTGACCTGTCCTGGTGGCCAGCACCCAGGCCTCAGCTGAGCCCCAGGGCGATGCGGCGAGCCGACGTCACCCTGGGTCAGGTGCTCTTAAGGCCCTCGTGCCTCTCCCCGCTCACTCAGAGCCCTTCCAAGTCCCACCAAGGCTCCCCGGAGAGTTTCGTCCGCCCCCGACCCCGGCCAGCCCTGGCCCTTCCTCCTATTAGGCCGGAGCTGGGGGCAGTGGCTTTACCCCCGCCCACAAGTGACTCGCCCACTCCCCCACGGGCCACCCCAACTTGCCAAGCCTCTGTGGTGTTAGGAGCAGGCTGCACACCCCAGTCCCCAGCCCTTCCGAAAGACGGCAGCGAGGCACTCGAGCAGATGGCGTCCCAGAGAAGGACAGATGAAGAGGGCCAGTCGTCAAAATAATCTCACCTTCCACATTCACATTCAGGGAGGAAGTCATCACTGTCAGCTTCAAGATAGGCAATACGTCTCTGTCAGCCAATATATGCAAACAGTCCTCATGTCTGTAGTATATCAACTGATCTCATCAACTATTACAAAAAAAAATCCTTGTAAAAGAATATTGGCTGCTAAGTCCAATTTTTCTCTACAGCCACAAGGGGGCGACAACCAATTTCTAGTGCTCTTTGTTTCCATGGCTGGTGAGACCTTCTGTCAGTGAGCTGCCACCCTTTGTGGCCTGGAAGGTGGGTTCAGTCCAGCACATGCCCCAGAACTCGTCACTTACTTGAACATACTCTCTCATCTCCATTTAAAGTGTGAAGATATGCAGTTTTTCTCATTTTTAAAAAAAATTGCAGTGCGAGACACCCTGTAAAACAGGAGCCCTCATTTCGAGGTAAACCCCTTTCTATAATATATTCCTAATCACATGACCGGTTTCATTTTGGTCACATGACCAAATCTTTCAAGCGATACGGATACATTTGTATGTGTTCATCGTTATCTTTTCTCAAGGTTGTGATTCTTTTCATTTCTGTGTCACCTAGAAAACATCATGTGCATCACAGGTATCTACAGGTGAACATACATGTGGGCTTGCAGGTATAGGACAGTTACGATCCATCCTGTTAAATTGCTCCATTCTCTCCGATGATAAAGTATGTGACATAGCTCTGACTTATGCTCTCCAGGCTTTTTCACTACTCATACCCAGGAGCTCTGTGCTTCTCAGGTACTCCAGCCTGAAGAAACTCTACCTCTGCTAGACAGAGAAGGCCAACGGCGCAGAGCCCATAGATCTGCTTCCTCTCCCTGCTCCACCAACACCGGCACCGGGAGCAGACGTCTGCCAATACCATAGCCTCCGCTGATACCACCCAGCAAACAGGCCGGCCAAATAAATGCAGCCGCTTCCCTTCAGACTGGCCAACAAATTCGCTCCCGAGTCAACACTGGTACATCTTCCCAAGTCCCCTAAGATGGTCACCTCACCCATCAGGACCAACATGCACATTTCCTCCAGAACCATTTATCCAACATGAATGTCTCCTTTAATACTGCCCAACCATCATGAAATCCTCTCCTGGCACCCAACAAAGTTAATGATTTTCCCCCGCCTGTCTAAAGTCTTACTCCGACGCAAAGTCTAGGCTGCTTTGCCTCCTATATTGTCGGCTGGATTCTGTCCTACCTCACAGTGCCAAAGAGTCATACAGTCATAAGTCACAGAATCGCATTATCTCTAACATGCTTCCTTGTGTAAAATTAACTGAAGAAGAACACTTTAGCTGTTATTTGAATCCATGTGGATGATAAATAGGACATTGTTAAGTGTCCTGTTGAATGATTTCACATTATGCCTAGATCCATGCCAAGAGCGCGACACCTTGGAAGGAAATTTATTATTTATTGCACCTGAGAAGAAAAATATTTATGATCATCTGTTGACACTAAAGGCGTGACGTGGATGGAGTGGTTCATTTAGGGATGTCAAAGCACAACGCATAATACACATCATGCTTTAATAGTGATTTCTCCTTGTTCTGGGTGGCAAAACAATATGGTATCTTAAGTATTATATCACAAAGCAATTATACTCACGTTCACACTGACAAAGGCAACTGCATACTTACTATTATCTTTGTACAAAGTTAGTACTATTTGTCTTGCTTACTTGTGATTGGAAGTTCATCTCTTTAGATGTGCTGGAGTAATTCATTGTGTGTTGGGCCCGTAGAGCGTGGGAATAACTGCACCGGATGTGCAGTCACTGTACCAGATGTGGAACTCGTGTATAGTTTACAGGCAGAGGAACCTGATGGGTGCATTACTACAGGAATGTCAGAGATCTTCCGTCCAGTAATATCACAGCTGTTCAAGAATACTCGTAGGACCCTATGGCTGGGAGTCCAGTAATGGCTTACAGGCTTATTGCTGTCGTTCGATGTGAAATCTAGAGGCACCTTCTAGAACTCACTTGTATCCCTTTTCCGACTTCTTTCGATGCTTTCATTTTAATTAAATTTAGTCAAAAGCGACGTTTCCCTGGAGAAATAACTTAATCAGGATTCAAGCTTTGCGCAGGTGCTCCGAACAATTGTACATTTGGAAACGCGCAGTGTTTAGAGGTAAAATCGTCAACAACCGGGGGTTTTATTTTGCACTGAATGGTTTTGTTATTGTACTACCGTTTCTTTTGAATGAGTCGCAGCCATGTCATTAAATGATGCTTTTCCTGGGCGTCAACTAACCGCCCTCCCCCCACCCAGCACTCCCAGGGTTGTTACGGATGAAAAGGTTTAATAGAAACGACCGATTGTTTGTTCGGCCTGACAAACCTTACAGAACTTGGATGGCATTTTCTTGGCTGAAGTGGTGCTGTGAACAGAACCTGGTGCTATGTCTTTTTAAGCCTCCTGTGGTGCTCTATCCTAATGGGAAGCAACGCCGGGCAGAGAGACTGGAGGCGCCGGCCTTGTCCTGGTGGTAACGACCCTCGACCAGTGACAGTGACAATCGGCGGATTTTACAGAAATCCAGTTGATGGAATGGAAGTTGGATAACAATGTGTCCTCGTATTTTGATTCGGAAACACTGTCCGCTCCGTTGTGTAACACTTGTGCTGCTTAATTCTCTCTCTTTTGGAAATCGGCACACGCACGAATGGGTTTTCTTCCAATCAGTCATATTTTTATTTTTATTTTATTTTTATTTTTTTTGCGTTTTGTTTGTACTTTATTTCAGTTTCTCCATCTTTTTCTGCCGTTGCATCCTGTTAACTGTAATTCACATCAAAATAAATGTACACGCAGAAAAGTATGTTAACGTCCAAGCTACAACTGAAAGTTATAAATGCGCCGTTTCTGTGTGCTTTGACCAGCATGCTCTCATCATGCTTATTTTGCGCATTATTTTTATGTTTTCCGTGGTGACACTAATGTATTATCGATACACTTATGAAAAATTCATGTTAAATGCCATGTCCCGGGTGTTACTGTACATTTTTTAATTGGAAAACAGGCTAGGCCTATTTCAGTTTGTATTTTTTTTTGTATTCAGATTTCATCGTTGCGTAACTGTGCGCTTTTTATGTGCAGTATAAACGTCTCGGATTACGCTTGAAATGCTCAGACAGCAGTGTTAGTGTCATTTTGGCTGGCTTTCCCCCTCTTGATCCCCAGTTTTTACTCGGTCGAGCTCTGTCGCTTTGCAGCACTGATGTTAACCATTGTTTTTTTTTTTTTTTTTTCCATTTCCTCTCCATGCAGCCCCATTCGCACCCGTGTTTTCACCCCTTCTCACTCGTTTGGCACTGATCGGCACTGCTGTTCTTTGCCGGTTTCCCACCTATTTCGACCCCTGTTCGTAAAGACGCGATCAAGCACCCAGGATACAACTGGTATTTTTCCAGATTATAATAGACAAAGAGGCTTATTGTGGAGGTTGTGGATGTTTCCGTAGCAGTAATTCTGACATACAGATGTTTGTATTTTCATATAATAAAAACCATAAAATTGTCTTTTCAAATTTGCTTTTAGTCGAAGAGTTTAATTTTTTGTTCACTGCCTTTTGTATTTTTTTTCCTACAAATGAATAATTTTATTGCTTTTATTTTCCAAAATATAAAAGAATGAACTCACCTTCGCTTGCGGTGGACTAGGTGGGTTAGGCCTATTTGTTGCACCCAAGGACGTGATGCAGTTCTAACATTATCCCCTAGATGGCCGAATTGTACGAAGAGGTAATATGACCACAATCAAGTTTAAAAGGAAAGTTCCATGAAGTACTTCGTTTTCGCAGAATTGCACCAAATATGTATTCCAAAGCGTCTGTGATTTGCAAGCTTAGTGTGTTGCTTTGGGTAAAAGCATCTCCTAACAAAGTATTGCTGTATCTCTAATTGTCTGTAGTATGTCAAATAATAAATATCTATGAAAATTAAATACGATGCCCCCTTCCCCTTTAGATGGACATTCACATATTCTATCAGAGCAACTAATGGGGCTACAAAGGCACAATTTCTAGGCTACATAACGATGACAGTATTCCTAAAAATGCTCGCGTCCCACTTTGCAATTTCGGATAACGCCCACTTGCCGAGAACGGGTCCACCCTACGGGCGGC
>JAODKK010000036.1:12030288-12041692 GCA_026774405.1 Petrocephalus microphthalmus | reverse complement strand
CCATTCATTTCTATGGGAGAAACCCTAATCCCAGTCACGACACCCTTAAACCCTACCCAGCCCTAACCTTAACCACAAGTAACCAAGCATAATACTTTTGGCATTTTTAGTTTTTGGTTGCATCCATAGTTCTTTATAAAATTTAGTCTGAAGTAGTGAGGACCAAAAGAATGACCTTACTAGTCACGTTTTTTTGAGGATTTGCTATGTCTGTGAGGTCCTCACGAGTACAGCAAAACCGGTACACACACACACATACAGGCTCGATGGACAATTTGGGTACTAATTTCATGCATACAGAAAAAAGGTTGAAGGAAACAGTTTAGGATATAGCAGTAGATTGGACAGACCAGGGACCTATCCTTAATTCTGGTTTTCATTTTGAGATGAACTGTTTCTGACAGTCGTTTGAAGCCGTGGAGGACGCTGCTTAGGATTTAAGATCTGAGATGCTCTTGGAGGCAGTGAGGGGTGAGACGGACTGCAGTCCTCCCTCTTCAGCTACCTGCCGCCCTATTCCGGGGCCCGTAATGAGAGCTTTTCCCGGCAACTCGCTGAGAAATTTGCCTTTCCTCCCCTGCAATCAGCCAAGAGGGCCGGCCGTCTGGGACTCAGAGTGTGAAAGAAGGCAGCCGCCTTCGCACGCCAGCGGGTTCCCGTCTCGCACCCGTGGGGAGCGAGGCACCTGCGGGTGAGCCGAAAGGAGGCTGAGGCCATTTGCGAGAGGGAGGTGTCTGAGCCGGGCTTCTCAGCTCCCCTGCCTGCCCCCGGTACCTAGGCGCCCGCACTGCACTTCAGTCACTTTTGTGTTACCGTGAGGCCAAGTCAAGTGAGGCCATCACACCAGCGGGTACGGCGATATTGATGAAAGGAGCGTCAAGGTTCCGTGCGGCGGGAACAGGGTCATTTTTGTTTCTTTTCTTGTTGAACAGTGGACCAGTCATTTAGACCTCACCCAACAGAACCTAATGGTGGGCATGGTAGCCTGGCTCCGCCCACAGTCCCAAAACTCACTGTGATTGGTCAGTCTGCTCCCCCATCCATAGCATAGCACCGCATGGATATTCCTCAGGTACGAGTCTACAGCTGGCTTTTTCGACTCATTGCCTCATTCCTCGATACATTTCCCCAGCACTGGCATTTAACTATGTCAGAACAGAGGCCTAACCGGCGGATTGTCAGTCCGAAGCTTCTGGGATCAAAGTGGGGCTGTGTTCGGCGTTAAGATTTCTGAAAGTTTATCAAAGGACTGAGAAATCGAGAGCGCCAGCTCGCCTTCACATTGCCAGGGGCCTCGGGCTTGCTCCAGCTCGTCTCGCAAGAGGTCCTTCTGGAGTCACGGTTACAGCCCGCCTGCCGGCTGCTGGCCTGGTGTCGCATTCCCGAAACGCACATATTTTTACGATCATTATTCCCTCCATGCGCTGGTTGTCGGTCATTTAAAATGCTGTCACCTTATCAGGCAGTAGCAGCTACCGTTGATTCAGGTTGAAGTTTTTCCGTTTTCCCTTCTTCATTTTTTTTTTTATTTAATCGTACGGGCGATGGATCGGCTACATTTGCAGATGCAGTGGTACGCATCCACTTCAAAACGAATAAATATGTTCATAAGTAAGAAAATATGATAAATAAGAAAACATGCCAGCACTATTCATGACGTGCGGGAGGGCGCTTCAATTTTGAAATGTAAATAATGTCAAAATAAGTATGCTTAAATCCTGGGAGAGTGAAACTTCTTTTTTTGCAGTTTCTCTAATGTACTTTTACTTGAGGGGAAATTAAAAATTAATATGTAGAATAAAGATATCCTTATATTTATGTGATCTGACTGTTGATATTCTTCATTAGCTTGGGTTTCTGGACAGCGATTATGACCCAGCATGACTTGTTATAACTCTGTTATGAAGGCGACATGGTCTCACTGTCAGGCAGCATTAGCACACGACATTAAGTGGCGCTTAGCGTCATGATCTGCTGCTTCGGCCCGACGGTGGAAGGCTTCCGTAGCTTTGATGGATTTCTCCGTGTTCTAAAATGGCACTAATTGCAATTACGGGCCTGCAGTTACTGTCTTTTCACACTAAGCCGGACATGTTTAGTAGGCTCTTATACCAGTGGGTCAACATGAATAGCTGACAGCCTGTGAAAGTGTGACTCTGCTAGTGCTTGTAAGATTTTCACGCTCCGGTTTTTAAAATAAAATGCGAATTCCAGTTAATATTACACTGCACGTTGATATTATCGTATCATTGAAGACAATATTAACGTGTGATTCCTGTTTTATTTCAGGCATAGCTATGCACCAAAATATTGTAAGATTGAGCTATTGACTGTTGAATAAAAAGGAATTTAAGGATAATAAGGGAGTAAGAATGTGATTTATTTATTTGCTGGGGAGGCACGGTGACTTACTGCCTCACACCTCCTGGGTCTGGGATTCGGATCACACCTCTGCCTGGTGTGCAGGGTCTGCACGTACTCCATGCAGCGCATCTTTCCTCCAGCCACTCACGTGTCCTGCTGCAGTCCAAATGCATGCATTTAGGTTCTCTGGCATCTCTGATTTGTCTGTAGCCTAGCACTGTGTTAGCACTGTGCTCCAGGGGATAGCTCCCATAATAATTGTATAATTGGTTAGAACATGCAATTTGTTTGAAATTTTGCTCGTACTACATTTTAGTGTATTCGTTCTGTTAGTCCTACTAATAGTAAGTTTAGCTCTGTTCATTTCTGATATCGCTTTCCTTAAAGCAGTCATTTTACTGCATCACATATATTCATGATGCATAATAATGCATTCATAAAGTATTATAAACCCAGCTATAACTATTTAAAAAAAGGCATAACATATTATAGTCATGTGTATTATGCATCATGAATGGCCTATGAAGGTCTCATATAATGCACTATAAACACCTCCATAATGCGGCACAAAGCATCCTTCATGTTTATTCTAACCAATACAATGCATAATACAATACACAGGACTAAGGACAAGCAACAAGGAACAGCTGGTAAACGCATGAGGTTAACGAGGGGGGCGTGGCACACAGGAGGATCGGATGAGCATCGGATGACATATAATGCATTATAGATAGATGATAGCGTCATAGAGCATTCATACTGCATGAGAAACATGACTATAACGCATTATGAACATTCATAGCCGTGTTAATAATACTTTATTATTGTGCTAAAATTAATTATAAGAACAGTTATTAGGCTTTTTGAATATGGGCTTCATAGAAAGTGTTACCCAATTTCTTCCTCATACATCTTTAATATCAGAGTTGAATTTTTTAATACCTGTATTGCTGGTGGTTTTGTCAGATTCCACAGGCCATTCTTCTCAGATGGTTGGCTGTTGTATTCCGATCATTTTTGATACACAGTCCATCCCACTCCGTAAACGGGACCAGGTATGACTTCGGCGCTAAAAGAATCCTATTATGATTATTCAGTGATGCGAAGACACCGGCTTTTACGATGTCACCATCACATTCCCCTGTGGCCTCCTGACGGACAACGCTGGGACACAGTTTGGTGTCACCAAATAAAACTAATTAATTAAATTTTCAGAAAGCAGCCCTTTCCCTTTTCAGAATAAACTGCAAAACATCACTGGAAGCTGTGTTTGGTATGAGGGAAGCAGGAGAACACATTTTCTGTAACTCAGTCTTTTAATGGTCAAGACGAGACTGTAGCAGATTGCTCTAATATGTTTTGATGCCATTAGATGAAATTGGTTGCCTTTTTGTGTACGCATCCCATCCCTGCAGGACTGTGCCTCTTTCATCATACGACTGGCTTCCTGGCTTACGATTGGAAGCATGCATGGTAATTACTGAGACATAATGAGGTATTACGTAAGTGTGACACGTTTCAAAAATATTACCCAGAATGCAGTTCTATCACTCAAGGTTAGGATATGGAAAGATCTGTGCATTCTGTGACGCTGCAACTCGCCATCATGTAGAAATTTTAATAAAACAGCTAACACAAACTTTACTCTTGACATTAGTGTTACAATACCAACTTGCAGTTACATAATAAATGGTACATGCCAGGTTTTGTAGGTATTTTAAATGCTTTTGTAATCTTTTTTAAAATTAGACTCTCCTTGTGAATTATATGGAGTGTAATGTGTCCTCAGACCATTATACTGGTCTCATGGATTCATTAGCTTTAATTTATTTAAGGAGTGGGAGTAGTGAGCTTGGATGACATTGCAGGTGGTCAGGGTGCGATTTTGTAAACAGGATTTCTGTTGGGTTCCCTGGCCAGCAAGAGGTGCTGCCTGTCCCTTTGTGAATTTCTGCGCCAAAATTAGCTGCGGATTTTTACTGGAAAAAAATAAAAAAACGTATCCGTTAGGACATTCCCCTTCCAAGGCGTCCTTAAAAACGTTAGGTTAATAGTGTCCTGTTCCGTGAGAGACGCCTTGAGCTGCATGTGGACCGGAACATCACAGTAGGTTCACTTTCTAAAATTAACACTTCAAAGAATCTGAAACTTACTGACTACTGAGAAGTCAAAGAGTCATGCCGAGTAAACTACAGCTTCAGATGTAATATTAATATAGTGTTAAAAAGTCTGCCGATAGTCACTAATTTTACAAGTCCTTGACTTTATTCTAATGAGTCTCAAAATGAAATGTACTTTCACTAAGTATGGCTGTAGAGATTTTGAAAAGTGAAGTATATTTGTTTTGTTTTAAATGACCTATTTCAAGAAAGTCAATTGATATGTCTACGTTTTGAACATACTGTTGATTTTCCAAATTGAAACAGTCACTTAGAGAAAATGCCGGAAATTAAGGCCAAGATGAAGAATGGTGCTCTGTACTAAATTATGTATTGATGATTCTTCAGGCTCATATATAAGTATGGCATCATGCTCCTTAGGGGAAGAAAATATGCTTCTTTGCTTTAGTTCAGACTCTAAATTTCTGTCAGAACCACAGAAAAAGGATGTCAATACCTCTGCAGTTACTGATGATATCTGTGATATGCAAAGAGTTGTATAGAATTTGGCTTTAAGCCCGTGTGTACTAAAATAAATATACTTTATGAACTTGGTTTTATGCTTAAAAACAGGCCCAGTGTACAGTTAATAAAGTTAATATATGGGGTAACCAATTATTTTTTGCTGATAACATTGACTGCAGTGGGGTGTAATTTTCTGTCCAGCTGTTCGCAGCTGAGTTTGTGAAAACAGGAGCTGCAGACCTCAACTTTGAGGTGCACTGTGTCTTCATTTCACCCACGGCCTCTAAGCACAGTGTGTGTATATTTAGATGTTGTTGAGATCACAGATGTCATTGTTTCTAACCGTGACCAGATGGTAACAGGGGAATTTAATCATCCTTTTGCCCGCCTCTCACCTAATATTTATTCAGCAGCCTCCGCAGTAATAATTATGATTTAATAATCGATCCATCCATTTCCTGTGTCCACACACCCAAGGGTCACTGCAGACTGAGGCATGAGCCTAGGGCAGGATGCCAGTCTGTCACAGGGTGTGTGTGATTACTACTCACACGCTATTCTTTGCCTCTGGCAAACGTCTTTTACTAGGGGTGGCAGGGTGCCCACTAGAAAGCCACAGACACGGGGAGAACACACAAACTCCAGACAGAGCTAGGGGCCAGTTGCAATACGCAAGTAATAAATTATCATCCAGAATGCTTACACTTATGTAACAGGAGTGTAATTTCGAGATTTTTTGTTTAATCCAAATGGATTTGCTTTGATCTAGTTCAGTACCAAAATAATTCCTTTCCCGGAAAGCCTTACAAACCACTTGCAGTCCAAGGTGAAACCTGTCCAGGGAAACGTTAAGTGATTAACTGAATTGCGTAATAATATATAAGTAAGAATTTGCATCCACCCACTCTTGGGTTAATTGATATCACGGTCATGGGGGATGGCGTACACCATCGACCATCACACGCACGGTGGGCACTTCTGAGATGCCTGGTCGCTTATAGTCAGTGCATGTCTTAGGTCTGTGGGAGGTAACTGACACGTCACAACCTCTACCGAAAATGATAAAGCATTTGTGAAAATCATCAACTAGTAATTATTCTTGTTAGCAGAGAGTGTGCCTTTTCCTAGCAAAGTATTTTTATTGAAATCTCCAGTGAATATTCCTTTAATAGTTGCTTGTTACTCTTGATTTCCATCGCTAATGCTAAACATAGGAGCATCATGCCCATCAGTCGCTGTGCGCGGACGCCGTGTGTGTGATGTTTCCTCTCACCTGTAGCGGGTCGGCGTGCGGCAGCTTGGCATCGAGCGCCGTTGCGTTCGGACTGAGCGGCTCTCCTGCGGGGGTTGTTAGCGCGGGCCGCCTGGGCTTTCTGCCTGGCCACGGAGATAATAAGGTGGGCTCGCTTTCTGCCAGACACTTGGTCAATATTGTTCTCCGCGCTCGGAGCGAGCCGCCCGCTTGCGTGATGGATGCATGGCCTGAATTCGTCTGAGCCGACCCCCTCCTCAGGGGGCCCCCAGAAAAAGACAGCGGCGCGGCAGGTGAGGGAATTCTGATGGGGCTCCCGGGATCGGGCAGACGAAACAGAAGGGTCATTATAAGGAACACTTCAGGAAATGTCTCCCCCACCACTGTAACCCCCTACTTTACTGATACTTATGACCACAACGAACTATTAAACAAATTATGTAATCAACAGCATTAGGTAGGAAAATAGCATAATGAAACAAATATAATATACAAATATAGATAATTTGAATATAAAATACAAATATAGCTAATTTGAAAAATAATTCACTATCCAGACTACAGGAGATTTTTCTTGAAAGTTTTTTTTTTTCTTTAAATAAGACCTGTTTATTTGCTTCTTTGTGTCTGTGGTTTTAATTTGCTTTTATTTTTGGACAGCAGGTGGAGTAGCGGTCAAAAAACTAGAGTGAGGATGCTGTTTCCCAGAGGGGAATTAGCATTGCATTCTTAATGAACCACAATACTTCCTTTAAATATTGAGCCATGTGGCTTAGTAAAGGTGTGGGTGTGGATTTTTGTATGAACTAACCTAAATTAGAAAAAAATATTCTTTACCTCTTGTTTGCGAGCCATTTCTCCCAGCCATGTGGGCCTCTGGCCTGGATGCTTAGGTAATAAGACAGAGGCTTTTGTCCATCAGGTGCTTGGTCAATATTGTTCTCTGTGGTGAGACTGAGCTGCCTGCTTGTGGATTAGATGAGTGACCTGAATTTGTCCAAGCCAGCCTCTGGGGCCACAGAGAAGAACATGAGGTTCAGCAGTAGGTGGGGAATTTCCCGTGACACGTCTGTGCTCTGGAAACTGATGAAGACCCCAACAAAAACGACCATAGTCATATAGCTATGGGATAATAGACAGCTTACGCATGGCTGCTATGCGATAAGGAGGTTTTATAACATCTCATATTTTTAAAAAACACCTTTTTTCTCCAGGCGGGCTGGAATCGACACAAGGAAACGCTGCCTGGTTTGTTTCGCGGTTAATTATATGTCATTAAGCGTCTCTTTTGTTAGATGAAATCTTAATGTTTTAATTCATGTCTGTTTAATTAATCTTGTCACTTTTAATAACCAGTCCAATCAGTTTTACAAGGGGGCAAAGTGGCTTTGAATCGCCGATAATTACGCACTGGGGTTGTTTTACTGCTTCTGATGTCAGCAAAAACCCAGACTTTCATTACCTCCCAATTGCGTAAATATGGACTGTGTATAAATAACTAATGTAAATACATTTTATTGGGGCATTTGGCATAATTGCTACTAAGTAAATTAATACAAAGAATAAAAAAAAACTTATATGACACAAGAGAAGAAAACAAAACAGGCAAATAAAACTGCATGACATTGAATAGATTACCGGTGCTGTAACCCTCTGTTTTATGTAGCGTATTTAATAATGTAATATAACTATAATGTGGACAACTCTATTTACTCGTAATTACTCCTGCTTAAAATGAGAATTCCAAGTTTCTGTTTATGTAAAGTCATCTGCATGTGTGCGTGTGTGGTGTGGGGCCAACATTTTTGCTAACTTGTAAACCTTGGCTGCTTTACAAATATTAGAATAAAAATTTGGGTTGGCATTTTGTAGAAATGGGCTGAAAACGACATTAAAATGGAGTCAATGGGGAGGGGTCACAAAGGTAGCTATGTGCACTTGTGTATTGGTGTGTGTGTGCGCGTGCGTGTGTGTGTGCGTGCGTGAGAAAGGGTGAGAGAGCGAGCGAGAGGGAGAGTGAGAGAGCGAGTGAGAGAGAGAGAGAGTGAGAGAGCGAGCAAGAGAGCAAGAGAGAGAGAGCGAGCGAGAGAGAGAGAGAGAGCGAGAGAGAGAGCGAGCGAGAGAGAGAGCGAGCGAGAGAGAGCGAGCAAGAGAGAGAGAGAGAGAGAGAGAGCGAGCGAGAGAGAGAGAGAGCGAGCAAGAGAGAGAGAGAGAGAGAGAGAGAGCGAGCGAGAGAGAGAGAGCGAGGGGAAAACAGCACCACTGATGTCCAAAGTTGGCGAAAGGATTGGTGGCTGTTTCAAGCTGGCTTGGGCCTCGTCCAGCATCTAAGCCTGATCCGGTCCTGACCTTGTGCTCTGCTCTCGTCTGCGTCGGCTGCTTTGGCACTCCTTTCATGTCCCCGTGTGCGCTTGTGCGTGTCTCCCAATTTTCCGTCTGCTTGATAACGACGGGGGCAGGGCAGGTGAGCGCCGAGGGCGGGCGCTGTCATGGGCCAGGGGCTCCAGAAGCAGGCGGGGCTGACGGGCTAATAAGCAAGAATAGAGGGGAAGAATGAAGCAGAAATGAGCAGCCGCAAGGGGCCGGCCCCGAGAACCCAACAAGCAGATGGCAATAACATAACACGGCAAGGAGGCGAGCGTAGATCCACAAGCGCAGAGAGCCTAGAGAAGGCAGACCCGATGCTCTTAAGGAGAAAGACACCTGGGGAGGAAATCTTACAGAAATTGCTTTAAAAAATGGTCAATACTTGAGTTGGACTGCATAGCAGAAGGAGAGTAAGCTATGGCAGTTTGACTGATTAGCTGGGGGGAGAGGGGCGATCGGCAGACTCCGAGGTCAGTTCAAGAATGAAGAATCATAATTAGCTATATAGATTTCTATACCAACAAAAGCGGTGAGCAAATAGCTATGTGGAGAAGGTTTTCCTGACTGGAATGTTTATGACAGCAAGGGCCACATGATCGTGCCTCCTGCTCTCCACACCTACTGTTCACCAATCACACTATATTTGGGACATCGAGGGCAATTCTAGGGTTTTTAGGGTGGGTTGCATAAGAGGGGCCATAATGTGTACAGAGGGTCCAGCCTTATCACTAGCCAATGATATGTTTTAAATGGATGAGTGACAGGGGAGGAGGCACTCCTGCGGCCAATCAGCTTTCAGCTGGGGTCAGTATTCCTATGGACCCACCCCGAAATGCACCCATTGGACATATGATTGTTCACCTTCTTTGCTGAGTAGTGATTTAAAATGGTATATAAAATGAAACCAAATCACACTGAAAATGAAAAGCACGGGAACCTTAAAATTTACTGGCATTCATGACTAGTAGGGCAGAAAAACCGGCAGGTGATTTAGAACATATCTAGCCTGCTAATGAAATGACTAGCTGAACAGTTAAAATGTGAGCTGAGCTTATCTGTGGGAGTATCTTTTATGGGCCCTTTCAGTACGATTTTCCCAGCCAAACACCTAGGTTACAGTCCTCGCTTTCAGTCACTGGGGCCTCTGAGTAATCGACTGAGTACAATCACAAGACACACACCTTCCCCGCCTGTGAGTTGGGGGGGGGGGGGGGGGAATCGCAAAAGACAGTGTAAACAAATATTTTCCCAGCAATAGGACCTGCTCTTATTAATGCATTCCCCGAATTTATCTAATACCATCAAGTCAGTGGAGTCAAACGCAATAATTAAATTTAATTCCTTTCGTTTGGACACTGTGACCCAAATGGGCGGCTGTAATAGGAGGGAATTCTGACATTCTGCGGTCAAAGCCAGGGCACATGCTAATATTACCCGGCAAGACCAAATTCAGTAAACCCAACCGGCGGTGCCTGCCGTTTTCAGGCAGATTCGACGAGGCCGGCGAAGAGCCCAGGCGTCCCGAGCCATCGGATCGGAGCGGCATCCGTCAGAAAGCCGAGAGGCGTCACGGCAGCCAACCATGAATGATGATGCGGGAACATTTGTTGAGTGTTCATCTACATTTCTGGCTCGTTTAATGAAAGAAGACTCCTCAGCCGCTCCCTGAACGCCTGATTGACGGCGACTTTCTTGCCTTTGTTATGCGTGACTCCATTAATTTGACACTGAGAGCTTTTGTTTTATCGCAGTAATTAACCGCGGTCGGCAGCATATTCGCTTTCTTTCATAAGACAAATTCAACATTCTCATGCTGCCTGCTACCGGAGCCCCGCGATTTAATAACTGAAACTTAATATTTTATTTGCTTTGAATCACAATCTCTGGCAAGTGTAAAGAAAAAAATTACGCGAATATAGACGCATTTAAGAAGCGTGCGAGAGGGAGGATGCAGTGTTGGCTAGACGTTCACTGTAGTGCTGTTTTGTTCTGCTCATATGGCCACCATGGATACCCTATCCTAGTGAAGCTGTTCTGTACTTATCAGCTCAGACTCCTGCAATCTATCCACATCGCCAGTAAGGCTGCCATAACTGCTCTTGCCACAAGGGAACCTTCCAGGACTATGGAAAACTATACCGATCACTACTTTCTTTTCCCCACTTTTTCAGTTTATCCCCTTTTTATTGACTAAAAACTAGCCAATGATGTTTTTCTGTCTGTTTTTCTTTATTCTTATCATTTAGTTCATTCTTGTTCATTTTGTTAATTGTAGTGCTACATTCAGTTTAGCCAATCCCATCTATAGTTGGTTAGCATAGGCTTTCCAGTTTAGTTGTTTCTTGTGCAGCGACAATAAGGGCACTGATTCCTCGCACTGCTGTCTGTCCCGTCGTGTCCTGTGCACCCATCCCTTCTCCCTGAAACCCCAGCACAAAAATGTCACTGTTCTTTACCAAAACAATTACTAAATAAAAGACAACTACATTCAGCAACACATCAGCAGTCAAACCGAACACAGTCATTGTTAGTTTTCAATTTCACATTGAGAAATGACAGCTTAACTGCAGTAAGTATAATTTACTTTATGGCACAATGATTGTCATGCTACTGATAAAATCACTGTCGACCAATGTCGATCAATATAGACCAATTTCTAGTATTGTTTAAACTCGGTGACTCAAAGCAATGGGTTAAAAACACGGATTTCACACAGACTGGGCCATCCATCCATGGTGTCTGGTCTTCTAAAGGCAGCACGGGTAACCAAACGGCTGCTGCCTGGATCCAGTACAGC
>JAODKK010000036.1:11905150-11915585 GCA_026774405.1 Petrocephalus microphthalmus | reverse complement strand
CAAAGCACCAGGAGAGGGGCGGAGTCCCCATATCAAACCAAAGGGAGAGGCATGGAGTCCCCATATCAAAGCACCAGGAGAGAGGCAGAGTCCCTATATCAAAGCACCAGGAGAGAGGCGGAGTCCCCAAATCAAAGCACTAGGAGAGGGGCGGAGTCCCCATATCAAAGCACCAGGAGTCGCGTGGAGTCTCCATATCAAAGCACCAGAAGAGGGGTGGAGTCCCCATATCAAAGCACTAGGAGAGGGGCTGAGTCCCCATATCAAACCACCAGGAGAGGGGCTGAGTCCCCATATCAAACCACCAGGAGAGGTGTGGAGTCCCCATATCAAAGCACCAGGAGAGGGGCGGAGTCCCCATATCAAACGACAGGGAGCGGGGCGGAGTCCCGATAACAAAGCACCGGGAGAGGGGCGGAGCACAAATGGGTCGCTGTGGAATGTGTAATGAAGGAAGGTCCACAGAAGGGCCCAGCCTCAGACACGCGGGGGATTCCCAGACGCACCAAGCAGGATATACCAAAAGGCAGCCAGGCCTCTGACTTTAACTCCAACTCCCGATTCTGACTCACAGCTGTCCGGATAAATAACGAGCTCACGTTTGGGACACCTGCGAACGCGGCCGGGCCGGCGGCGTCGTGCGATGGGAGGTCCTGCCGTCGGCGGGGGAGAAAAATGCGGGTGAGAGCAGCTCAGAGGCACAGCGCCGCCGCGATCCGTCACTGGGCCACTCGGCATGGACGCCTCGCCAGCGAGCAGACAGACCCGGCTGCATTAAAACAAACAAGCACACTAATCCATCACCGGCGGCCCGTCATCACAGAGCAGCATGTGGCTGGCCCCACCAGTAATTAACTTATTTCGGTTTGACCAGAAAAAAAGAAAAATATATATAAACGCTCAAAAACAAAGTGAATGTGGGGAGGGAGTTGCCATGGAGACCCGAAGCATCTGGCGGCGTCTCTGGACGGGCCGCCCGGGCTTCGCGGGGACCTCTGCTGCCCGCAGTCCCTTCCTGCATGCTAACACGCACTTACATTTGTATTTTTAGACACCGTCCTGCTGTTCTTGCAGCTGCATGGGAACCCGAAGCGTCTTTGGGAACAGTGACTCCGACCTGCCACATCATCCAGGACGCCCGTTTGTTTATCCACATTACACACACACCAAACTAAATACAGGACCTCACTAGTCATAGTCTTTTGAGGATTTGCTATGTTCGCGAGGTCCTTTTGTCCTCAAAAGTACAGCAAAACCTACACACACACGCACACACACACACACCTCTACTCCTAACCTGCCAGTGGCGGCGGGGACGGCACAATCCAGGAGGAGGCAGCGGTCAGCAGCACTAATCTGGCGTGCTGCGCCGTGAGGTCTCTGCGGGTTGGCCGGCTACAAGCCACGCAAATTACGCCCATAGAGAGGGGGATTAGCTAATGAAACCATCAACAGCAGGCAGGCTCCCGGGGCAGGCCGGGGACAGCTGTGCAGCTGGGAGGTGCGGGCGGGAGACTGGTGCAGCGAAAAGCCAAAAAGAAAACCCATTATTGGCCACGCAAGGGCGTTCGCGTCCGAAAGCCTACAGAGGGCAATTAGCGAGAAAGAAGTGCGAATCTGAGAGCAGGGGAAGGAGGCAGCCTCACACCTCCCCACCACCCCGAAACAGTGACGTGTCCTCCAGAGGCGTCTTTGGGGACGCCTTTCACCTTAGGATGGCGGACCTAACTATCAAAGCACAGCGTCACGCCTCCATCACTGCGAGGTGCCCAGGAGGTCTCCCCACCGCAGGAGCGCAGAGGCGACACACAGCAGAAGCGAGACACGGCAGGAGTGCAAAGGCGACACACAGCAGGAGCGCAGAGCTTACACACAGCAGGAACACAGAGCTTACACACAGGAGGAATGCAGAGCTGACACACAGCAGAGGCACAAAGGTGACACGGAAGGGGAGCACAGAGATGGCGCACAGGAGGAATGCAAAGGTGACACACAGCAGAAACACAGAGGTGACACGGAGGAGGAGCACAGAGATGGTGCACAGGAGAAATGCAAAGGTGACGCACAGCAGAAACGTAGAGGTGACACGGAGGAGGAGCACAGAGATGGCGCACAGGAGGAATGCAAAGGTGACGCACAGCAGAAGCGCAGAGGTGACACGGAGGAGGAACACAGAGATGGCGCACAGGAGGAATGCAGAGCTGACACACAACAGGATCGCAGAGGTGATGCTCAGAAAAACAGAGAGCATTGACCTGCTGTCTGCTGACACACACACAGCCCATGTATTCACATCTTTATGGGGACCTTTCATTCATTTCTATGGGCATAAACCTAATCCCAACTACAAGAGTCTTAACCCCTACCCAGCCCTAACCTTATGCATAAGTAACCAAACAAAATACAAGACTTTTTGAATTTTCAGTTTTCTGGCTGCACTGAAGGATTTTTATGAAATAAGTTTTATAATGTGGTGACCTGGAAATTCGGTGTGGTACATACAAGCCCCTACATGCATTACTGGGGAAACAGCAAGAAGCAGGTGGGGTGCACGCTATTCGGTAGTCACATGACTGCACCCCCCTCCACGCCTGCCCCCGCCATTACAGTGGTCTTATTTACAGTCTGTTGTGTAAGTCAGACTGGGAAGAGAGCATCTCCCTCCCCGGCTGGAAGTTCAGGTCCTCGGTCTCCGTGGGCAGAGATCCTCACATGCCGCTCCAAACTAATTAGTGTAACGACGGGCCTGAAATGAGGCCGTCTCTGAGAGGTCAGCACGGGTCATGGCAGACCCGAGTCTGTGCTCCGTGCTGGAGTGCACTGGTGACTCGGTATGGGTGTCTGCGTGCAGGGGGTTCCATTATGTCTCTGACCCGCTATACGCTTGGTGATTAAAGAAGAGGATCTCTGCAGTCACAGAATTTAAAGGTTAAATCTAGTTTTTTTTTTGTCAGTCGAACCCGGACACTATTCTGTTTGCTGTCAGTTTTAACTGATTGTCTAATTGCATTCAACTCACATTCTGGGTCTGACTTTGTCTCATTACTTATTCATTATTGTTCCTATTATTCCTGTCCACCCCTGACTCTCTACAGCAGTGTCAGAGTACAGCCCAGATGTGTGCGCGTGTGTGTGCGTGCATGTGTGTCTGTGCTTACTTGTCCTCCTCAAGCCTGGAGCTAAGGCAGCTTTTCAGGGCTAACGCTGCACTCCGGTTCGGTGTTCCCGTGTCTGCAAACGGGGAGTCTCCGCATCTCATTTTAATAATCGTTTACCTCTGTGCACCGTCTGATCCACAAGGGCGAAATGACAAAAGGCGGCCCGGCTGTCCAAAACGCCCACGCTGCACGGTTCTGTACAGGAACCCACCCGCGTTCGGCTAGGGCGTGACCCGTGACTCGTCCCTGCTGCACCTTGTTTGCTGCTTCCTGTCGGAGGCTAATTTCACCAGAGGAGGTGAGAGGAGCCGAGCAGAGGGGTCCTCGCCGGGAATATCGCAGCGGACGCACGGCAGGAGGGGAACGGCACACCTGTGGATCTTCCGACGGACGCCGGAACTCTCCACCATGATTCCCCACCTTCATTCCCTTTTCCCGGGTCCCTCCGGCAAATTCACAGTCTACAGGTCACCGTTACTGGAGCACGGGTGTCAAGCTTCCAAAGGAATGCACACATCTGCCACGACCACATTCAGCTCCCCATTTCATCCTTCTTTTCTCCAAACTCCCTGCCGTTTTCTCTCCCTTACATTCCCCCGACGCTGCTCCCCAAAGAGGGGCGAGGACGTGCCGCGGCCAGCCGCGGTCCACTCCAATTTCCGTCAGGCCTCGCCAAGCCCCCTGGCTCGCCATCTTCCCATGCGGTCTGTGGAAGCGCTTCAGTCACTGAGGTAATTTGACGTGACGGATCGAGCGGCTCGCAGAGAGGCCTGGGGCTCGCGCTGACGAATGGGTAACGGCTAACTGACAGCAATAGAAGCCGACCCAGGCCCATTCTGGGGCGCGGGGCCTTCTGACAGACCACCAGAAATCAATACATGCCGAGTGGCTGTACGGAGCCATCACCCTTTTAGCGAGCATCACCCACAATTAGACGGCTTAATCAGACAGAACAGCCGACATGCTGCATTTATGGCCTCAGTCTGGTGAAGGCGCCGTTTCTAGGCCTAAAAGCCATCATGGCAGCCTCCCCAGTGGCACGCCATTAAAAACAAACAGTCCATCTTCCCCAGGCAGGGGACGGCTTCATCTCACTCCCACCGGCCCATAGTGTCATTCGTGGGGCATCGCAGAAACACAGCCGAGCCTGCAGGGGGCGCCGTTAGCCGGAGCCAAAGACCCAGAAGCCTATCAGACCTTTGGCCCGACACACAGAACCTCGAGAAGGCCAGAACATTCCAGGTTTGGCCAGGACAGCACATGGGACCATGACTCTCCAGATGATCACAATCACCACAGGGGGAGCTCATCTCATACGCAAGTGGCACGGCGTTCCAAACGCCAGGCTCATTGAATATGTAACGCACACAATGTATCAAGGGTAAAGTTAATGAAATATTTAAAATATGCAGTACATCAAGAATGTAGTTCATTTAACATGCAAAATAGAGGCAAATTAAAAAAAAAAAAAAAAACACGCCATTTCATTTCTGCTGGATCTGCTCGGCGTGAAGATGAAGCGAAGAGGAGCCGCCGGCAACGGTTGCGGGGGCGGCCGGGGGAGGCCACAGCTGGCCAGCGGTGGCCTTTTCGGGAAGGGCTTAACTTCCGGGTGCGACACGGGTCTGGGGGCTTAGGTTTGCCTAAACAACAGATGCAGGGAGGAGAGAAGAACAAGCAGCCGGACGCGTGTTTAACATTCTGTAGCGGCAAGTGTACATCGGAGTATTTAAATACGCAGAAGCAAGCAGAAAACGTGCCGAGGATCACGGGGAGAGGATGGCAGGAAAGGCTCCGGGGGTGCCGGCCGTCCACTCCGGCCCGGCAATTAGCATTTAGAGAAGCCGCGGTAACACCGGGGCCACGCGAGACAAGGAGGCTGCGCCATATCCCATAATGCACAGCGGACGGCTCAGTTGGGCCCAGGAGGATGCTGGGAAATACTGAGAGAGGGTCTGAAACACCGGTCACACAGTCACACAGTGGAGTGCGCAATAGGGGGAACGGATCAAACAGATACACACACATGTATTCACATATACATAGTGCGGACTTAAACATGTCCTCATATATACATACACAGAGAAATATCAGACGGACATGGACAATGCAAACACACCCGAATACGCCTTCTGTCAGTCATTTTCACCTGCGACAGCATTCCGGACCGCGGCGCTCCCATCCCAATCACAGAGCACCCGTTCCCCTGACGACAGTGTGAGCCGACAGCCACCTGACCTCTGACTGCCCTCGTGACCTGTTCGCCAAGGTGCTCAGATGCTCCAGATGACCCGCCTACCACAGAGAAGGCCTTCCCAACCTCAAACCACAGAAATGATCTTACCAACTACAATCTGTCACCACCTGCCAACCTCAAACCACTCCGATGTTACAATCGCTAACCAATCAAATGACCTGTCACTGGCCAGAAATCCCCTTAGCAATCCCACAAACACAGATGCTAAGGCAAAACAATAATAATAATAATTTAAATACACTGCTGTTGCATTAAATCAAATCAATTAAAGGTGAATGGAACCTAACCATGTAATAGCATGAATATGTAACAGTATGACTTAAAGGTTAGATTCATCGAGGAACCCCCCCGGCCCGGGTCTGCCTGCACCCCTCTCTAAGACAGAGCAGGAAAGGCTCCAGAAAGGTCCTCGCTTATCTCCTTCAGTCCCCCCCACCATCACCACTGACATCTCTACCTTTCAGCATGCAACTCGCAGCAAATTTTAATAATTATTCCTCGGTGGCCAAAGTCTGTGCAAAGCGACTTCCGCAGAGCTCTAAGAACCTCCCGATCGATATGCCGACGCACACGCTTGCTAACGGCATGGAACTGGACGGAGACCGGCGCAGATCACACTTCAGCAGACATTAGCATGGAAATTCACTCCAAGAGATTTTTTTTTTCCCTCAAAACTAAATTCCTGGGATCAAGGCTGTGCATTGAAGAAGCCAAGCACAAGTTTTACTGGACAAATGAAAACTTACACGTTGGGCATATTACACAACTTCTACTGAAAGCACAAAAAATTATATTTACTATTTCTGCCACATGAAGCGATACATGAGATCCATAAACCTCAAAAAAAAAAAAAGTTTTAGATTTGCTGACAGATTATATTCTTACATGGTCATTCTCCACTTAAAGGCTTACGTAAGTGTCCAGCCCTAAATCTTTTATAATATCTCCTTAAGAGGACACCGTCTGCTCTCATGCACAACCCGACGACAGAAACCCTTGCAGGTTTTGGCTGGAATCACGTCAAGCAGAGTCTGTTTTCAAAGCATCTCCCAGCTTTAATTATTTCCCATATTCCGACTCACTCTACAGGATTTAGTTTTGCACTCACACAACAAAAAAAGTAAAAGGAAAAAAAAAAACTTTTGGTTGCCAGACAAAAAAAAAAAAAAAAAAAAAAAAAAGAAGAAGCGAGTTCAAAAGAAAACAATTGTCTTGCTCAACGTTGCGTCAGAAGGGAGCGATTCTCAGTCGGGGTTGCAGGAATGAACATCATCTACAAATCAGGGACGCTTAAAAATATCAAGGAAGACCTGGATGATCTCCTTATGGTGTGATAACGTCTTTTCCCCTTCCCATAATGCCCTCTGTGGCGGCTGAAAGGACATGACGGTTAACTGATAACATGCAGTTAAATCAGACAGACAGACAGAGAGAGCCCAGACTGTTTTGAAATAGCCACCTGTCCGAGGGCGGCAGATGGACCCGCAGAATGGTATGGAGGCCGGCGGGGTCTCGGGACCCCCCGCATGGCAGGTGAGCAGGTTACAATAATTACGGACTGGAGCCGGGAGCCAGAAGCATTCTGGAAATCAAGCTGAAACTGTCTCTCTCCTCGGAGGACAGTCTGTCACATACGACCAGCGGGAACACCAACAGGCGTAAAACATAAAGTACAGGCGCAGGAGCCTCCGGGAGACCCTGACCCCAGCAGGTAAATGCGGGGCTGGATGGCTGGAGGGATTAACAGGCACTGCAGAAGGACATTAAGGAATGGTGTGCGGCTGTTTGTGAGAAAGTGCGGTGTACATAACACAGCGTGACCCCTCCTTGTTGTTAGCATCAACTGCATGCTAACTAACCCCCCCCCCAACAAAAAAAATAATAAACATATGGCTTAAAAATGCTGTGGGTAAAATTCTAAAAATAAGAGGAAAAGTCCCCAATGAGCTGCGGCAATTGGTACGACAGGGACGATGGAGGGAACCCGGGTTCCGCTCGCGAGCCTCGGCTGCGCAGTGCGGACACGGGCCGGCGGAGCAGGTTAGCGCGACCTTTGGCGCCGACGCCAACCTGCGCATCTCCACCGTCTGTTCGCGCATGTGGCCGCTCTGCTCACCACGGCTTAAGGACGTCACTCGCACAGGCCTGACGAAGCCCCCCCTCTCCTTAACCGCACATGGCCCGCACGCAGACATAAACACAGGGCGTTTTCCCCTGCAAAGGGAGCATAATAGGACCTTTCTATTTCTGTATCAGCAGATGTGGCTGTCGCTGCCATTCCACGTCCCTCCCCCCTCCTACTGGAACCCTCGGTCTCCTAGGAGACGACCAATGGGTGGTACTCAGCTGCGGATGCTTGAGGTCGAGACCCATTACACTGAAAGCCAGTGGACCTACATATATGCACTCCGTGTTAGCAGCAACCACAAGAAAAGGTGAACTATTTAAGTTTCTCTTCTGTCAGCAGGATATCTTCTGGAAAAGCTGCAATTTGAGGACAGTGGTAGGAGCCACGGGGCACTTATCTCCTGACCAGACACGACACCAGGAGGAGAACTCTGCTGGCAGAAGGATCAGGCGAGAGCTCAGACTGCCTTTCTGCGGGGACCAAATGGCCCTCCGCTGACCCGCTGTCAGGGTAACCAAATATGGGGTCTGTAGGCAGATGTGGGGTGAGATGCAGGGCCGCCAGAGGTAATGTGACCTTCCAGCCCATGAGGAACCGCAGTGCCAAGCTGGGATGATGCCTCACGCCAGATGGGGGAACGAAGGCTCCGATTTAAGAAACCACCTGGTGCAGAACTGGGATTCTGTGGGCCAGGACTCCGCCCTCCACCACAGAACCAGGACTCAATGTTCCGGCATCACAAAATAAGGGAGGACAGAGGCGTGTTTTTTTTCCTTCTTACTGGATACCCAAACATTCAAAGCACTCATACTCTATACGCCATCGCTGTGTACGACATACACTCTTAATTACACTGTGTTTACAGAATCTGGCACAACACGCATTCTAAACTCGAGCACACACAAGGAGATCCGGGAGAGATTATGTCTTTACATTTAATTATATTAACAGACCACGCCGTCGCCGAGCGCAGAGATGACATGTAATCGGTAAAGTGGCTCGTGTGACATCCCCGGTGAAGCAGACATTTCCTACCGCTATGCAGGCAGGCAGACATTCTGTTGTTCTTCACGCTTTAATTGGGATCACGTCAGGCAGTTTAATGCTGTTATTACCATGTCAACCCATCAGTTAGCCTGCACTAAGCTGCCTGTTTACCGCGTGCAAGGCCGGCCGGTGCCAACTCACATCTCCCGAAAATAAGCGTTCGGGATGGATGGCAGGGAGCCTGGATTTTTTCACAACGAAATATCTCAGATCAAAACCAGCTCTGCACAGCCTTGACCCCGATGCTTAAATCATTTTTTTAATTTCTCTTTCGATAAGCCCAGGTCAAACTGCGTGCGTGAGCTAATCTGAGACTGTGGTCTCAGTCTCCTCCGTAACCCACGGCGAAGGAGAATCGGCCCCGTGCCCTGTAAACGGACTCCCTAATCCCACACAGAAGAGAACACCTTCTGCACAGCCTCCAGCGATCCTGGCTGTTTCCTCCATGCCAGAAGGTCGCCACGTACCCTATTCTGATCTATTATATATCTGGAGTGCCTTTGAGCTCGAGTTTGTGACCAGCAAGTGCAGGAGCTCATCAAAAATGCACCAGGAGCTGGCCAGGGCTGCAGCCCCTGCCGCGGCTAAATAATGCAACTGCCAGCCCCTCCCTCCAGGCTGGTGGGGGAAAGCCTCTCAGTGACGACACGGCCGCCCGCTTTCACGCGGACACCCGCACGCATCCCCCGGGCTCCGGTGGGTGTCGGCCGGTGTGCGAGTGGGGATCGTCGTGACGCATCCCATCTGCCAAGCCGGCGTGCGAGCGGGCGCAAGGCCGCGCTACGCAACGCCGGAGCACCTTCTGCCAGCATTGTGAGCAGCTCATGATCGAATGACAAACAGAACGACCGGGCACCCACACCCATACCCCATAAGCCTAGGAGACAGTCAGCCTGCCAGCCAATCAGCTCTTGATTTTTGGGGGTGGAATTGGGGGACATGGCATGCTTCTTTCTAGCCAGCTCCAGGGACACTTGCTCCTTGCCCTGTGCAAGCCTTTAACAGTACAGCCACAGGAACCAATCACTGCCGCAGTTTTCCTGCATAGTCCATCCCTAGGCTGACACTAGCCAGTTAATACCACTGGTTTTCCCACACTGTCCAGCCCTAAGCCAACAACGGCCAATCATGGTTGTAGACTCTTCAGCTTCCTTAGGGCTTGTCAGACATTACATTCCTTGTTCTGTTTCAACCACACATAAAAATAACTAATTGCATCCGAGGACAGAACTGTAGCTCTCACACATTAATCGAGGGGTGATTTAGTGGGGAGATTACGCTCAGAGTTATGCGCAGACTGCTGTACTTTGAAGTTACACTCCCCTACAGTCCACAGATAGCTATTCTGTGTGGGTAATCCCCATACAGCATTTAATAAAAACAATAAGGGGATGCCATGAACCGGCATCCCATCCAGGGTATACCCCTGCCTGTACCCTGTGATGCTGGGGACTGTACGACCTCACTCAAGAGTCAGAAAAACAGAAACATGCAAAAGTGTCTGGCCCACTCATATCTCAGCTTATATATCGCGATATAGATTGATCACCCTTCATTATTTCTGATTATTAACTTGAAGCACTGCCTGGATTGTCAAAGGTGACACTGACACATCACAATCTAGCTGAAGGTTAGAGGTTAACTGCTTGTTCACCCATGAAGGTGAACCAGGCCGCCCAGATGACGCGTAAGGGGCTCAGCCCGGAGGAGTGCCATAGTCAGTTATTGTCACAGGAACAAAGACTCTGGGATCGTGAACGGGGTCAGAGTAGGCTGGAGGACCTTCAGCCCCTGTAGCTCACCTAGGCGGGCAGACAGGTAGGCTGGAGGACCTTCAGCCCCTGT
>JAODKK010000036.1:11855516-11866546 GCA_026774405.1 Petrocephalus microphthalmus | reverse complement strand
CCCGCCATCCCGTGTTATTTTAATTGCCCGTGCTTTTGCACTCCCCAAACATGCCCAAGGGCACCTGTCAGTTCAGCGTAATCCCTCCTCCGGTCTCTGCTCCCACATTCCGGCAGCAGAAACCTTTCGGAAAAGATTTAAGTGGGAAAAAAAACCTGGAATTATTTGCCCATATGGGCAGAGTATTTGGAAATAAAGTTTTTTTTTCCCCTCCCTAGTGATTTCTCAAATGCCCTGAACAACTGTGTTTCCATACCAAAGACCTTTGGTCCTTCGTTTCTGTTCACTGACCAATTAATCCTTACCTGTGCCCTCATACATCACGACAAGCCTGATTTCTCCGTGAAATGTGAGCTACTGATGGATGATGGGATTTCATCAGTTTTATTTTCTCTTTCCATATTATAGGGAAGATGGATTGATGGACATATGGATGCTCAGCTTATTGATAATTACAACCACTCCACCTTTAGTGACTAGCTCGCCTAGCAACCATTCACAAATACAACAGGAATAAAAAAAAAAACATACATTTACAACCAAATTCCATATGTCCGACATCAACAAGAGAGGTCATTGAAGTAGAATGCACAAAATGTTCTTAGAAATGTCCACTTCATGAAGGGTATGTAAGTATGATGTAAAGTTGTAAGCACAGTCATGGTCACACCTAGGCTACCGCGATTTTTACCTAGTGATCATGTCGCCTCACCACCTGGTCGTTGAATCAGAACTTGGTCGCTAAACAAGAAGTAATTGTACTAATATACACTCAAATACAAAGTGATAATAAAATGTGTGTGGCTTCCATAATTATATTTAAAGCAGAAATATTGATTCAAATGCTACAACTGAGAGGCCCTGTAATGGTAGGGCTGATATGTTCAGTTTCATTGTGGTGGCAACTTGACAAAATCCAGATGCGGTAGCATATTTGCTGAATAAGCTAGCCTTCATCTCTCTGCTGCAATCACATATAGCTTGCAGCCATTAATCAGTGTGACCCTGCATGCAGTGCCCTGGTCGGGGCTGACCAGCGGTCGCCTTGGAAAGGAGTGCAGCATGGACAGGACCTCTAGCACTGGAGTCAGAACAGATTTGCTCATTTAATGAACTGGCCTCATTTACGCCAGCCCGACGCAGAGGGACGCTGGGAATGTCATGCCTGCTTGCGGGCTCTGCAGCCTGGAGCTGCTGGACATAGCGGTCGGGTCTCTGGGACATGCTGGCGGGTCGCTGCAAAGCCCTTGGCCAAAGTGGGCAGTGTGGCAGAGGCAGCCATCATCATTCTTGCATTTTAGCACAGAGTATCCTGGGAAATGAAGTACTACAGAGTCACAATGCACAATGTAGTAGCATATGACCCAAAAGTCAGTGCCATACAATGAAATACAAAGTGTGATGCAACCTCACCCAGCAGGCATTGTATAATCCATTGCAGCATACCGTGCAGTGAAATGAAGTACAGCAGTCACTCACTGTGCAGTGAAGAGATGCAGTATATAATCGGCATACAGCAGTGACACTGGGATAATTAACCAAGGCTGCATGTAGCGAATGTGCTGCTGATTAAAAGGGAATGTTTAAATAGCTCTTTTTGGGATAACTATTGACTGGTTTCCTAGAAGAACCATCTCCACTGGCTTTACTGATGTAATGATAAACATAATCCTCACCAGTTGAAATTGAACCCAGCCCAAAGTTATTCCAAGTGCAATAAACAGATGCTCCGAGCATTGTATCAACCACTAGTGGATCAAGAGAACCACATTTGAACATTTTAAAAGACAGCATTAAGGAGATAATCCCCTTTCGAACCCAATGATGGATAGTGGCATTCCCGAAAGAGGACGCTAATTAAGTGGTGAAAAGGGAGTCATACCTCAAGTCCAGTTCACCAAGAGCAAATTATTGATTAAAGATGCGCTCCTATCAGAGCTGCCACGGGCAGGTGTGACTGACAGGTTTCAACAGACAGGCCACACAGTGTGTGACAGCAGGCTTTGGGAGAGAAAACGTGGGGCAGAGTATCTCAGGGTACGTCAGGGAGGGAGATGCCAAGCAAAGCTCACCTGTGGCATCATCTACTGACAGTGCAATACTTATTATACCACAGGATGTTCTAGAAAATGTTCCCTTGGAGCCTTCTAGGAACTGAAAACAAAGTGGAAACAGGATATTGTTCAGAAGATCGGCACAGTCATAATGCATTACTTAATAGCGGCGTGTGGGATGATAGAGTGGAAAGATTACACAATATCAGTCAGTCTAATTTCATTCATGCAATGTGTTTCCATGAGCAATTTTTCTAACTGGAATATAGAAGCAGGAAATACGTTAATTTTCCGAATTAGTGGAAGCATTCTTCTACCCTGTTCCACTTTAGAGTGAGAGAACAGAGAGAAGCTTCTGGAAAACCAGGAGCATAATCGTTCACGAATCACAAATCAGCGTTGACAAATAACAAAGTCAGTTATGAGCGTGTCATTTGGCTTGTGAAAAAAGGGACAGTGATCTGGGTTGGGAGATCTGATTGCTGAATAGGGAGATGATGCCCATTTGGGAATCAGATTACTGGAAATGGTTGCATGCCAGATATGTGGGTGTTGATGGCAGAGTAATGCTCCCAGGATCAGATGACCCTAAGGGGCAGGGGCAGGGCAAAGAGAATGGTTAATTGTTTTCTTCATTAATGGCTTGAATGAGGGGCAGCATAGAGGCTCAGTGGCTAGCACATTGCCAGGGTTGGGGGTTTGAATCCCGCTCTACCTGTGTGGAGTTTGTCTGGAGTCACTTCCTGAACTGAAGTTTTCCCTTGCAGTCAAACTGGTATCTATAAATTGCTCCTAGTTTGTGCGAGTGCCTTGCAGCGTGCCCTGTCTCTTGGCCTGTGCTTTCTGGGAGAGGCTCCAGATTCTCTGCAACCCAGAACGGAACAGGCGGTAGTAGTAGTAGGATGGATGAAGTTTGTGCCTAAGTGCAGTGTGGAGTATTTCAGCAAATCTCAGCCATAGCAACATGATTAAAAAGGAAAATAAAACTGGAGCAAAGAAGAATGAAGACCATTCAGGAAGCCCGGGAAGGTCAATAGCAATATTACTAACAGTGGGCGATCACATGTCAGAATGACAGCTCCAAATGCTTAGCTGACAAACTGCTTGGCGCTCAAGATCCATTCTAAGATGCGAGTTTGATCTTAAACACAGAGCCTGTCTTATAATCCCACGGAAACACTAACGGATTATCCTAAGGAGCAGGAGTATCCCGCAAAGGAAACATCAGAGGAGATCACGGACAGCAACTTTAGTGAGAATCCCAGCTTCCTTGAGAGTCGGAGAAGCAGCGGGGAAGTGTTTTAACGGCAAGAGAGCAGATGATCACACTAATGAAACCTTTAGGATGAAATAACTCAAGGAAACGTGGCAGTTACAGAGAAAATTCCACAGTATTTTAGAGCACTTACTCTCTGCTTTAACAGAGTGGCACACATTATTATGTGGTATAGAGAATTGGGGAAAAAAACATGGAGGAGGATTCATCTAAAGTCAGAAGCAGGGCTGGAAAAGACAGAGGGTAAAGCTGAAAGTGGTCTGGGGAGCAACCATGGGCCGTCTAAAGCTCAGACCATAAAAAAAGACAAAGGACAAACTCACATTCACACTATTCTGACATGGCTATATCACGTCACAACCCATCTCCATTTATTACTATCTATCCATCCATCAACCATAATCACATCCAGCATGGTGCATACTGGATGTGATTATGATTATGGTTACATCATCTTACATTACAGTAACTCACACAGTCCACATTACTACTATTAGTATAATTACCACATTATTGTATTATAATGAGGCTCGGTAGCTCAGTCAGTAGCATTCTGGCTTCAGACCCCCAGGGTTTTGGGTCCGATTTCCATCTCTGGCTCTCTGTATGTTACCTTTCCCTCAACTACAGACATGACACTGCTGTTATGTAATCTTTGCTTTATTAATATGTATTTTTAAAGCAAAGAGCATAATGTGCAAACACTGGGGCTACATGGCCGGCGGAATGAGATTTATTTTACCAAAGGTTATTTTTTATTATCTTTTATTTCCATTCCGTTATTTGGATATAAATCATGGGAGGACCGGGCCATATTTACGGCTCCCATAATGTATTGCGTGCCGACCTTGAGAGAAAGAGGAGCCTCTTCAGTTGTTGTCGGCGTGAGCTGAGGGGCGGCTGAGCAGGCCTCAGACTGACCAGACTCTGCTAGAGAGTGGGTTAAACTGCCTGCTGACTGTCATCAATGTACAGAATGAGCTAGTAGCTAAAAACACCACACTGGGGGGAGACCTTAAAAAGGAATTCCACCCAGAATATCCACCACTGCTTATCCAAAAGAAGCTGAATCCCTTTTCCAAGGAGGAATCTCTCAGTGGCAAACACGCAGACAAATGTCTGGGTCAGGTCTATGGAAGGGGCAGTTTCACGCACTCCGCAAATTCCCAGTGCTTTTCTGGACCAGAGGGAGAAGAAACAGAGCCTGCTGAAAATTACCCAGGCCTTTAAGATGTTAAATATGAATCACACCTGAAACACTGAATAAAAAGTAATAATTTCCAGCTCTTCTCAGGGGTCTCAAGCTAGGCTAGCATCCAGGTTAGAACTTTTAATCTGATCTGGGAGTGCAATTGTGGGCTCTGTGTGGCTCTCTGAGAGGAATTGCTCCATTAAACTGGACTTACAAACATCTGAACCTCTGCATGTCCCCCCAGGCTGCAAGTGACTTTGTAGGTGTTCCTCAGCCATCCCTATAGTCCTCATGTACAACACCTGCCTTGCCCGGCTGCAGCTAATTAGCTTAGCAGCTATCGGCTAGCCTGTTGTTTGCTGAGTTGCCGACAGGGCCCCCTGGGAAATGAAGTTTATATTCAGGGCTGGTGCTGCAGTGAGATTCATCCCGCTCCACCTATCTCAACCTGATAAAAGATCTCACCAGAGCTTCTACAAGAAACCTCTGCACAAAATTATTGATGAACTTGCGACTATGGAATATTTAAGACTATGACTTACTACTGAAGGAGGCTGTGTTAGATAAACACAGTGAAGGCAACAGATTACGAGGCTCTGAGCTCCAGGCAATGCAGGGGCTCCTGTGAAAATAACTCATTCAAAGCTCAGAATAAAACTTTTAGAATTTAATATGAAGATCCACATTGAGCAGTGAGTGATGCACAAGTAGGAGGCGTCTGAACTGAACTCAGCCATGGAATCATGTGGATGTAGAAGCCAAAGTAGTTTAAATGATATATAAGCTGAAAGACTCTGGAATTGTCTGGCTGTGGAAGCTAGCTGTTAAAATGATGTATTTGAACATCAAAGCATCTTGAAGCCTGTGACCCTGATGCATTTTGGGTTTTTTGTCCATTTCAGTGACATGTACTAACCATGAGTTTGTTTGTAATCCTCTCAAAGTCAGGTTGTGTCAAAGTTTTATTTAGTTTTTCATATAATGTCACATGTGCGAAATTTGGAATGTGTAACAAAAATATCATGCAACCCTCTGTTTTTCACGTGTGAGAAATGGTAGGAATGCACCGTCGTTTGTTCATTGGTTCACAGCGTTTGTTTGCCGCTGGCATCCGCCTTGGGGCATTGCATTACAGAGAGAGTGCAATGCAAAAAACCTCACTGAATGAATGAACAATTTGCCTTGAAAAGGAGGAAGACTCTTCACTCCTAATCTCACCAGATTGGCCTCCACTCCTAGCCTTTGGTGGATCTCATTTTAACCAGGGTCTATTGCGGGCCAGGTCTGGGCCCGCCTTAATCACCCTTTTCCTGATTGGCTACGCCGAGCCTGTCTACAGGAGTATAAAGGAGCGAGAGACGTATTTGTAAGCCCCTGTCCGGCCCAGACGTGGTTTCACACATCAGGAATAACGGAGTCCAGAGCCGACTGCGGTCATTTCCATCTGTTTATTTATTCATAAGCCTACAAATCGCACGCTGGGCTGGCGCAGAGAGACAAAAGCACTCCACACAGAACGAAGCACCCCGCCGCAGCAGCAAATGGATATGTGTGTGTGTGCGCGTGTGCATGTGAGGGACATGCGGGGGTGGGGGGGGGGGAGAAGCAGGGAGTGTGAGGCCCATCTAAGATGGATTTCGGGCCACTGTGGGTTCGAGAGCTCGGACCTGACGGCTCCCTCTACCTGTATCAATGATATTCCCATGAAAAAGACGAAAGGATTTAAGGGAGAGGGGACCCAAACTCACCAGTGATTTCCGGCCAACATGCCATCTGATACCCACATGAAGAGACAATCACCAACCAGGGTCATTTGCCAAGAGTAATGATAAGGTTAATATCACTACAGCGTAACACTCTGATATACAGTTAGATTACATCCACTTCAGCCCCCGGAGCTGTTCTGTTCCTGTGGCAGTAACAGGGTCATGTTTATCTACATCCACATAGCCATTAAATCAGGACGCAGACCATCGCTACTTCACCAAGACACTTATGAAAGCACACAAACACCCGAAGAAGCCTGTTCTCAGTCACTGTGGAGTGAGAATGATCTCCCAGCTCAGCCAGTAATTATTCCTCAGCGAGATATGTCATTTTTATAATGTGCGACTGCTCTACAGTTTACCATGACGACCGAAGGGGCAGAGAAGTCTGGAATGGGCACAGCAGAGTGATAGGGCAGAAAAGAGTGGTTATTTTCACTTAATTTGGCAGATGCATTTATTCAGGGGAGACACACAAGCACTGTAGGTCACACTGTTAGAGCTGCTATGAGAACATTGAATAAAATATTAGTATTGTTACATGTGATATACTTGCTCCACCATCAGTATCTACTGAAAATGCTTGTCGGTGCATAATAACATGCTATGCAGCGTTTGTGCTTTTTTGGTTTTGGGGAAATATACCTTTCATGAAAATTCATAACTGCTTATCGAGCATAGGGTCGCAGTGAGCCTGGAGTCTATCCTGGGAATCAGGGGTGGAGACACTATGGAAAGGATGCAGGTCCATCTGGGACACACACACAGTAGTGACAACCAGTAAAAATGAAGACAGCAGTCATACTCACCGAGCCACCGTGCCGTCCAAGTCTGTCCTTATTTATTAATTTTCAAGTAAATCAGCAAGTTTTTTTTTTGTTGTTATTGTTTTGAGGATCTCCTTGAACTCGGAATACTGACTGACTGAGTCACTTTTCACTGATAGTTCTAGAAAGTTCATGGACAAACAGGACCCCAAATGAAAGGGAAGTATTTTAACAGTAGCAGACTTTCTAAAGAATCAGACACTGGCAAAATGTGACCTTCCTCATCAATGTGGCCATTATATGCCCGGCTAAAAATCAAGCAGAATTTTAAATTGGTACCATAACAATTACAGTATTGTTGGACTGGGATGTGTGCTGTTTTACTGTGTCGGGCAAGGTCGCTCTCATTTGGAAGAGCATCCTTTCATAGCTCCTGCGTCCTGGCATACAGCAGGAACTCGTGCAGCGGTGAACAGAGACTGGCAGGTTGCGGCTTGACGCAGCTTAGAAGAAGAGGACGGAGGGGCACTGCACTCTGCTTCAGCAGGAGTGATTATGTAATCCAGGCCAGGTTATCCTAATTAACATGGGGAGCAGGGCAAGGGGAGGGCAGGGCTCAGCCCCTCATTTCCCTTCACCTTGGAACCCCAGCCACATGACTGCAGGGAATTTCAAGACATGCTGTGCAGGAGTCGGCACAATGGAAGACCAGTTCTGGTCGCCCCTATCCCCTGAACAGAAAAGCCAGCTCCAAGCTTGGGGCAAAGTCCCACAAAAAAAAAACCTGTTTGGTCTGGGGGATTTTTAAAAATTCTTCATCGGGACACATCTCACTACAGCAGCAAGAAAACCTCCTTGAGTAATTGTCAGCAGGGCGTCTACGCAATGGAAGGACATTTATGACACGTCGCCCAATCTGCCCATCATACCCAATTGGCCCCAGCCTCAATTCTGGCTTGCATTTCATCCCAACAAAGGCCCCACACACTTTTCTCACAACACCCTTCTCTGCAGCCGGCCAGTTGCGAGACTCCGATTATGCGGCAAATAGCACTTCATTCGCCTTCGACGGGAATTCACCTGCACGCTGGGCGGCACGATTAAATCACCTCTGATTAAATTCATTTTTCCTAAACATTTTCCCCTTCATGTGATATTGGAGTCCAGGCTGGCTCCCTTATCTTGGCGTATAATCTCCAGCGCGCAGTTTAGGACTGTCGCCAAGCTAACGTGATATCCGAGAGAATGGGGTTGTCATCTCTAATTAGGTCTCGGAGAGATTGCGAGATATTAAGGATTACTGCCTTAACCAATAGGGTTGTTAGTTTTTCCACCATTGAGAAATAATCCACAGTCCATTCTCATTGATTTATTTCTCCGAGGGCACGAAAGCCTGGCTCAAAGATAATGGAAAGGAAGATTACAGCCGCATTTTTTTTACCTTTTAAACGGACTGAGTAGGGAGGTGAATACTGCTTCACAGCTGGAGGCAAGCCATTCTGCCGTAAAGGCTACAGCAAATCCAGATCTAGGAGGTGTTATGTGCCTACCCCCATATTGGTTAAAACCCGCAGGGCAAGTTACCCCCCCCCCCCCAATCACCAATTGGACAGTCACCCTAGGCTCTGTCTTCTAACAGTGTGTCCAATCAGGAAGGACCCTCCTGTAGCCTGGAGCCTTTAGTATTCAGCACAAAATTGGTTGTCATGGTAGACAAATAGTCTAGATGCTGGTGGGTTTGTAGAGTCATATTTTTATGCTCATCTGTAGGTAAAGTATACATATAATATGTGGCATATATATATTTATGGCTCTAATTGAGCCATATATTACTCACTGCAATCTTCTATAAGACAAATCACCACATACAAAGAGGTGTCATAATGGTGAGAGGAGGAACCTTAGAATGGAAAACCCATTGCAACTGATGGAAGCATGGATATAAAGTGGTGGCTTTTTGAGTAAACGAAATGTATAGAAGTTGCTTTAAAAGCGTGAGCCTGTGTGACAGGCTAACGGTGCCATCAGGCCTTATTTCCAATCTCGGAGTAAGACACACATGAGCGTTTCCATAAGGCACACGTGTGTTTATGCATGTGAACACCAGTGTGGCCGAGTGTGGGTGCGGGACAGGGGTGGCTGTGGAGACATGCGTGTTTCATGTATAATTCTGCTAAAATACGAGGGAGAGTTGATGCTGAGTTAGTTTAAATTGGCTTAATTTCTCCCAACAAGATATAGATGTTCTAGCATTATCCCTGAACAGAGCTCCTAGTCTGTGATCTGTGATGTAATCCAGTTTAGTCTTTTTGCAGTTATGTGACCCCATATTTTGCAATGTTTATTTTTTTTACCAGATTGTATATATCTGTAAGTTTCTTCTTTGATCCATTTTCCATAACGCCTTATATAGCACAGGGTTGTTTTGTTTGAGCCGAAAGGTTTGTGTGTGACATTGTAGTGTGGGACTCCATCACAGTGCGTGAGATAGCACCTTTAAGGTACATCTGCATTGCAGAAGTTACAGATAGGACTGCGTCCCTCAGCCTAATCTCAATGCCTGGCTCATTCCCTGTACAAAGGGGAGAATGCGGCTGTGCTAACGCTGTCAGACCATATCACCTACTGATAGCAGTTACATAATCTGGCATGCGGCTGCGGTGTCTACCTAGAACTAGTGTCAGCCATGCATCGCGTGACCCCCATGTTGCAGAGTCACATGTTAGCTCTGTGTCAGAGTACAGTCACCGACGGTCTACTGCAGAAAGACTGATACACATCACCACGCCCACCCTGAATAGTTGCTGTCAGCCTTTAGGGCAGCGAAGGACTGGAGTCTTGCTGAAAGCCTAACTTGTGATAATTCATTATTATCCTGCTATGTCACCACTTAAACTCCCATCTGAAATAAAGTCCACGTTATGCTTACTCTAGGTATATTCACACTCCATTAAGGGCTCATTAAACAGCTGATCAGTGGGGCCTTTTATTCAGAGTGGCTTTCACAGTCTCTAATTCACAGCCTTTTATCTTCTACATACCATACAAAGATTTAAACCTTTACCATCCATCCATCCATGTTCCTTAACTGCTTATCTCTTGACAGGGTCAAGATGAGCCATGGAGACTCTGCCTGGAACAAGGGAACAGGGCAGGGGACACCCTGGGCTCGATGCCATTCACACACACAAAAAAACACATTATGGGCTTAGAGACACCAACTCGCCTGACCATATGTTCATAGATCGTAGATGGAAACTAGAGTAGCCTCACAATTGTGGGGAGAACACATATTTCACACATTGTGTTATCTGAATGTTACGGAGATTCTGATTTGTTGGCTTCAGCACTAGGGGGTGAGGATGGGGTATCAGAACTGTAAACAGTAATTTTGCAGAGCTCCCGTGTGCTCAGGCCTCATGTGAAAATGGCACTGCAGGAAGATGGTGGCAGGAGAAGGCCCTGGGTCACACCCCCTGACGCGCAGCTGGACCCGATTTATCACTGCTGGAGGTTCTGGGGGGTGCAGTCTGCCCCCCAGATCCCTGTCCCTCTGAGAGGAGGAGGAACACCTCCTTCCAATCGCTGGCAGCAGTCATTTTTTCAAAGAGGATTAAGCTGACTTATATCATAATGCTAACCAGCTGCTCTAGTAAATTTTATTGAATTGCCCTCTAGAGTGCATAGAATCCCTGGATTACCTACACTTAATTACTTTAGTCATTAACAAGTGGTTGAGTGTTTTTTTTTTTTTACGACACCACCTTTCCCCAGTGTAGTTATTGCCAATCCTGTCTGATGCTCACTTGTCATCAGTGTCAGAGTTCCACTAAGAGGCCAGCCAACTTCAGCTGGGAAACACTATTCCTCTGATTGATGGTCTTTGCAGCTGACAGTATCTAGACCAGGGGTCTCCAACTCCGGTCCTGGTGAGCTACTACCCAGGAGGTTTTCTGTCCTACCTGGCTTCTAATG
>JAODKK010000036.1:11842214-11855416 GCA_026774405.1 Petrocephalus microphthalmus | reverse complement strand
GGCTTCTAATGAGCCACACCTATTCTCAGGAAAATCTCAGGAACAGGTGTGGCTCATCAGAAGCCAGGTAGGACAGAAAACCTCCTGGGTAGTTGCTCACCAGGATTGGAGTTGGAGACCCCTGTTCTAGAAACAATGAAGATCATGTGACAGGCCATAGTGAAGGTCACACTTAAGTCCTTCCATGTCATGCTGTAGATCACTATGGACTGACTTAATTGAACAAGTTCCCAGTGTTAGTAAAAGAAGCTGATGATCACATGTTCTTAATTGGTCTTTAAGATAAGTCAATGCCTACATGTTCTTAATGGATCTTTAAGATTAGCTGATACTCACTAGATCCTGATGGGTCTTCAGTGGGAGGTGATGCTCACAAGTTCCTGATGGGTCTTTAGGATGAGCTAAGGCTCACAAGTTCCTGATGGGTCTTTAGGAAGAAGTAATGTTCGCAGGTTCTTAATGGGTCTTTAAGATGAACTGATATTTATATCTACCTGGAGCAGCTGATTCCTTATGTGGTTTTTTGGGATCCCTGATGATCCTTAGCCAAGCTCTTATTCCATAAAGGATCAGGTAATGACTTTAATGACTAGTGTCTTGCGAAAAATATTCACGAAATTAAAATATTTTTATCTCACGCAAAAAGCGAATGACGGTAATCTCACTGGGAGGTTTGGAGATTAAAAGAGTTGGCAATGACAATATTCGCGTCACTTCATAAATCTTGCGCCAGTGTTCTGGTTTAACCGAACGAGATTTAAAGATTACATTTAACCGCGATTGTTTCTGATATTTCCCTAAAGCAAAGAGCGTAGTAATGAGACCGTGACACCCTTCATTTTGTTTCCCCCTGTTTAAAACGCAGCGTGGCGACACGTAGAAAGGAACCCTTTGGTGTTATGAATTATGCAATTCAGATTATCCGCGGCAACATTCGGCGATTCACAGTTTAATAAGAAAAAAAAGCGCGGGATTCAGCGCGCGCCCGCCCTCCTTGCGCGCTCACCGCGTCTAATTTGCGTGGTTTCGGCAGCCGACGCCTCCAGTTGTCCTTGAGCGGTGATTTTATACCTGGAATAATTGCACACCGTGTGAAAGTGTCACTAGTCTAATGTCCACCTTATCTAATAGGCGCAGTAACCTCAGAGGAGCCGCGCAAGTCCCGGAGCGCTAATTCCCCTAGTGGAAAGTTTCTAGACGACGATGCGCTGCCAAGTCACTGCAATAAACTCCGGAAACGAACCCGCCACACTGCACTGCACCCACAGGGCATGCAAACCATGATGCATCCGATTTTAATCTCAGTAAAAAAAAATGTTTCGTTATCACAGGAACTGGCTGTCAGTGGTGGTTGCAGGGGGTGGTTTTTATTGAAAAAGATGAGCATTGAATGCTTTCGAATAATTGTGGAAAAATGTGTTTTTTTGTGTGAAATTACTTAGCTCAGGACGGTAGGTTTGCAGAACTGAATGCTTGTCATCGAGCCAGGATCTCCATTACAATTCATCTAGTTACAGATGCAGACCTTTTCCTGGATACCCTCACCTTTCTTGGCGTTTGTGTTGCATTTTAATTGTTTCGAGTGATTAGCATTAGCTGCCGAGCTTGTAAAATATTTAACAGCTATACTGTATCTGAATTAAAAATGAAATTGCGCCGAATTCTGCGGCTGTAAGTTGCAGAATGTGCTTCAGAAGATTTTTTTAGAATATTCTCCTCCTCATAATTATCTCATGTTTCCTAATAGCATGAATGTAAACATTTCAAAATTGACAACTGATCTTTTTGGCTGTTTTTTTTGTGAAAGTTGTGAACAGGGTGTCCTGCGTCCTGTTTTTCCTTGGACAGGCTTCAGACCATGAATAGTTATGCAGTTATGGAACAGGGATGGATGGATATATGTCTTTGAATGTCTCAACTGGCACTGCACAAACAGAGTAGCCACACAGCAGATATTCACAGTGTTGACACCTACGCCGCTACCCTGAGCTGGTTCCCTTGCTCTCCTCCGAACACATGAGCCGCATTCCTACCTGCGTGATGGCACTTTAATGAGCTTAAATGGTAGGTATCCCCAAAGGAGCAGTCACTTCACCAACCGACTCTGAGGTACTTCTCCTCACATTATTATCACACGGGCCCACAGAGCCTTCCCAAGCTGACACAAGTTCAGGGCTGTCCTTCTGACAGGTTTGGACACGCAGAGGGTGAATGGAGGACACACTCTGCGCTGTAGAACAATTCAAAGTGGACACAAGTGCTCCTTAGTCTTCCTGCCAGAGTGTACTGTGCTCTAGGACACGGTGAGCAAACACATTTCTAGTCCTCTCACAGTCCTCCTGCTAATTAAAACTCCTTTTACCTCCTGAAAAGCTACTATTCCTTCCTTGTCAAACACTCATAAGAATGAAATATGATCAGAATACCTTATTTAATGGTTGTGTTTTAAGGTAGCTCTGGGGTTATCGTCCATCTGCTACTTTTACTCAGAGGCATTACACTGAAGTTGAACTTTTATTTTTCCCTTGTTCATCACAGAGACTCAGAACCTTAGCTTAATACCTTGTCTGGTATAATGCCATCTGCCATAGGCGTCAGATAAAATTGACCGGTTTCTGGTCATTGCATACTATTCTAATGAGTAAATACTACGCCCAGGTACACATGTTTTATTCATGCATTATCATACTTTGTGTGTATAAAAATACTCTTGTGTCAAGGTGTTGGCCCGGATGACCACACAAGATGGCCCCCAAGCTTCTTGATAACGTCGTCAGACAAGCTTCTCAACCTTCCTGTTGAATGTCTTGTTAGTTTCTCTCATTCAAGATATTTGATTTTGCCCATGGTAATGGGAATATTTATTTGTAAAAACAGAAAGTAGCTTCTTTGCTATACTGCACAGTTATTCTGTATACTTCTGTTCAAAACATTTTATTGTGTAATTCCTCTAATAAATTATCAGGTGTTAATATAATATTTTCATGCATTTCCATGTATGAGGAATGGTTCATTCTGCAGATATGTGCCTTCAGGAAATTTTAATTGGTCTTTATAAATAGCCTAATTACCTCCAGTTGGAGTAGTGCTACTTTATTGGGCTCCTTGAATCAAGTCATTTTGTAATTAACTAGAATTTAAATTGAGTTGAGACAGTTTTCTTTTTTTGTAGTCATGACATCTTTTTTACAAAGTATTTTTATTTGTGACACCATGCTGTGTCAGTTCTCAGTATGATATTGAAATTTTAATACAATTGCCTTTATGGGATGATTTTTCTTGATTATTCTGATGTGTTGTTACTCTCCTGTTGTTTAATTCATTCAATAGCAATTTATGAATGTTGGGTACATGTTAATATGACCTGTTCTCTTTCATTTTCTGTTCTTTGTTCTGCTCTTGGTTGCCCTCATTTCCTTTGTGTTTTTGATATGCCTCAGCGCTGATGGAGTGGTATGTAGCTCAGCTGCTTAGAGATCTGTGCTCATGTCTGGTACACATCTAGCATCAAATTCCATGGAGAAATCATGTCACTGTTGGGCTCTTAACAATAACTGTTCCAAGCATGCTGGCTGACCCCGCATGTATTTGCAATTTGAGTGTCTGGTAAATTAATATAGCAGCGTAGACTAAGCACCTTCTCAAGGTGTAGTAAGATCAAGACCCACCACACATCCTGCTCTATCAAACCTTTTTGCCTTCTGCAATGTATTTTACCTAAAATACTCATAATTACAACAAGCAAGGTAGTCACTTTACAAATAGAGAAAATATGATTTGACTTTCTGCTTTATTGTATTTTATTTCTCTTATCACGTTGGCTTAAAGAGTCTGATAGCTCATCAGTTTTCAGTTTTTATGAGTCAAAAAGTACAAGCTACAATCTGAAATTGAAGAGGAATGGGGTAACAAGCAGATTCAGCTGATTACTTTTTCTGTTTAGAAAGAAATCCCAGCCTGGGTCTAGTGATGCAGATGTAGATGTCATTCTTGAACAGACTGTCTCAGAGGAAATGTCATTTTTTTATTAAATTAGTCTGAACATACTCAGGTCAATGGTTCAATTTCAATGTCAGTTCCTTCCACAACCCAAAGACAGACAGTTAGTTCAACTGGATCTCTTAATTATTCGTAAGGTCTAGGTCTTTGCCCTGCCAAGGACTCGCATTCACTTCAGGGTGTCCTGTGTCTCCCGGGATAGGCTCCAGGCTCACAGTCACCCTAGGTTACACAGAATGGATATATGTTTGTGACGCAAATTAAAATGAGTGAGACCCTACAATAGGTAGAATCCGCCTCATTCTCTTGAGTGTTTCTAACGCTTTGCTCTACTCTTGCACAAACATTTCCACATCTATTTTGCTTTGGCATCTTCCTAAAGTCCTAAGAATGACAAGATAAAAATGCCTCTTGTATTTTTCAAATTGCATCCCTTTGGCACAGCGTTACGCTCACTGCCATCCGCTCAAGGTGTTCCAAGATGTTTTCCCCATATCAGCACAAATCAAAGAACTGCTGGTGTGTTAAAAACTATTAATTTTGAGAAAGCTCCGAGTTAATTTGAGAACACAGGATGATCAATACTCCAATCTCGAAACCAGAACGCTGATACTGAGACATCCGTACAACCTATATTAAGAAAATCAAAACGAAAATTATTGGGTATGTTTCATATTGTTTGTCACTATGACGATTGACATACATTTTGTTTCAACCATATCCACATAGCCTGGTTTTAAGTTTAATTGCTCCACTAACAGAGAGAAATGTTACTCTTTTCTCAGGATTTGGGCTGGCATCTTCCCTTGTTTTTAAGTTTTAAACCACATTGAATGTGGAACAGCATGGCCATGGGAACATAATCCCAGAGATGCGGAGGCCCACAGAGGTTACGCTGCTCGAGTCCATAACATCATGATTGTTCTGGTGCACAGGGTAGCTGCTCCATCAGGTAGGTTGCTGTGGGCCGAGAGCAGTGAAATATATTGTCATGGTAAAAAAAACCTACTGTGAAGTCCAGTGAAAGATCTCCCTAATACTGCACAAAAAACACCTCTTATGAATTTCATCACTATTGTACTTTCCCATTTTTCCCAAGTGCTATTAGCTTTGCTCTTCCTGACAGAATATTATAGTCCCATATTGTAAATGTGCACTAAAAAGTCTCCTTGCTATACAAATACCACGTGTAATTACCCCCCCCCCAAAAAAAAAAAAAAACTGGAGGACATGAGAAAGACATTACCAAACTGTGATTAAGCTCCCTTCTAACACCCATGATGCACCTTTATGAACCCAAGGGTACATTAGATAGATAGTATTCAGAAAACATAAAGAGACTAAAAAGAAGGATCTGGCCACAGCAGCAGCTTGCATCAGTGAATAACAAGAAACAACACAGGAAGTCAGTGAACTTCGGCTGTGTGACTTAATATAAGAAAATGTTTAATAACTTCTCAGAAACTGTCTACCAGTGCAGTGCCTAGCTTTATTATGGGCTAGCACAAAGCGTGATTTAACTCTCAGTGTTCATACATAAATAAATAATCACCCCAAAGTCCAATTAGGACATCCGTCAGCCTTATTGTTATTCCTAAGTGCCCTGTTACCGTTACTAAGGTTACAAAGTGACGTACGCAGTTTATAACAATGGGCTTGCAGTGTCAGTGGGGCACATTAACTCAGGCCTCATACACTGGGGATCAGTGGTTAAAGACCTGGGCTTCTGAAGGAAAGACTACAGACCATAGGGGGTGGCAGGGGGAGTCTGGTATAAAGCACTGGGCAGTTTCATCCAATTTAAAAGGCTATATGCTAAATGACTATGATTTAAGAAACTGTTTACATATGAGTGTATGATTTGCACGGGGAGTGGGGGGAGCGGATTTGCCGATATTACAAAAGCACGACGTGGGTAAGGAGGCACCCAGGAGATTATCCAACCTGTCAGGCCATTAGAATGAGAGCGTCGTCCGCAGCACTAATGCCGGTCATTATCAGCGGGGACCCGAGCACCTGTTCTGGGGCGTTTGTGTTAAACGCGCGCCATTAACCTCGCTGACAGACACGTGCACGTGCGGGAGCGGGCTCCCAGGGGCCGCAGCTCGCAGAGGCGCCACCGGCTTTGGCTGCGCAGAGGCCATCTGGCTGGAGCGATGGGGAGGTCTGCCCAAGGGTCTGGGGGTGCAGGGCAAGGGCCGTGCCCAGCTCATGGGGGGCAGCAGCAAATCGAAGGCGGTCTGCGGATTACCACGCACCCCCGCCGGCCGCCCCGCTCACCTCCTCCCGGCCCGATGGATATCTGCTCCCGCTGACGCTGGCTGCACTTCAAAGTTTGTTCGGCTGGGCATTTTCAGGGCTCCGCGGTTATCAGATGCAAATTGTTTTCGGTGACCTCTGCGCGAGGATTGTCAGCGAATACTTCAAAGACGAGGAAGCAGAATGAAATTATGCATGTGGCATTAAACCCTTGGCTGAGTGCAAAGACTTAAATTCCATTTCTTGTTTATTTACATCTGTATTAGGATTTTTCAGAATGGCAAATGTAAATATACCCCTCTACACACACACATATATATACATACATATTTGCAGCGCAAATGCATTTTATTAGACAATTTATTTTATTTTTAGACAATTATAGCCTGATTTACTGTCTCATTATTGCTACACCTGCTAAAATGAATTGAAAATAAATTTAAAAACAGGATTTATGACTTTTATCCTTCTATTAGTTTGCATTACAGTAAAACAGTAGCACAGTAATGGTAGCAAAGTTCACTCGTAGAAAATTCAGTTTGAACTTGGGACAGCTGATTCTCTTTCCCGCACCGCTCACCTGAGCTGCATTGCAGATGGGTTCCAGCTGTGTGACGGTTCTGATTCTGTAAGCTTTGAGACAAAAGCTTCATTTCTGCTCTGTCATATCTCTGCTCTGGTGTCCGAGAGAAAAGTACTATCCGTGATCATTACCAAATGTTGGAATTTACGAGGCTACAAATCTCACCGTTTATGAGGATACGGAGACCTTGGCATCTCGTTTTTCGCGGGGCACATTACTCTTATGAATTTGCTGGTGGCACTCCTGTCAGCCACCCAGAATGTTGGCACAAGTGGAAAGGATCTCATTGAAGGCTGGTGAGAGTTGAAATAGTATTACATAGTTCTAAAGGTAGTCCTCGAGTCTGGATGAATTGGTTTAACCTATAGCATTCACTGGATAGTACACGGAGAAGGGTGGAGAAGATAGCCTTCAGAAGAAACACAAGAAATCTTCATAAGTAAATGTTATATGAGCAATGGAAATACATGAGCTCTCTCTATCTACAGTTAAACCCAGAGGAGGTTCAGTAATATGGCAGTTGTTTTTCTGCTGGGAAGTCTTGAATCGACGCATCATACACGGAAGTTGTTTGGTTATCAAGGAATACTGACTCGAAATCTCCAAGATGAATGGATCTTCATCAAAGCTTGTGCATGGTAATGATGTCAGCACTCCAGACTCTTCTGTACTGTTCAGGCAGGAGTTGGAAACTGTGGTGAGACCTAAAAGTTGTTTATTCAGTGGAACCTCTGACATATTTAAAAAGTACCTTACAGTTGAAGTGTGTGGCAAATTATCAGGTAAAATGGTCCAACGCAGCAGGCTGTGTGCGAATGGTGAGTGTACCCTGTGATGGAGAGGCACCCCTTCCTGGGTTATTTCCTGCTTTGTGCCCATTGCTTCCTGGATAGGATCTGCACCCCCATGACTCTGCTTTGGACAAGTAGGTTTGTTGACTTTAATGTCTGATATCTTACTGTTTATTGTAAAATTTTTCTGGTTATTGTCTTAGTACTTTCAAAATTTATATTTCCCGTTCTGTTGAGATGCATGTTTAAATATTAATCTATTTTGCAAAAGTGTTTTTAGGATTTCACATAAATTATATATAATGTATACATTTAGCAATCCTTAGATAATCACAACAAACACCTCGAAATGTAAATTGTGACTGCAATTGGCTGATCCCTTGCACTCCTCCGTAATTTCAGTTCATTATCTGGGGTTCACAAAGGAACAATAGATCTGATTGAAATCTCAAAATGCTCTGAGCTCCGTGCTGCAAAGGAAGGTGACAGTAATATTAAGCTGGTGAGCTTGTTAAGTCTCCCTCCTTACCTGTCAAGACCAAAGCGCGTTTTATCTCGCCTGCCAAGGCGGACATGGTGAACATTTTAGGCCTGAAATCTGCAATGCTCTTGGATCACTGTCACGGATGTGTTCTGTAACCTTTTTCACCAGCCCTAATTTGCTTAAAACCAAACCTTTACGATCAGTAGATAAAGCAGTACTTTGACCCAGATCTTTTACTAACAGCTCTAGTTGTACAACGTTGAGATATATAGCGAAGTTGGAGCCTTAAAGTACTGTGATTTTTGGCAGATAAAATCAATCTCAGTCTAAAGTAGATATATTTCCAATGTGGTATTCATAGACAGTTTTTATGGCCAATGAAATTTCCATGAAGAGAAATATGGCCTATAAGATGCTCACAGACAATTGATTCAGCCAGTAAGATTTCCTCACATATGCATAATGATTCTTCTGCAAGAAGGCTATTAACAAGGAGATAACTTCTGTTGATTAGCAAGCAGGTATACAGCTTAAATAAATTAATAAATGCCCATTTTGATTAACTATAATTCCACTGCTTCTTTCAGTCCATGTCATTGCTTCACGATGTTTCATTTCTCACAGGAAGTGCTGAAATGAAGCTTAAAACTTTTTTGAAAACAAGATTAATATGCAGAATTGTGGAAGGTCAAACCATTTCTTATAGGCATTTAATAATTGGTTTAATTTGCATAAGAAAATTGGTTCTATGTATCTTCAAACATCAGAGGGCTACCCCTAATTACCTCACAATACTTTTGTGCACTATATTTACCACTTCATTTGCATATGTTAATTACCGAAATCAACCATTTGTATGGGGGAATGTATTATTATTATTATTATTATTATTATTATTAGCAAACCCGTACTGCTTAAGTGGTCAGGGAAGATGGACAGGTGGACTATTAATATTGTATTATAGTTATTGTTGTTGCTCTTTTATTGTTATTAAGTGCATTGTTGGTGGGTACACACTTTCCAGTATACATTTATTCCCTGTCACCATATTCCAGTTAGGTTTGTCAGTTGAGAATTAAAAATAAAATCACATCCCTTATGACCTGCGTATAACATAAACTTTCATCTGAAAAATGACATGCAAACAGTGCCAGGGACATGTGGGCGGAAGAGCCCCCGCAGAAGGTGGCCGCAGCGTCCGAATGCTGCAGGGCTGGAGACTCGGGGCTGATTAAAAGCTAGATATAGGACTGAGAAATGCACACTCCCCGTAGCACTTCCTATGGCGTCTCTCGTGCTGCATCTGGGATAATTCCAATGAACATAAGGCGCAGGGAGGGTGACATGGTGGCTCTGTGGGAGATGCTGCGGACTCCCACAGCCTGACTGAAGATTGTGGGTTTCATTCATGGCTCCATGTGTATGGCTTGTGAAATGCATGTTCACCCTGTGTTCATGAGGGTTTTTCCTCATAGGCCAAAAATATGGGATTAGAGGAACTGGTCTTCTGTCAGTCACACTTAGTGTGTGTCTGTGTGTGAGTGTGTCCCCCACACTGGCCTGGCATCTGTGCTTTCTGGGATGGGCTCCAAGCTCACTGCAACCCCGTAACGACAAGTGCCTATGGAAGATGGATGGATAAGCTACCTGATTTGCAATGGGAATTGTGTGAGAGTGGAATGATTTACACCAGGAATTGTGGGTTCCTGCCGTCATATAGCAATATTGGGGCAAATTCTGTGGGCACATCTTTTCTAATTGAAATGGTTGTGCTATTTTGTCAGCACTCGCAGAAGTTAATAATGTTTTGCCAAAAACTCAGAAATATTTAAGCAGTGATTTACATAAATCAAGACTTTAGAGACTCAGTTTACACATCTCATTCGGTATCCGTTGAGCGATTGACATTTCCAAACCATTACCAGTTTTTGGTCCCTTAAGATTTTGTGGAAGACAGTAATAGAGTCTGTAATATTTACATCCCATTTCCTCAGCAACATTTCCTGTCACCATGGTGATGACTTATTCACAGGTAAACAGCACTCCTTGAGATATTGCCATGAAAACAATATGTGGGGAGTGTTTCTTTTCTGTTTGTAAGATTCGACTTTTCAGGTCCCTTCTGATAAATGTTTGATGTGAGAATTCCTATTGTACATACCAAAACCTGTTTTGTGTAATATTTTTTTTTCCTTCAGAAATGTTCTTGACCTTCATTCATAGTGAATTCTCATTTCCGTAGCATTATGAAAACTTTCATACAGTACCAGTTAAAAGTTAGGACACACCTACCCATAGAAAGGTTCACGTGTACACTTCTCTGCATTTTAGAATGATTCTACAGACATTAAAACAATAAAATAACATATATGGATTATGCACTGATCATAAAGGTATTTAAAAAAATTAGTTAGGGGTGGGCTAGCTTTGTGGATTGGGACTCAGAAGGTTGCTGGTTCAAATCCCTGGGTCAGTAGCGTGATCCCACCATCGGGCCCTTGAGCAAGGCCCTTAACTCCAATTGCTCCAGGGACTGGCTGATCCTTCTTTCTCCTCTAAGCCATTTTCATGGCCCCACGTATTCTTCCTTCACTCTATGGTGAAACTCCACAAAACCATTACTATTGGGTGTAAGTCAGGTGGCCAGGTCATGTGATGTAACACTGCCACACTCCTTTGTAGGTGGCTTGGCATGTCCAGACTGTGTGTGGACATGCCACTGGCACTGTTTGTGTGTGTGTGTGTATATATATATATATATATATATATATACATAAACTTCAGCTAAAAAAACATCAGTGCTCTGGAGGAGTATTTTACAGTGAATGAGATGATACATGTGAGGATGGTCAGGTTAAGGAGATTCTTTATAGTCTAGTTAATAGGTGTGTTCTGCCTTTCATCTCTGCTGTTTGATTAAGGGTGGGGGATATTCATTAAAGAAAGCTTTGAAGGTTTATACTCCAGCTTATTCCTTAAGTCTTCCTTCCGATTTAGCCCTAGTAATCCCTCCTGAGGTTTACAAGTGACAGACCGTTCTACAATACCAACAAGCTATTTAAAGTATTGTGATATTTCTGTGGAATAAAAAAACCACAGACCAATTCATCTTCACTGGAATTATTGTTGACAGGTCCAGCAGCAGCCCTGACACATGCAACATGTTGGCAAGCAATTGAAAGAGGAGTCTCAGTAAATCCATCCTTTAGAAGCAGTTCAGAACCAACATGCCAAATTACTTAATTATGTTTTATGCAAATTCTTCTTTTTACCTTAAACTGGGTTCAGGACAGTGATCCATTGTCACCTAAAGATACATTTTTTAAAGGATAGCCAGCCGGCTTCAACTGATGCAATGAAAGATCTGAAGCCCAGCTTGACTGAAATTCCAGGCTGGGACATGATGGGAAATATAACCTGAAGTTTTCTTGTATGATTGTCTCTTTGTGTTATATCTTGAGAATTTCGCATTTCGGAAGCTTGTCCAACGAGTAATTTGTTTGAAAATGCATTATTATGTCTATGTTGTCTAAGAATAATTGCCAGGAGACTCATAACTTTCCAGCAAAGGATTAGAAACATCTTTTAATCTTTGATTCCACTCTAATCTAGTGCTGCTTCTTTTGCCTTTCAAAGGCAGAATTGGACAGACAATTATTGATTGTCCGTTTATGAACATGGCAGTCTTTCCCTGACCTGTGCACATATTAAGTCTTAGACAATTATTTTACAACAGATAATAACATTTTGGGATGAACAGAAAGTCCATCCATCCATTTTCCAACCCACTTTTTCCTATCAGGGTCGCAGGGGGTCCAGAGCCTATCCTGGAAGCAATGGGCACAAGGCAGGGAACAACCCAGGATGGGGGGCCAGCCCACTGCTGGGCACATCCACACACCAGTCATGCACACATGAACACCTACGGGCAATTTAGGAACTCCAATTAACCTCAGCATGTTTTTGGACTGTGGGGGGAAACCGGAGGAAACCCCACAACGACACAAAGAACATGCAAACTCCACACACATGGAACTGGGCAGGGTTCAAACCCCAGTCCCAGAGGTGTGAGGCGACAGTGCTAACCACCGCACCACCATGCCACCCTAAACAGAAAATATAAAAAATAATAAAAGGATAATTTAAAAGGTATCACAGTATGTACTTTAAATGTTAAGCCTAAAAATAGCCAGCACCTGAAAGATCTAAATGGGACTGCAAAACAATTAGTCAATTAAAGCAATTTATAGATTACAACCACCAGTCAATGCAATTTACACATTAATTACATATAATTATGTCTGATTTTGGTTATCTCCATAAATCAGTCAACAGTCCCTCAATCTCCATAAATCAATCAACAATGAATAACAATGATATTCTGTATTCCTAATCATTTAAATCTAAACCATTTTGACAAATTTTTATTTTTAAAATGAGCAAATTAAATTTATAAATCTGTGGCACACTGGTGTGTGTGTATTTCGCTGTGAATTTGAGGATAATTGCCAAGCCAATTGTAACTTTTCCGAAAGGGATTATACAGTCTTTAATCTTGCTATCTGCTGCGCTTTCTTTTCTTGTGTCAAAAACAAAATTGGTTTGGCAATTATTTCGTGTGGGCAGCACGGTGCTCAGTGGGCAGCATGGTTGACTCACACCTTGTTGCTGGGGTTGGGGTTTAAATATCTTCTGTGTGGAGTTTTCATGTTCTCCCAGTGTTACCTGGGCTTCTTCCCGCAGTCCAAAAACATGCAGTTTGACAAACTGGCATCTATAAATTGCCTGTAATATGTGTTCTTGCACTGGCATCACGTATAGGATGCCCCCTGCCTTGTGCCCTGTGATGCCTGGGACAGGCTCCAGACTCTCTGTGACCCTGTACTGGATGAGCAATTAGAAGATACTGTATGGATAGAGTTATTTGGTTTCAATCCATGACATCCTTCAGTTATTTCTTCTTTTTAACTTGTTTGCTTTAATTTGACAAAAATTACAGTATAAGAAGTGTGTTTTGTACCCAGTACCTAAGCGTAAGCGTACCCAAGTCTTGTAATATGAAATATGTAGTATGCACACACATATT
>JAODKK010000036.1:11617062-11633145 GCA_026774405.1 Petrocephalus microphthalmus | reverse complement strand
GGGGGGGGGGGGGGGGGCGGGGGGGGGGGGGTTGGATGGAATACGGAGGCAGTACCCCATAACCACTTTCCCAGGACAGGGTCACCTGATCATAAAGGCACGGGGCACAAGGACACGCCCTAAGCAGGACTCGGGGCACGCCCTACACAGATCCAGTTTAGTGCATTTTGTCAGTACATATAACACTGCAAAGGTGTTGTGCCCTTTTATTCAGTTTCTTTTTGGGGAGGGGCTGTTTATATTTCAGCACCCTTCCTGATTTTCGCGCGCGTGTGTCCGTGTGCGTGCGAAGACCTTGGACGTGGTGCACACCAGCATGGACGGCGTGAACCCGGATGCTTCCGCTGCTGTTGTGTAACGCTTGGGGGGAAGTGAAAACTGTTTTTTTTTTTTTCTCTTTTTTCGATTGGCACGTCTGGAAAAAAAAGTGTGATTTGTAATACTGCTGTCTGCCAGTGCGGTTCGAAATAGACACAGGAATTCAGGAATGTTTAAATATCTGCAAACACAGTCTGAAATATTTTTGAGTGGCTGCACTTATCTGCCCATGCAGTCTGAGATTTTATTTTCCAAAAAAGCAGCATCGCTCCACCGACATAGGCAGCTTTTCAGATGAGCTGCATCTGTGTTCCAGCACAGCCTCAAATATCTTGAAAAATTGGCGACTCTTCGCCAACGCAGCCCAAAATACCCAAATAGCACGTGCACATCTGCCAACGCAGCCCGAAACCTTTCGAGAGCCCATGCCTGTCTGCCTATCTGTCTGTCTGTTTGGCAGTCTGGCAGTCTTACTCTCAGCTCTTCGAGGTGTTTTTATCTCAGTTTGCGGTTTACTGAGGTTGAGTTTTTTTTTTTAATCGACCTCAGGACTGCATCTGACGAATGACTTCCTGTTTTCCTCGCTGGTGTCTCTTGAGCAACGCCACTGTTACGACAACAGAAGCTGAGTTTTCGAAGAACGGCAGGCGACGGCTGGCGGAATCGACAAAGGCGTCAGATGACTCTCTGTGGCCTGCTTCCCCTCTTTAGGAGAAATAGCCCACCCCCTGTCACCTGCATGTCTCAACATGCCTCACCTCACTTACTCGGTCACCTTCTGGGCTTTCGTGACGGCTGAGGATGGAACACGCACGCACGCACGCACCCACGGAAGCACGACTCCATCATCGGGGGCCTGCGCCTAACCGCAGCGTTCCCGGGGGCCGGCTTTACGGCCCCCTGTTGACCAAGTCACCTCATGTTATTTTTCTTTGTGTTACAGCTGTGTTGAAGGCCTTCAGCTGTGAGCAGTGTGGTGCTCAGTTCTCCCAGGAGGAGGCGCTGGACTTGCACAGACAGACACACTCAGGTACGAGGGGGGCGGCGTCCTTCTCAGGGCCAGAGCAATATTGCATTTCTGCGATGTTTGGTGCCATTAACAAGCAACATTGATCCAGGTCCTTTAGGTGCCTCTGATCCTTTAATCCATTCGTATTGAATTTTCTTTGAGTTATTCATACATTCATATATCTCACCACCTCAGCCTAACAGGGACCAAGTTATTTATTCCACCTAATAATGTGTTTGGAATGAAACCCTGCTTGGATTACACCTAAAATGAGGTAAATTCTGATTAAATACAATACAGAGAGACATGCACGAGGCCAGTGTAATGCACTAAGGGGAAGCCTGACTTGTAATCCCCTATCTGATACGCTTCTAGTTTTAGCGAGTTCTGGACTTTCCTGTAGGATCCCTGTCCACTAATTAAAGCATCTCGGTGTCTGTGGTGGACCTCTTGAGCCCCGCTGACCGCTCTTTGCTGGTCAGAGAAGGGGGGAGAGAGAGAGAGAGAGAGAGCGGTGCCTTGCTGTCACAGGCTGACCATAATTGCTGGGAGTGATATCGCAGAAGTGTGGCTGCATGGAAATTTCACAAGGTGCATTTGTAGGGCTTGGGAACGGGGTGGGGAGGGGCGGGGAATGGAGAGGAGAGGAGGCTGGGGGGGGGGTCTGTTTGCAGGCCTGCGGTGCCAAGACTCCCAGAAAAACAACATCATGTGCTCGTGTTTATGGGTTACTGTAGCGACGTCACGGGCTGCCTGCTTGAGCTGCAGTGAACTCAAACAGCTTCCCTCAGCAGCCCAAACCACCCCCTCCCCGCCCCCACACACACACGCACCAAAAACTGCAGCTTTTGTTTGTCACATCTTAAGGAACATTAAATGCTACCCCACTATGACCTACAAACCCCCGAGGGCAGAGCTGAGCTGTCTCAGCTCACATGCCCTCTAGTAACCTCTGATCATCAGGCCCACAGCACAGAGTTGGGGGGGTTGGGGGGGGAGGGAGTAACTTAATCGCCCAAATCGAGATTTCCAGGCTGTTCGGCTAAGCTGCAAAATAAACGTGAATTAAACACGGCACCCGGTGTCTCTGTTAATTTACAGCACAGGCATTGTTCATCTTTAAAGTCATTAGCTATAGTTGGGAACAACCTGTTACTGAGGTGTCCTTGCAGGGATTAGACTGGGCACAAGTGCTTAAACTTTTACCCAGGAGGGCACAGATCTGCTCACTGCTGGAGTAACTTTCACACGTTTCAAGCTGGGGGGGCGTTGGCAAGAAACTCTGGTTAAGCATCATCACCGAGTATCTTTGCACCAGACCAAAAAAAACATGAGGGTGAAATGAGATGTCTGCTCAGGTTTTAGCAACATACCCATGTTTTTCATCAGACTGACCATCACCCCTCTGTCCATATCGTCAGTGGCCTGATGATGTAGCTGCTTTTATGGTGATCCGCTAGAAATCTGCCTCTACAGATGACTGGTTTCCTCTTTCTGGGGCCAAATTTCTGAATTACAGCCGAGGACAGTTGGTAATAACAGTAAGCAAAATCCTGAATGCTGTATTTTTAAGCCTGACAAGACAGGCCTCGTGAATGTCACAGTAAACCACCTTATGCTGTTTTTATTAGTTTTTCTACTATGTTGAATCTCCCCACTCTGCAGAGGGGTTCCTGGCTAAGGAGAGCAGGAAGCACTCCCCCTGCTGGTGAGTGCTCAGAACAGCAGGCTCAGGATATCAGACCCTCTCTTGTGCTATGCCTGCAGATGACAATGGCCATTCAGCCCTTGTGGATTAGTTATAATAGCTGGTTATACAGAAACATACATAATTATTTGTCTTTTTCTTGACATCCTAAACACATCCTTCTTTAACCTTATTTGATATTAACTCAGTAGCACCTATGACAGACAAACAGAGATTGCACTGAGCGGTAGCCAACAGATCACATGACCTATCTAGCCAGGAAGCAGGTTGTTCAGAAAATGAAGACTTGCTGGTTGAACCCCAGGACCGGTATCCTGCTGCTCTAGAAGGTCTATAGAGAATTTGACCTGCAAGTGCGTGTTAATGGCCAAGCCCTTTAAGTCAGGCCATCCGCCGTTAGCACCAATGATATGGTTTCCAACCAAAATGCCCCAGGGTCCTGCTGGGATTTGATCCGAACCATCAAATCAAAACCAGAATGCTTTATTAATCCCTGGGAGAAATTTAGTTTCATTGCGGTAGCTCCAGGTGGACTCGTGAAGGAGCTGTAGGCACCTATAGCCTCGGACCAGCTGCCAAAGGGACCACTTGGCTTGGAAAGGAATTTCCAGAAGGAGCTTTGTGTGAGGGAGTCGAATGTCAGAAGAGGAGATGGTAGAGCTCGTGGGAGCGCCCAGGAGCATTTAAATATTGACCTCATGGGTCATTGCCCCTGCTTGGCTGAGGGGTGAGTCGACAGTCAGTGGCGTGCTATTTATATGCTTAATTCAAAGAGGTGAGGTTCTCAGGCCAGTTGGGTTACCCACTCGACTCACCGCACGACCACAATTCTGCCTGCCAGCCCAGGGTGGGGAGTGACTGCGAGGGTTATGGCCTCCCACCCTCTGAAGGCTTAGGCGGGAGCAGCGCATTCGGGCCGGAAGGGGCTGGCTCGCGCGTGGCCCTTAAGGGACATATGCACACGGGGGACTGATTCTGAGACTTGCTCTGGGGTGGGGCAGCCGACAGGTACACGGGGATGGGGTTGGGGGGGTGGTGAGGAGTAGCGGGGAGAAATGAGAACGGAGGACAGCTGTTTTGGGGTAAACATGGGAAAACGGATACGGACAAACCGGAGGCGGGGTCGGTTCAAGGCAGGGGTACAGCTGCCTTCTGGGAGAAGGAACATTCTAACCCCCTGGCCCGTGCCAAAAACATGCTCCCCCCACTCCAGTCAGAAAAAAACCGAGGATCTCCGGGGGTGTTGGATGCAGTGGAGATACCATGATGGCTCATGGAGGGTGAGCATGTGGCCCAGTGAGGTGTAGCGTGGGGGCTAGGGGCTTGTGGGCACTGAGGCTCGTGGGCACTGGAGCGTGTGGGTACTGGGTGTGTGGGCACTGGGGCGTGTGGGCACTGGGGCGTGTGGGTACTGGGTGTGTGGGCACTGGGGCTCGTGGGCACTGGAGCGTGTGGGCACTGGAGCGTGTGGGCACTGGGGCGTGTGGGCACTGGGGCGTGTGGGCACTGGGGCGTGTGGGCACTGGGGCTCGTGGGCACTGGAGCGTGTGGGTACTGGGGCGTGTGGGCACTGGGGCTCGTGGTCACTGGAGCTTTTGGGCACTGGGGCTCGTAGGTACTGGGGCTCGTAGGTACTGGGGCTCGTGGGCACTGGGGCGTGTGGGCACTGGGGTGTGTGGGCACTGGGGCGTGTGGGCCTGTGAGGTGGGTGGGCCAGCGTGAATCCTTAATGTTCACCAAGCCCTGGAGCTTCTGGAATAGATCCTGGTCCTGCCTCTATTTGAGGGAAAGGCCCAGCCCCCCCCCCCACATTCCCCAGAAGCAAGATGTGAAGGTATACAACTGTTACAGTACACCCCTAGTGGTCCCCCGCAGGGGTGTGGCTTTCAGATCCTGTCCTTGCCTTTAATCCCAGTCTAATTGCCAGCGGCCCAGAGCCCGATCAGACAGGGGGAGAGCACTTTGATTTCTCCGGACTCCATCAGCCTCTGTTTTAAATGTGACTGCGACTCCACCTGAATTTCGATGAATCTGTAGAGGGGCTCTCTGTTTACTAATTATGCCATGCAGCAAGAGTCGGCTGAGGGATAGGATGGGGGGGGCAGTAGGATTCTCTTTATTGTAAATGATCTTCAGCCAACCAGCTCTTAAAGGGATGCTGCATCTCTGCTGTTTGACTATTGCCTGCTCTATTTTGCACGTGTCTAGATTAAGTTATGATATTACTATACTCTAATAAATCTTGAAATCTTTCCTTTTTAATTTATACAAAGCCAGAGCACTCCCTGTATACTCATAGCTCAGTGGGAGCCTCTTTTGGTTGTTTTCTTATCGTTATTTTTTCTCACTAATTGATGCGTCAGCTTCTGTTCAGCAGTCGCATGGCTACGGTGCAGGAATGACACCCTGCAGGCTTCTGTAATAGAAGCTGGTTGGATAGTGTGTGTGTTTGTTAGGGGGGGGGGCGGGGAGAGAGGGAGACCCACAAAGGTTGATACATAGGTGTAAATTAACCAGTCGTTGTCCTTTTATATGCATGAAAAATTTTGTGTAAAATTTTGAATCTCTATGCTGACATCTTGTGGACATCTTGTGTGCAGCACTTAGATGTAATGGGCTCAGCACTAGGGGGACAGGCTTATTTCTGTGATATATTTACATACAGGTAGTCCCCGACTTACGATGGAAATGGGTTCTGATGACCCCTTCGTAACTTGAAAATGTTGTATGTCGAGACGGGCTTTGAAACACCAAGAACACGTTAAAAAAAACCTGCTGTAACACCGAGACAACCGCTCTGTCGATCGCTGGCGAGAGTGAGGCGTCTCATCCCAGCAGCGGCCCAACGTATCGTGCCGCATACGCTGCTACGTTTGCCTGCCGCGCGACGCTTACAATATTTTTACAATTTTATTGTATCGCTATGGTCATTGTAAGATCGAAAAATCGTAAGTCGAACCATTGTCTCTCGGGAACCATCTATGTCTGTGTGTGTTTGTATATATATGATAAAATATACAAATATATTTGGCACTAACTGAATCCTTTGAGTGGAGTGTGCTGTCCATTAGCACGATTTTACAACGGTAATTTTACAGCAGTAATTTTACAACGGTATTTGTAAACTTCATTCTCATTATTGCTGAGGTGTTTCAACCCCAGACCTCAGTCTGCTGATAAACAATCGCTGGGTATAAGCTAAACTATGAGGTATTTATTTCCAAGCCATTAATGGTGAAAGTGGGCGGGGCCGATATAGGAGCGCCGTTAACCTCGCAGACGGTACAAACGGGCCTGTGCTTGTCCTTTGTCTGTGGTGTGTGTGCAGGTCCGGACGTGGCCGTCTTCTGCCTGCTTTGCGGAAAGCGATTCCGGACACAGCCGCTGCTGCAGCAGCACATGGGCGTTCATGCCCGCGCGCGGAGCTACGCCTGCAGCCAGTGCGACCGCACCTTCCCCAGCCACACCACACTGAGGCGCCACCTGCGCTCCCACACAGGTGAGGCCCCGCCCCTCCGCCCCCCCACTGCCGTTGGCGACCACTGGGTTGTGTTCCATAGACTCATCTGTGCTGGTCGCCTGTTTCCAAATGCTGGTGGGATTTTTCTTTTAAGCTACTGGTGCCTCAGCCCATATTGTAGCTGAAAGTTAAAGCTAGACATTATTTAAAAACTATTATTTATTTAAAAACTTCTCCTGAAGACCCAGGAGCCTCCTGTAAATTGATGGCTGCACCCTAACAGCTGCAAATGATGTGCGATGTGTGTTATTATTCTGCTGTTCAGCAATAAAATTGCATTCTGTGGCACATTTTAGCGCCCCAACCCCCCCCCCTCCCCTCAATTGACCAATTTTACCATCAGCATTATCCCCACCCCCACTCCCTCCTGTTTGATAAATCTCAGCCTCACTGAATGTTTTATGGGGGTTTCTGTCTAATGGGGATAGGTTAGGTTTATCACTTTTAAGGAATCGTTTTTTTTCCAGCTCATTCAGGTTATCGTTTCGCTCCCCGGCCCTGATGGGTAATGATGGCTCAGCCATCGGCCGGCGTTGGCCTTCTGCTGGCTGATATCGATCAGTGCTGCAAAATATTGTGACACAAAAGTAAAAGGGGGCTTTAGAGAAACTCGGGCTCAAGCAAAGAATGAGATTCCTTGATGAGTTTTCACTGCCCGGGGGAGAGAAAATGAGGGAAAGATGCCCGTTCATCCGCCAGGACTCTGATCAATGTTTAAGGTCACACTCACTAAACAGACTTTTTGGACCGACCAGTACTGTGTCTGAAGGTCCCCTATAAGCCCGTGGTCTTTTCATTCATTCATTAGTCTGTGTTTGTCCTTTGAGGACTTCCACACATTAGCTGTATCGATCTCTACCTGTCTTAAGGTCTTTTTAAGCCACTATCCATTCATCTATTTGTGGTTGTCTGTCTTTGTCCTTCACGGGCTTCCGTACATTAGTTTTATCGACTTTGCCCTCTCTTAAAGTCTTTTGTAAGCCTCCTTATGTTTAAATGAATCAGCCCCTGTGTAAAGGTTTAATGTGGGCTTCTGTACCTTAGCTATGCCGGTGTGTGTCTGTAGATGCACGCACCTAATTACATGGCCTATATCAGCGTGTTAGATTTGTCACCGTCTGTCTGCAGGCCCGTGGTACGTTAGTTTCTCCCGTGGATTTGCTTAATCGCCGTTCACGGTGCCATCGCGGGCCTCCATACGTTAGTTTTACCAGCATCGTGAGCAGGTCTGGATGCACAGTGAAGCATCACGCTCCTAATCGCCATCAAATTGGCAGCACGTGCCTGAGCCTTTAATCATGATCTCTGTTTTATCCAGAGCGACTGTATGGCTGAGTGTGTAATGCCGTACAAGCATTTCCACCATCTGGCCTCTCATAGCCAGAATGATAATGGTGCCTTAAATGAGACTTTTCACTGGTTGTTAACATGCTGCAGTGAGCCTGTCCTCGTTATCCATTGGTTCCTTCCGCATCTTATTTACACCTGTATTTATAAGTGGTTATTCCCTTCGCACATCTGCCTGCTGGGTTTGCTTATTTGATTTGCCACTGCACATTTACAGCTGTCCTCCTAATTTATTTTTGTATATATTTAGACAGTTGCCTATTTCTTGCAGAAATACATTAGTAGAACTGCAGTTGAAAATTCCTGCATCTCTAAAATGACTTGTTGCCCTTGACGTGCCCTTGACGTGCCTTTGACATGCCTTTGACAAGCCCTTGGAGTGCCCTTGACGTGCCCTTGCTACCCTGCCTCTGTTATGGCTTCCTTCCGCAGGTGACCACCCATTTGAATGCGAGTTCTGCGGCAGCTGCTTCCGGGACGAGGCCTCGCTGCGGGGACACAAGCGGACGCACACCGGGGAGAAGCCTTACGAGTGCAACGGCTGCGGGAAGAAGTTCAGCCTCAAGCACCAGCTGGAGACCCACTATCGCGTGCACACAGGTGAGAGGTCAGGTGGGCCAGTGTGGGTGGGACTAGAACAGACATAGAAAGCCAATCAAGGCTTGGCCTGCGCCCCAAACCCTCAGTCTTAAATTCTGTAGGACGTCATCTTGGATAAGGTACTGCTGGATATTTAAGTGAAGTGGGTGACATGCTTGGGCTTTGAGGTAGCTGGCATCTTCTGTGGTGTGAACCTTCTGCTGTGCTGGTCTCTGTGGAGTGCTGGCCAGGTCTATCAACACCAAGACAGTGAACATTTGGGCTGGCTAAATCCAACTCCATCCTACTTTCCTGTGGTATGGCCTCCCTTTGTGGCACCTGTCAGCTGTTTAAAATATGTTTGTTCCTTCCATCTGTTTAGGGTCAGTGGTTTAAGGTCAGTGGTTTTGTGTAAATTGCTGGTCCCAGTAGAGCCTGGTAATGGTTAGGTTTAGAGTTGGAATTGGGGTTATGGTTAGTTGCACTGCCAATCTGAGTATCTGAAAGGACAGGAGAACAGGCGTGATAAGAGGATGTCCACCATGAGGTAGATACCTTGGGGAATGGCTTTTGTTTTGTGTCCATTGTCTTATTGCTAGAATGTGGCTTATTGCTTACACCTAATGTTTTGAAGAGAAGCTGCACTCGACGGAGACCCTTTTGTTCTTCTGTCACCATCCTTTAATCTTTTAATCCAGTTTAATCTTTTTTTTCTTTTCACCCAGTGTGCAGACTGTTTACATTCTGATATTCTAAGAAATGAAACCCCAGAAATTTCCGAATGTAATATTTTTGCCGTCAATTTTCTTTGTAAAAAAAAATATATATATCATAAACTTTTCGATTTATTGACATGACCCTCAGAGCATTAAGAATGTTGATACGTAGTTACAGCCCATAGTGTGTGACTAGGGATCCTGATACTGATACCTGGGCTTTGTGTATCGGCCGATACCGAGTACCGATCCGATACCAGTATTTAATTAATAAGCTGTTGCCTTTGCTTCACTGTATGGAAGAGACTGTGATCATTATTTTATGTGTATGGCAACATTAGGCTTAACTTAAAGCTTTCCTAACTTTGTAAAACAAAATGTAACACATGCATGCACATATGTATTCAGTAAATGTATGAAAAGTAAGGTAAATACATATACTGGAAATTGAGTTCTTTCAACTCAATAATTTATATCAGGATTCTCAGTTTCAAAGGTCTTCACAGAGGAACAAAACCTTGACTTCAGTATAAAGGCTGATTTATACTTCTGTGTCGAATCAATGCCACAAAGCCCGGTAGCCATGGATCCGACACCATATCCTGATGTGTACCTCCCCAGAAATGTAACTACACATTGCGGTATTTTTACAAGTGCGGGTATGAATATATGAGCGCGGTATCGGCCCGATGAGGCAGTCGGTGTCGGTGCCTCACTATCTGTGATGATATGTTTTGATGACAAGGATAAAATCTACTGTGTCACACTCTCTCCCGGACTCCTGAAGAAGTGTGACGTTATCGTTAGCGCATCGATATCAGCGCGTTTGGTGTAGATTTTGATCTCAGCCTCGTAAGCTGCAGTGTGAGCAGATCTCTCGGGGAGGAATTCATCAGGAATGCTGTTACGGTTTAATACTACAGATCTCGCTTTCACCGAAAACGTGAATAATGTATCGGAACATCCTTAGAGGTAGTCGGTGTTGGGTGAAGCAGAGTCTTCATTCCGAAAAAAAAAAAAAGTGCATCTCCCGCGTCTGTCTTCTAATTAGCACATATTCTGAAAGGCTGCCTCTGTGCTCTCTGCTCTCTCCCCCCCGCCCCGCACCCAGGCGAGAAGCCGTTCGAGTGCAAGCTATGCCACCAGCGCTCGCGGGACTACTCGGCCATGATCAAGCACCTGCGCACGCACAACGGCGCCGCGCCCTACCAGTGCACCGTGTGTCTGGAGTTCTGCCCCAGCCTGTCGGCCATGCAAAAGCACATGAAGGGCCACAAGGCAGAGGACGTCCCCCCGGACTGGAGGATAGAGAAGACCTACCTGTACCTGTGCTACGTGTGAGCAGAGCAGCGAGGCAGCAGAGCCGGAGGGGATCTGTGCAGCCGCAGAGAGGAGGAGTGCCGTGCTCATGTTTAACTCCGGCTCTCGGGCGTTTACGCTATGACCTCCCCCCAAAACAAGGTTCACGGGTGTGAAGGGGGGGCCGGTGAGGATGAGGTAGCGTAGCTTTCCGACATTTAGCCTGCGTTTGACGGAGTGTGTCGACGCGCGTTGACAGATTCACGCGCTAGCATGTCCTCCCTGATTATCTCCAACGGAGCCACCGTTTGTCCTGGCGTAGTAGCAGTGATGTGAAGCAGCACCCATCCTCTGCCCTCTACCTAAGTTAAAGTGACTCCATTCTCCTCCTCTTTCCCCCATACCATCTACTGGGGTCAGGCTTTCTCTTCCAGATTCCGAGACCAGTCCCTAGTGCTTGCCGTCAGCTCTCTCTTTGGGACGTCCCAGCTGTGATTGAGTTTATCTATTTTTTTAAATCGACCCACCTGTTTCTCCAAGGAATGCTGACCTGGTGAGCCGCATTACCACGTGGCCTTCATTGGAGGTGTGCGCTTTGTAAGACGCCTCTCTTGCTAATCGCTCATGCTTTTGTTTGCTGTCATATGTTTTGTGGCCTCATCTGACACTCCAGGAATACTTATTTTGCACATTGTTTGCCTGCAACATTTATATAAATCATTAGAAAAGGCTTGAAGGAAATTAAGAGGCCAGGGAGCCATATCCCCTGGCACCCCCTACCTATTATACAAATTTGGGAACGGGGGAAAAATGTTTAAACCCTAAGTGGAAAGAGTTGGCATACAATGTCTTTGCAGATTAATATAATTAATATCTGCACAGCTGCGTATGATAATACGAATGCACTGGACAGTGATCACAGAAATAAGACGAAATTGTGTTTTCAATGATGCTAATATGCAGAACAGATTTTCCATTATAGTACCAAACTCTTTATATGTTTTAAGCTTTTATGCTATTGATAAAAAGGACTTTGACTTTTGTTACAGTTTTATTTTCTTAATTTGATTCTTTTTTTTTGGTAGACTCCCGCACTGTAATTATTACGATGTGGGGAAACTGTGAACACCGGCTTGTGAAGCAAAGCAGTTTCTACTTGAAGTTCGTAGGGGAAAAGGAAGGTGTCGACAAGCTGTAGTGTCAGAGGAAATGTTCCTGTTTTAAGCTGACGACTCAGGCCATTGGCTTAAGCGAGTTGAAAGGCGTCTTTGTCTGTGTGTGACAGGATTTAGACAGTTTCCCAAGCCGTGTCTGATGTCTTTGTGCACAAACCGAACAAGAAAGATCAGCTGTGCTTTTGTCTGTAAGGCGCGTCACAGTATCCGCGCAAAAAATAGCACGTAATTGGTCTGCTTTGAACGACACATTCTGGGGAAATGTTTGTGATTTAAAAAGCCACCAGCTATACGGTGTTTTGTTTCATGGTTTTAATGGACGACTAACGAGGGTCATTTAAATCTAACCACTATCACTTACTCTTGTAAGTCGCTTTAATCTAAAAGGATGAAATATTAGTCAGCGTGATTGTACAGTAATTACAGATAATTAATCAAAATGCCATAAAAATGCCTATTTTCTTTCCTAATTGACTCAATTGCTATGTGTTTCTGTAAGCAAGAGCTGGGTCATTAGTGTTCGCATTTCTCAAGCGATTTTTAGTAATTATGAATATTTTATATATACAGTGAAGTGTTTAAAAGGTATTTTGGTTATGATTATATAACTGAATATTTTTTGGGGGGGGACAAAGGAAATGGAGTATTATGGATTCTCTGCTGTGTGTTGTGTTCTAGAACAATCTAGAACAGGTAATTGCTGTTGTTAAATAGAACATTCTAGAATGGGTAACCGTTTTACGCAGTGCTGCTGGGCATGTGCTGTTTATTAAATATACTTAGTAATGAATCACCACAAAATTCTATTCTCATATGTCTCTGTAGACCAGTGGCCCTTCTGGGCTCAAGAATGTTTCCCTTTCTGTCTATGGCTATTATTCTCCTGAGAGCACATGTGGCAGTCAGGTTGGTTTTTTGTATAAAGGAAGTATTTTAATGTGTTTTAGTTGATCTACCTCAGCACCTTCAGCATTTTCGCCTCTGTTTAGGTCACAGACCTTTCTGGCGCGGGAATGATTAATTGTGTACAGGAGTGTTGGCGATGGCCGTTTCTGGAATTAGCCTTTGAGTGTAGAGTGCTGTGCTCGGTTCTACAGAAGCAAAAAGTGATGGGAGCCTTTTCTCTGTGTTTCTGCAAAGGCGGCGTCTGTGCCTTCAGAAGTACAAAGATTGTACAACCAGCTTAATAGCGGATTGTCCTCTAGTCAGTGTTCCTCCAATTTTGTGTCATCTCATGACTATGTGCAAAATTCATTGGTTTCTTTTATCTGCACTTAGAAGAAAATAAAGTCTTAAATTCCACTGAGTTCTGTCCTGCCTTTTTGTTTGTGTATTTGTCTGCGGATGAGGTGGCCATCTGTTACTGTCTGTTCATTACCATGCTTCTCACAGCTTGGGCAATAAGAGCTTTGCAGATAGAATTCACCAAGTTCCATAATGTGACAAAATAATCCAACTGGGACAAATCAGCTTTGTGAACAGAACTGCAGTGAAGAGTATTCCCTTGTGCCACTGGGAGCCTCTGGGAGCATGAAGTAAGTTTTTTAGTTTATCGATTACCATCAAACTAATGCTCTAATGATATCAATTCATTCACCCATGTATTGATCACAATTTGGACCAATGATAGGGAGCATTTTGAAAATTCATTTTTTTTTTTTATTTGTGAATAATTTTTCTGTGGTGTTGAGATGTGGTGTGATTTTGCTGCTCTGATATCCGCAAGAAACCTCCAAGCATATTTGTGAGTACTGTGCCTTATAATAACACTTAGCGTTCATTGTGGGAAGTGCCCTCTTGTGGTTAAATACAGATATGACACAAAAAAGTTACATGAACATGCTGGAATGAAACAGTACTGTTTCTGCATCTTGCTCACCTTCAAGACGTACATACAGTGTTGAACATGAACCCTGGACGGTGGCCATTTATCTTGCACCCTTGGAGCTGCATGTAGTATTAATTGCACACCTATCTAATCGCTTTGTTATACTCGTAGATAGTTTGGGACTGTCAGGCAGATTACTGGAGTGTTTCACTTATACTGGTCTATATCCCGATACACTGTAGACGGGTACGAAATGGCTAATGGTAGGGCTGCGGAAGCAGCGATGGTTATCAGGAGCAGGGAGGTAGGCAAGCTGAAGCTCTCCAAAGCCACACTCGCCGGTTGTGCTGGGGCTGACGGAGCGCTGACATTTTGGCAGCTTTTTTGCTGTGGATGCTGAAAGCACCTGTTCCCTGTGCACCAGCATCTGTGCGTTTCACACCTGTCAAGTGCATTTTCTTCAAGGTGAGTTCTTACTGTCTGGGGGATGAGTAGCAGCAGCAATATGCTAATTCCTGCCTTTAATTTGCAGCCTTGCACTGCCTTCCCTGGTGCGCTTTGGTAATCACATTTCCACTGTCCTCTGTTATAATATGATAATCACCTTTAAACTGCCCTCTCCGCTGTTCTGAGATAATCATACTTACTTAGTGATAATTACAGTTATTAGGAACATCATATGTGTGATTATAACAGACAAAACACAACAGGTTTTAAAGGAATATTTTACTATAATAAAATGTCAAAGGCACACACTTTTAACAGCTTTTACAGGATTTTCCACATGATTTTACGTTGACTGATAAAAAAGAAAATTGGAATAATAAAATTCATTAATTCACTAATTAAGCATATAAATATTGTTACTTTTAAATCCATTTGGAGTAGTTTACTACACAGAATGACCAGCAGTAATACAGTGCTGAATACATTTTTGACAATTATTCACGAATACAATCGATATCAGCAATTTAAATGCGATCTGAAATATTGAAATGCAGAATGTCCGATGTTTAACAGTGGAGATGCATTTCACCCTGTCCCTGTCAGTGTCAGTTGGTGCTTTGGCGCCGTCATTTGGAGCAGCCCGCCATCAGTGCACTTCCCCTTTGCCGGTAGTTTGTGCGCCACGGTGTGTATCGGCCGGACGGCTCAGGCGACCTGCCAGACGGACCACAGGGTGCCCAGCGTGATGCTGTAGGTCACCATGGCCAGCAGGTAGAGGCGGAAGAGCAGCACGTCCAGCACGTAGCCCACCTGCAGCCACTCCCGCGCGATCTCCCGGTACTCCTCTCGTCTCTCCAGGAACCGCCGAATGGACGACACCTCCAGCAGCAGGCCGTCCAGGACCGCCTCTCCGGCCCGCGCGCCCTGGGCCGGCTCTGCCGTGCTCGCCGTGTCCGCTCTCGGCTCGTCGCCGTGGCGATGGCACTGAGCTGCGGGACGCGAGACAGTATTACCATAATTCAGTGGTTTCGCGTCCGGAAAGAACCCGCCGGCGTCGGCTCCTACCGGGATTCCCGTTGCAGTGCGGCGAGTCTGGACCACGGGATGGGTCGGGACCGAGCCTGTGTTGGTTCCGGATGCAGAGCAGCACCGTGGCCTTCTCCAGTACCAAGCGCTTGACCCAGTCGGGGACATGTGGCTGAAGGTCCTGCTTGTGAACCAGCCGTACGATTACAACTGTCTCGGTGAGGCTGATCACCAGTAGGGCCATGCAGACCACAAAGTAGACTCCTGTGGTCACCATGGAGAACACAAGATTTGCGCATATCAGTGCTGAGAGACTGATAAATTGTATTTCACATATTTTTTGGTGTTTTAGTGTGAGTATGACGTGTTTCGCCATTGAAATGAGAATACAGTCTGTGTGATTTCACTATTCAAATAAGAGTGTCACATATGATTTTACTGTTTGGCTGTGGATGTCGCCAGTGATTTCACTGTTGAAGTGACTAAGTGTGACTTCAGGGAAGAATCACGAGTGCTGTGCACGATTGCCATTCCAAAATGAGAATGATGTCATTGTTGAGGCATGCGGATGATACGATTGGTCACCGATGAGCGGCGTCCCGATGGCCGTGGCGGGCAGCGTGTCGGAGACGATGATGAGGAACACAGAGTAGCCCAGCAGCAGAGTGATCTTGAAGGAGACTCGCTCCCCGCTGTCGGGGGGCAGGTAGAAGCCCACGACGTCCATCACCATCAGGAAGATGCTGGGCAGGAGCAGGCTGACCGTGTAGAAGAGTGGCCGGCGCCGGATGACCACCTGCAGCACCAAAGCATGTGTAATAACGGGAATCTGGCCAGTTCCTGCAACCCCGTCCTTACTTGTAAAATATGAAACACAATCACAGAGTTCATTTCTGCTCTGCACCAGAAAAAGGGCAAGTACACCCAGCTGCAGCCTGGAGAATGGGAGGGGCCACGCATGGGGAGGGGCAGCACATGGGGCGGGGCTATACATGAGGCGAGGCCGCACATGGGGCAGGGCGACACGTGGGGAGAGGCTGCACATGGGGCGGGGCTACACATGGGGAGGGGCTACACAGGGGGAGAGGCTGCACATGGGGCGGGGCTACAC
>JAODKK010000036.1:11500247-11511031 GCA_026774405.1 Petrocephalus microphthalmus | reverse complement strand
AGCCGCCAGCACTGAGCACAGAGACGCTCTCTGCACCCTGTCGGCTCTGATCATGAAGCTCTCGGCCAGAGCGCCCCCTGCCATGCCGGTAGGACTAGCCCGGCGAACACAGCCGGCCCCTACCAGCACAGCCACTATTCCCCTTCACAGTCTGATTCAGAAATTAAATAAAACATTAACACCTTTCCTCGTCCTGACACTTTTCCTGTCCATCCTTAGTTTACACCCCACTGAATCCGTCCCCAAATGCAGCCCCCGTTCCTTTCTCCCTTCCCCATGTGACAGGTCTCTTTTACAGTACTCCTCACTTTGACGCCCACATTCCAATCCAGGCCTGTTTCCTTTTCCCCTGTTTGACAGGAGTTTGCTGTCCGGGCAGGACGTGTGTGCATGCGTATGTTGAATGACCCCGATGGTGGCATTATTACGGTGAGTTGGGGGGGCTGATTAGTGGTAAAGACCCCCCCCCCGGTCTGCTTAGCCGCGATTTTGTGGCGGAGAATCCCAGAGCCGATTGATAATAAAGCTGCTCTATCAGACATATGCACAGTTTTACACAGGTAGGCCCAGGTACAGGCATTTGCAGTGCATTATTAACACAGATGATAGTTGTTTAGAGAAACCCATCATAAACTTAGCATTTTCCTATCATGTTATGATGATTTTAACAAGAACCCATTTTAAACCCAACTCTTAACATTTCATTTGAGGAAAAAAAAAAAAGAGATACGAAACCTATAAAAATGCACATATAAAGCAGATATTAAAGTTGTTTTGTCGATTGAAATGCATTGGATTTCTGTCCTGCACGGCCATGCCGGCTGACGCAGGGCAGACTCTGTCAGCTGTGGCAAACGGAATGTTTTTCACCACGGAATCCTACATTGTGAATGATCTCAAACGAAACCGCATTAGCCGAGGGGGCTGCGTCCATCCGCCAGCCTGTGACTGGACGGGCCGCTTGTGCGCGGTGCGTGACCGGCCTGCCTCCCGTCCCTGTCCACGCAGCGGGCTGTAGGCCTCCTGAGCGTGCTCCTCCCGAGCTCCACCGACGCCACGCAGCAAGCCACGCAGGCGGGACTCGTGGAGAAGATGCTGAAGATACTGAAGGTAGAGAAATGAGCCGGTGGTACGGCCGGAGCTGGCCTAACTGATCCCGGATCAGCCAGGAGCAGGTGCGAGAGGGAGGTCTGTGTGGGATTTGCTGGGCTCAGGGTCTGTTTGGTGTGCGCAGGCACCCAACGTGGGCCTGGCCAGCACTCGGTGCTCCATCAAGACCTTGGCCACGTGCACTGGAGCGAGCCGGCAGGCCCGTGTGGAGATGCTGAGCCTGGACGAAAGTGAGTGCCCTCCGTAACCCACCCACCATGTATCCTCAACTATACGTAGTTTTCAGTGCATGTGCAGGGAAGAAAAGATAGAAAGCAGCACCCGCTAACCACAGGGATGATTGTCGCCATTGGTTCATAGACCGTGCAGTGCAGTCCAAATAATAAGGATCGGGTCTGAGCATTGATGGCTTGGGTTCTTTTTATTCGAGCTCCAGTGTGAGTTCATCAGTGTGTCTGACGATGACTACGGGGCCGTAGTAAATTGTGTGGGGTGAATACAGAAGGTGACCCGCTATAAACTGACATACCCCCCCCCCGTATGCACGTGCCCGGACGCACAGGGCTGGGCGTGCTGCGGAAGCTCCTGTCCAGCGGAGACGGGGCGACAGCGGGAAACGCCGCTCTGTGCCTGGAACACTGTGTGGGGGAGCAGGGGGCGGCCGGCGCCCTGCTGGACACCGACGTGGTGCCTCTGCTGCTCCGCCTGGCCGGGGGGCCCGCGGCCGGAGAGGGGGCGCAGCGGAACGCCGCTGTGGCCCTGGGCAAGCTGTGCGTCTCCGAACCCAGGTCAGTCGGGCCCGCCGGGACCAGTGTCCTTTAACTTTGCAGGCAGGGTCATTCTGGAAAAATTACCAGGATTAACTTCAGTTAAGTTAAGTTTAAGTTAATTCAGCCAAGTTCATTCATTTGGTATCTTAGTCACAGCAAAAAGAGTCACGGAATGCAGAGGACTGTGTGTATTAATCTGAGGCATTTATTTGTCATTTTCAGGCACACGGTCAAGCTGAGAGAGCTTCACGGTTTAGAAATACTTCATTCCTGCATGAAGCTAGTGGCCTAAGGAGTAACCCCCACTTTGATGAAATTATGATTTAAATATCCCCATGTTTATTGTAACTGCTCTTTGTCCTGGTATAGGAATATAGAATTATAACTAAAGGACTGTCTCTTTAAAATTATAATGGTGCTGTTGATTCATGAAGAAAAATTAAAGAACTTGTATATTTATATCATACATTTACATTTACAGCATTTGACAGATTCCCTTAGCCAGAGCGACTTACATAAGTGCTTAAAGACTCCATTAGTGAATACTTTCTGATACTGGTTCTATAAAAGCCAGGCCATGAATACTATCTGTCTATATATATATATATATATATATATATATATATTTATGCTTATACTGTATGGACCTCTTTTTTCTCCTAGAGGGAGCAGCTGTGTCAGTGAGTACAGTCACTGGACCTATTGAAATGATGCCCCCTATATAAACCACACAGTGGGTCTGATATAAATGACATGCTGACTCCTATATAAACCATATAATGGGCCCTGTATAATTCATATGACAGGCCCCGCGTAAGTCACCTCATGGGACCAGTATAAACCACATGAGTTATGGTCATTTGTGGTACATAAATCATACTTGGAGGTTGGAGGTTTTTACTACCTTTTAACAATGCAATCAAAAATATAATATATATTTAAATGCATATATTTAAAAATACAATTTCCCATTCTTTTGGAAAATGAGCAGCTAAGTGTGTGTAATCACATAATCCTGAATGAGAGAGCTGGACCACTCAAACAAAGCCTTTCAAAACTCAGCCCAGGATGCAGAATAGAAATATGGACCATTGTTTTTTTTTCCCCGGTGTGACGCACATCGATCAGATGGGGAAGTGTAACTCTGCCATAAATGAGACAGAGCCCTGAAAAGACAGGAGGCTGGTGAGGAGGAGCACATGCACCTCTCAGGGTGAAATCTGACGTTCCTCCAAGTTGTAAGCAATTCCTAAAAATGAGAATAAACCCCTTCCTTTTAATGTTGCTTGTTTCTGGACAAATAGGTAAGTTTAGACTTTTTTTCATTGTAAAATAATATAAAAAGCCGTATGTATTATAATAAGGCAGCTTAAATGTTTACCACTTGTTAATTGTTCTGTTTTTTATTAATTGTCATTTATGCAATTCCTGTTTTAAATGTAGAAGACTACTTAGAATTTTGTATTAAAGAATTTGTGACAACACTTTGAGTAACGCCTCTTTACTATGCACTTTTCCAGAAGGAAATCTGGAAATATTTTGCGGGCCATGATGAAATGTTATGTAGATATATATTTTTTTTAAATCTCTTCTTTGAGAAATGCATTTACAGTGAAGAAGGGGATGTGACCGATTAATTTTATCAAATTTTAATGTGGTGTCAGTTTGAAAAATCAGTTTAACGTCACGCCTCAAGCTGTACCAGTATGACGCGAAGCCTTTGGCGGCAGTTGTAAATGTGTATATACTGTATATAATTTGCTGGGTGTTTTCTTTTCCCCAGTCGTGGCTGTGTACGTACAGGACGACTGGACCTGGCAACCTCAGAGCCCCACTTCTCTAAGCTCCCCCCCGAGTGGCACACGCACAATGCGGCAGGCGGAGCCTCAGCGGAGGGGGCATTTCTTCAGCACGCCTGATGAAATAACCCACCTTCATGGGGCAAATGCCATCAGCTCAGGCAATGAGGACGCTATCATATCACGAGCTGGGAAGCACGTCCAGCAGGACGGGTCACATTTGCCGACGGAGGGGGAAGACGGTCCCTCAGGCGTGAAGTTTGCTTTAGTGCCGGATCCCGCGTCAATCTTTAATTATGAAAAAGCTATTTTCTCCTCAAATGCAGCTGGCTCGGAGTTGATGATGAATGGCACCTTGATGACCGAAACTCATCTGTCCAATCGGAGGGAAAAAATCTCGTCTCCACTTCAAGCTCTGCTTAACAGTAACAATCCACAACTCAGGGAGTCTATTTCTGCGCTGGCGACAGATGCGGGGCGGAGTTTGCCGATGATATCCATCTTCAGAACTTCAGCTGCCGATAAGCCGGGGGAGACTGAAGGCACTCGGAAAAAAAAGGATGAGAGCGAGACTGAAAATGGAATTTTGCAATTGCTTGAAACAGCTCATACCCCAAATGGAGGGCTATTAGTTCCGAATGACAAAGTACAGCTGTCGATAACCAGGCCAAGCACTGAGAACCCTGTAGGTTTGACATCTAAGCATAAACAGTATACGAGTACTGAAACTTTTGTTAGCTTGAGCTCCCTGCACACAAATGCCCTGAAACAAGGACAGCATGTTAGCATCGATGCTAGCCCAGTCCCCCATGTATGGACCTCCTCTGCAGCCATGGGGCTGGACGCTGGATCTCCTGCAAATCTACACGTTGCCAACAGTGCAGTCTTGCCAACAGCTGTGTTGAATCTCTATTCCCGAACACAAACACTTAAGGAGAAACAAGCTTCTGTGTTCAATCCATCATCCACAAAGTCTCCTTTATTGGTCAAGGACCATTCAGCAAGACAGATAGATTTAGTTCTTAAACCAGATCCACACAGAGAATTACTCTTTCACATGGAAAAAGAGCAAACTACTCAGCTTTCTACCAGACTGACAGCAAAAACACCTGATGTTTCAAAACTTGTAACCGGTGAAACTTTGCAGGTATTACACGTGACTTCAGAAAGTCGCAATATGTCTGGCAGTCTCAAGAGCACAGCTGCTCCGTTAGTCAGCCACGTCAGACATGAATCAGACATTAGCGATATGGATAACCAGACTCCAAGCTCCGAGAGCCTAGACTCTAACCTTATGCTAACTGAACCAGACAAAGTGTCAGCTTTGGTGCGTCACAGCTTTTCTATTAATGCTCTAACAGCAGCTTCTTCTCCGGCTTCAGCTCTTTCTGAAGCTGCTCTTCAGCTTTTAGCATCTGCTCGGCCTGCAGCTCCATCCCCAGATGCTGTTCAGGTTTCAGCACCACCGCCAGCTGCTTCCCGAACTCCAGCTCCATCCGCACCAGCTTCTCAGCCTGCAACCTCAGCAATTGCTTCTCAGCCTTTGGCTACATTAGTGGCATCAGCTCAGCCATCAGCTGCATTAAAAGCAACTTCTCAGCCATCGATAAGGTCAGCAGCCCAATATTTGGTACAATCATCAGCTTCCTTTGTGTCAGATGTACCAGCTGTAGCGCTATTCCAGAAGCCCAATGAACTACAGACAGGGACCAAAGTGTCATTTACCCAATCAGCTACTGCCCCTCAGTCCTCATCTGCACCAGCATCTCCTTCTTTGTCTTCAGCTCATTTAATGTTTCCTTCTCACCCTTCTGCTCCACCAGCATCCGCTTCTCTGCTTTACGTTTCACCAGCAACCACATTCCACACTTTACCTTCAGGAACCTCTTCCCAATTTTCTACTTCACCAGTAACTGCTTCTCAAACTTCATCTCCACCAAGTGCTGCTTCTCAGATTTCAGTTCCATCACCTGCTGCTTCTAATGCTTCAGCTTCCCCAACAGGTGTGTCTCACATTCAGTTAACTGCTCAGCCTTCCGCTCCATCGACTTCTCCTTCCCAGGATTCAGCTCCATTAACAGTTCATTTGCATACTTCTGCTCCATCAACACCAGTTTCTTGGCCTTCAGCTTCATCAGCAGCTGCTTCTGAGCAGTCACTGTCATTAAATGCTGCTTCACGGCCTTCACGGAGACAGTCAGAAGATCAACATTTGGCACAATCATCAGATGAGTCTCAAACTCCCTTTGTGACAGTAGTACCAGTAGAAGTGTCATCTCTGAATCCCAGTGAATTGCAGATGGGGACCAAAGTTGCATTATCAACGGCTTCATCTGCTTCACCAGTAGTCACTTCTCAGTCTTTAGCTCCATTGACAGTTCCTCCTCAGCGTACAGCTTCATCAGAATTCGCTTACTTGTCTTTAGCTCATTCACCATATGCTTCTCACCCATTTGCTCCATCAACATCTTCCCAGTCTTCTACTATATCTGCAAGTGCTTCTTCATTTTTAGCTTCACCAACAACAACTTCTCAGATTTCTGCTGCCTCAGCACCTGCTTCCCAAAGTCCAACGCCATCCCCTCCAGCTTCTCAGCCTTTAGCCTCAATAGCTGCTTTTCAGCCTCTGGCTAAGTCATTGGCTACTTCTCAGCATTCAGCCTCATTCTCAGCTCCCTCTCAGCCATCAGCGCCATTAAAAGCTGATACACTGTGGCCACAGTCAGCAGCTCAGTATTGGGCACGAGCATCAGCTGCTTCCCAACCAGTCTTTGTGGCAGGTGCACCAGTTACAGTGACCTCCCCGAATCCCGATGAATTGCAGATAAGGACCAAAGCTCAAGCAAAAAACATTGAAACATCAAAGTTTGTTAAAGCTACATCGCTCCAGTCTCTCGCTCCCAATATGAACATGTCTATGTTTGTGTTGTCTGGAAGAACTCATCCAAAATCAGTGGTGGCCAGCTTAGATGTTACTAAACCATCTACAAATCCTCTCTCACCTGAAACTGACCCTCTGTCTCCACCTTCAACAATTAGTGCTTTTGCTAAACTGGAAAGGCAGAATTTGAACGTAACAACCCAATCAGAATCTCCCACCTCCAGGCTAACACCAGACTTGACTTTGCCCCTTAAATTATTTTCACTGACAACAAGAAATTTACCTTTGCGTTTGAGTAGCAGTGCTAAAAATAACCCAGGAGTAACTCACACTTTTGCTTCTCTTGAAGCTCATAAACCCCGGAAGGACCGACCTACAACATTTATTGAATTTCTTTCTTTCAATAAATCCGAAAAAGATATTATATCTTTGCTTAAACAACACAATGATCAAAATAAAGGTGCTTTCCCTTACATCAGTGACGATATGCGACAAAGACACATGTCCTCCACAAGTGAATATTCCTTTAAAAACCACAATGAAAATGTACATGCAAAACAAGATCCATCATCTGAGGATGACATCCATAATGCTACTCAAAATATGCCCCCTTCAATGGGAAAAATATTAACACAAACCGACGAATCAACTTCTCGTAAGATTGAAGGTGTTACCAGTGTGATAGTCAGAACATTACTAAGGCTCTCAGATGCTGATGCTCAGGCTGAACTATCTCAGTTCAATAGTGCAATTGAAAGTCCTGTTAGTCCCTCAAATGATCTTATTCTGACCCCAGCTGTGGTTGCAAATCAGCCCAGGGAAGAAAGAGGCACGTTGTTTATTGACAGGACAGAAAATGGGAGGGGACCACAACAGCGATTCCTTACGTATCCTTTCACCGGGGGTAATAGGTTAATGACAGCTACTCTGGTCACTCAGCCATTGGACGTGAGCAAACATGCTTCCTCAGGGTCACCGCACAGCTCACCAGAAAGGCAGACATACAGGTCTACTGAGAATAAAGTCTTTTCTGAGACACTTACATCACCCCTACCGCCGACGAAATCTATGGACCAATTTGCCTCTGATCTCCCTTCGCCCAGAGGGCGCACATCGCCGACTTCCGCTACGCTCAAGGAGCGAAGGCAAAATGCAGCTGTCTATTTTAGCCAATTACCAGCTCCTCTGGAGTGGCTCGTTTTGAAGGGTGAGCCCTCTGTAGCTTCAGAAAGGTCCAGCCCCAATGTCCAAATGCAGCAGAGCACGCCGTCACCCTCAGAGGAAGATGAAAGGAGGACCCTCCAGTCTCCGGTCATACGGACAACTGGTCAGAGGGGCAGAAATCTCCCTGGAAATTTAATTAGGAAACTAATGGAAGAAGCAGTCAGATCTGAAGCCTCCCTCAAGGCGGAAAGGTTGCTGCTTCTTCTCGATCTTTTCCTCAGTGGGTAATTCCATCTTTTCATTCTCGACACATGCCAGTCGTACATTAGCAGCAACTGCGGCAAACCTAACGAAACCCGTCGATGTTTAGATTAAAGGGAAACTCCGCATGACGCCTGATGCGCAGCTGAAATTGTAAACGCTCCTTCCTGTTATTAAGGAGCTCGATTGCTTTCCTGATTTAGGATGCCTGTTGCAGAGCACGCAAACCCCACCCTCGAAACATCTCATTTTGTGTGAAAATGCCAGAGGTTACCATCCGATGTAGGTACCCCCCCACTACCTTTCTTTCAGCCTGGCGGAGGTCTCTGATGACATCTGCGGGACAGGAAACCTTACGGCCAACGTGATCCTGAGCCTGGAGCGAGAGCTCCTGCCTGGGGACTCAGCCTCAGCCATCAGGAACCTTCAAGTGGTCATCAGCGTGAAGGCCAACAGCAGCCAGGAGAACCTGACCATATCCTCCTGCTGCGTCTCACCCATGCCCTTGGCCGACCAACCGAGCACCACCTGCTGCCTCTTCTCAAGGTGAGCGAGCCCTTCCTCTGGAGCGTGCCGTTCCGCACATGTCCACACGGAGGTGCTGTGGGCCCGTGATGGCAGCTGCGGTGGCAGCGATAGGCTTGTGAAATTAACAAGTAAATCAAATCATCACCTGTATACATTTCTTTTTTGTTACAAGCGAGTTTCTGTGAAGCGTTTCCAGGGCGTTTTTTTTTCGGTAACAATAGAACAGAAATGACCTAGACTTGAGGAAATGTATGTATTTCTTGACCCCTATAGAGATTGTGATCAAGCAAAATACCCAGGGGAAAGCATGGGTCACAGCCCAACTGTAAAATACACATGGATTGTCTTTGGATTGTGATTCTGAACGACTGATGATTACTGATCAGACTCAGGTCATTTTGTGTTTGGAAACATTTAGAGAGATAACCAGCACAATCATATTTTTGCCCGAGTAATTTTCTGATAAGCTATTGTGTGAATTTCATCAGCATTCAACTTACAGAGGGCAAGCAGTTTGTCTAGAGAATAGTTTCGGAACAGCGCACTGGTAAAAATGCCTTTTTTGTCATTTAATCGAAAGCTGTGTTTTATCTGTAGATAGAACAGACCTCACTTGACGGAATGGATTTGCTAAATCTGATGAATTAGGCAAAAAACTGGGTTGCTCAAATGTAATGCTGTAAATCATTTGTGTATTCATATCTAACATGCACTTCTGTTTATACGCTGGGGATTCTTGATCATATTTGTGGGGCAGGAATGCCGTGGGTACTTACTTGTGATTTGTTTATTAAAATTTATGCATGTGAATGTCAGGGATATGAATGTGAATTGAATGAACTAGTATTGATGTGATGGATGTGAATTTAATTAAGTTAAATATAAACAATGGATGTGAATTTAATGAACTGTAAGGAATGTAAGCGATAGATGTTTTCTCAGTGGAGGGTGACAGATCATCCAGGCTTGTCCTCACCCCAGTGATGATGCAGATCCTTCATCCCTGAAAAGCATTATCCTGACCTCTATGGAGCAGAACCCCACATAATCCCCTGAACTTACACTTCCATCAACAATATCATTCACACTTTATGCCACAATCAAGTGCATCATAATGTTTTTCCATTATGTTTTTCCAGTAAGGATTTTCCTGATGAGGGGCATCGCATAGTATGTTTCTGAAATGCACATTTATGAGAGCCTGTTGCCTGGCTCTGCTGAGAAATGCTATGCCACTTGCAGATTACCCACAGATCCATGGGGCATCAGGCCGCTCCCGGGCGGCCTGTCGGAGAGCACCAGCCTCGCCATCCATCTCTACCGGGTGGCTAACAGCTCCGTGGCGCGTTTGCACTGCGACGCCAGCGCCTGCCCGGGCACCCGCACCGACTGTGAGACGGTTTGTGGCTTACCGGAGTCCACCATAATTAGCTGATACTCCCTTGCACACAGGGCAGCCCTGGTCTGGTGCCCTAGGCACCCCACATGCTCAGAACAGCATAACTACAATTTTTTGTCAGTTTGTCAGCTAACTAGCTATCTCACTTGTGTTTCACAAGAAAAGTAGTGAAATTAAAACTGGTGTAAATGTTACTAATCATATATTTCTTCAGTTTCTTTCAAATGGTGGTCTAGGCGATCGCATGCGTTGCCTACAGGATGGGCCAGCCTTGCTCGCATGTGTAGAGCCGGGTACAGAAGCGTGGTGCGCGGTTAATTTTCCGGGTGGCATGATGTAGGGCTTGCTTTCGATAGACAGCTATAAAACTAGCAGTGGAAAGTCCATTTCTGTTTTTCTTTTGTCTTGCTGGACAGCCGCTGTGTTCATGTCGCCACCTGCTAACCGCATTCTGGTGTTCTCCTGTGACAGGGGAAGCTTCAGTCAGAGAGGCACCGCAGAGCTGCTGTTAACCATCCTGGGACCTGGATTTCCTTTGGTCCGGTACTGAGAGGAAAGGAGGTTGCCTCTGATGGAGAGAGGAGAGGTGAGGTGGGATCTTTTGATGCCTTCACTTTATCAAGCTTCTCATGCTCTGTGGACACCTCCTGATTCAGAGGTGGGTTTTGTTCTGACAAAAAACACAACAGAAGTAAATATTCCGCATGAGGCTTCTGCATGTTTGATAAATGCGAGGAACTACACAGAGGATTAAATGTATTTCTTCGGTTTGCTTCAAAACCGAACTTTTAAAATAGCTTCTGTCCGTGTGGTGACTATATTTGCCGGATTATATTTTCCTCTCCTCTCCTTAATAAAAAATGCAGATGACT
>JAODKK010000036.1:11479323-11489668 GCA_026774405.1 Petrocephalus microphthalmus | reverse complement strand
GGGCCCCCCCCCCCCCCCCTCCCCACCATCAGATCTGAGAATTTCCTTTACTTTGTTCAGCCTCTGGAATTTTTCATAAAAGGAATTACAGTATGACATGCAAAATGTCTGATTTGCTTGTCCAACTTGCCTGTGAACTTTCCACGTATCTGGTGAACATTTTGGGAATGCCCCAGCACTGCCCTTGGGTAATGGCAGAGCAGAAACGGCTCCAATGTGAGCAGCTTTACAGACGTAAGATCCACAAGCGGAATGAACGCGCAATTCCTCTCCTTTCCACTGCAGATCTCAGCCATCATAATCACAATATTGCCTGTTATTGAATAAAGATGCTCAGATCCATCCACCCATCCATCCATCCATCTATATTCTAACCACTCTCCCACCACAGTCAATCTCTGTGTCTTAATAGTTGACTAGTTGATGAGGTGGGTATGGGTATGATTAAAAAGAAACAATGACACTATTAGGACTGGAAAAAAGTTTTTCAATCCAGTTTTCTCATAACTAGAGCAGAGGGCAGTAACTTGACTTTCAGCTGTTTATTTATATCTACTGCAAAATCGGTGGTGAGAGCGGGGGCTTTTATGGCAAACTGCAAGGCGAGGCAGAGGCAGCTTGATGAATCGTTAGAGGCGCAGTTAGCGGGCTGTAGCCAGCCAGCATGCGCACTTACGCGGGAAGCGCGAGATCAGCGGCTCGGCGCAGGATGTGACGTGAATGCGTGGCGAGAAAATCAGAATGCAGTGCTTTTCGGTCTTTGCAAGAATACATTTGTTACTCGTATTTTCATTACTTAATTTAATAATTTAGTAATTTGAAAAGGGTTATAAAAATGGTACCAGTATCTTCTATGCACAGACGCGTTTCAGCGCAAATGCCTTCCACGGCTGCATATCTGCGGGAGACGCTGCTTAATAAGACCAATTACGCATTGTACGCCTCTCTGTATTCTGTTGCTTTAAGACATAAATGTAGTGAAATACAGTGCTTATTGGGATTATATGGACAGTCTAATCTCTCCTGTCGCGTCACCTGAGTGCAAGCAGATTTAGATTTATTCACAGTAGTGATATTGGATTCGTGAACGAATCTTTCTTTTGAATTGGTTCTTTTCTGCGAATTGGTTGAACTGGTTTTCAAATCTACAAGTATCGAACTTGTTATTGAACCACACATTGTACAGGTATACGTCTTAAATTACAAAAATTATATTACGAACGCTAAATCCTGCTTACGTGGTTGTTTTTAATTTTAGTTAAACATTAGGCGATCGATATACATTCACAAGCTCGGAAATTAAATGAAATTGTAATAAACATGCAGTCTCAATAAAAGCAACTGAACAAAATGGGGCAATAAGTACTGCTCCCCCAACCGATACTTTGAATCAAACGCTTGATTCTTTTAAACCGGGGGTGCCCGCACTTTTCGGCATGCGAGCTACTTTCAAATTGACCAGGTCAAAATGATCTACCTACATTAAAAGTGCTGTGTGTGTGTAGTATATGTTGGCGAACCTTGCATCACTGCATGAACCCTTACAGCACAATACAATTGAATACATTTATGGTTCCTTACTTGGTCCGGCTCCCCCACTAATTTTTTAATATCCCTTTTTAGTATATATAAAATGGAAGGCTAGCTGGGTCACTTTGCTCGCTGGAGTTCTGCATCAGCTCACAATACATTAGCGTTTTCTGCCTGGTGACCCGTGTGACCCAAGATACGTTAGAAGAGAAGGGATCAAAGTAGTTGTTACTGTAACCTAATGTAACAAAGTTTTAAGCAACAGCAAACTAGCCGCCCATTACGTCAATCAAGTGATGAATGCCAAAGGGAGGATAGATGATAATCTGTATATAAAATTATTAATAATTAAAAAATGTAATCTGCATATAAAAACAAACTGTAACTGTATTCCGTTAGTTAATGAAGAACAAACGTAATCAGATTATAGTTACATTCGTAATAAATCGGGATTACTTCTAGACTAGAATAATATATTAGTTGCTAGAATGCATTTATAAAGAACGTAGCTGACACCGTTTTCTGTGTAAACAACACCTCTCAAGAAGTAGTAACCCTCTGATGGTATAATCAATTCCTCATACTTGTGGAGTAAATCCCTTCTACTTACTGCATAAGGCCCTCCCACTTGCCATGTCAGCCCCTCTCATTTGCAGTGTCCCACCTGCTTGCTGCATAAGTTCCTCCTACAGGTATGTGACAACACAAATAAGGTCAAGTATGCATATTGATAAACACGCCTTGAGAATTATAAGGAAGACCCAATCTGTTGCTTTAAATCTCTCAGCCTTGCTGCTTTCTTGGGTAACCTTGAAATGACCTCATGTATCTCAGAACACACCAGCAGGATGCATTTTTATAGCAAGAACTGATGCCAGGAGTCAAGCTGCTGCATGTGGTATTTCAGCTATGTAAGCACATCCCACTGCTGCCCTTCGTGCATCGGGGCCCCGCTCTGCAGGCTCGACCGGAGGCCCCAGCTGTGACGGATCCGGCGGCGGCGTGGCATGGTGCAGGCGGAAAAACAGGGGACGACCCAATTGCGGCTCAGATGCATACAACAAAGGGGTTTATTTGGGGCCTAAACAGGAACTACGAAACACCGATCACGAGGGGTCAAAAGAATGCGCTGATAAATTAACAAAGGAAACCACAAAAAAAACCAAACCTAGGGAGCAGGAAAACTGCACAGCACATACAATAAAACCACAATTCTCTCACACCATACAATGACCGACTGACAAGCGGGCCTAAGGCAGGCACTTAAATACACAGAAACACTGGGACAAACAAGGATCAGGTGCAAATCAATTAACCAATCACAAAGCTACAGGACAACGAGCAACAGATGGAACAACTAAGGAGGGCACTGAAGAGTAAACAAGACACAGGTAAAGCAGCCAAGGCTAATGAACATGAAACCAGAAACTGAAAAGAGCAAAAGGAGACTACACTAAGGAGAAAGATGGGACAGTAACCAAAAGCACAAGGGAGGGAGAAACCGGAAACTCAAACGGGAAAAACCAAACACTAGGAAACGAAAACCAAAAAAAAATAACAAATGAGGTTAGCCACAGGCCAGCCTAGAACCTGTGACCCAAGGGATAAGTGCTGCACACTCAGCTCACTGAACCATGCAGCAGTCATGGGCACAAAGGCAACACACTAGGGGCAAACAACAAGGAAGGGGGATCAGGATGGCCAGTCACACCAGCTGGCCAAAAGGGGAAGGACACAAAGGACAGGACCGGACGGGCACTGACCCTGACACTGGGACAGGACTGGACGGGCACCGACCCTGACTCTAGGACAGGACCAGATGGGCACCAACCCTGACACTGGGACAGGACCGGACGGGCACTGACCCTGACTCTAGGACAGGACTGGACGGGCACTGACACTGGGACAGGACCCGACAGGCGAGGACCCTGACTCTAGGACAGGACCGAACGGGCACCAACCCTGACACTGGGACAGGACCAGACGGGCGACGGCCCTGACACTAGGACAGGGCCGGACGGGCGACGACCCTGACTCTAGGACAGGACCGGACGGGCGACGACCCAGACTCTAGGACAGGACCGGACGGGCGACGACCCAGACTCTAGGACAGGACCGGACGGGCGACGACCCTGACTCTAGGACAGGACCGGACGGGCACCGACCCTGACTCTAGGACAGGACCGGATGGGCACCGACCCTGACTCTAGGACAGGACCGGACGGGCACCGACCCTGACACTAGGACAGGACCAGGCGGGCGACGACCCTGACACTAGGACAGGACCAGACGGGCGACGACCCTGACACGAGCTCTCAGCGACGTGGATGTGAAACAGCATCAGCTAGGCTTCCTCACTGCTGTTCATGGCTTTGTCTTGCTGAATTACCCCTTTCACCTTAAATGTGCCATATTTTCATAAGCAAAGTCAAATCAGAAACTTCGATCTCAATTACCTTAATTGTCATAGTCATAGTCATAGTCAATCCAAGGCACAATAAGTTACATTTTTCTTCTTTTGACAGTATTTAAACCTATTTATACAGCTGCACACAGCTGTTCAGGTTCAGTACTTTCCTTAGGCGTAGGTGGGACACCAGAGCGCTTCCTGACATCGTCAGTTTTCTAGGATACAAGTTTGTTTCTTACCTGCAATGTGGGTTTCTGCCCTGTCTCGCATGGGGAGAAGACAGAGTATTGGAAGCCAGTGTGTGAGAATACATGTATATTCTTACACCTATGAGAGCTGTTTATGCTCTGTTTAAGAGAACAATATAACAGGATGAAGAATCTGAAGACCACACAAGTGTAAAACCCATTGGCTCTCAGTGGAACACCATTACAATTTCTGGAAAACTTTGCAACATGGCGGCTCCCTTCTGTGTGCGTCAATCACTGTATTTTCATTTTACAGTCTGCCTGTTCCCAATCCCATTTTCCTCTGTTCTTGTTCACGGTTGAAAACCAATAAAAGATTGTTCCCAAAAGAGAGAACATGATTTCTATTTTTATAGTGGGATGAAGAGGTTTGTAGAGGGCTAAAACTGCAACAAATGGATTTTTTTTGGATGAGCAATACATTTGAAAAAACAGGCATAGTGATTTTGTTTACATGTGTGTCATATAGGTGATATAGTGAGGTGGATTAGCTGCCACATTCTGACATATCGGGTACCTCCATGTACCTGAACAAGCTGAAAGCTTGTCAATGGATACTTGAGCTGAACTTCCCAGGCTTAAATATAAAGCTGTTCTAACTTCCCATCTCTGAGTCAGTGAGTCGAGGCACCAAGTGAAAACGTACCTGTCGGTTTTCGGAGTAATCTAAGGTGACGGTACGAGGTGAGATGCTGGGAACAGACGAGCCGCTGTTACATGAGGCTACAAGAAAACTCTGGGCTGAGGCTTAAATGACAGGGGACATAAGCCACATGCTCAGACAGCGATTATTTACCCACCTGCATTCCAGCTAGTTATCCAGCACTGGGTCACACAAAATCAAAAGTTTAGAGACACCAGTTCAAATAAAGTGACCTGAGGGAGAACAGGTATAATACCGGATCCACAAACCTGGAGTTCAAAGGCAAGGGTGTCACCTGCTAAGCCACCATATTGCCTGAGAAAAAAATATTATAAATGGTTTAAACATTTTTTAAATGGTAGAAACAGTCCGGAGTTGCGGCTTCTTGTTTCCTACCAGTGTGTGCCTCAGTAGGTTAGGGCTCAGTACAGTATCGTTTGTGCTGAATTCAAATATCTAAACGGAATTTACCCATCAGACAAGGATTCTGAGTGACACACAATTACACCTTACGCTATATGCCTATTCACAGTATACAGTATGTGCATGTTGCACGTGACTCACATGAGAAATTTGCGGTGGTGCGTTTAAAAAGCGCCCTGAGTGTGATCCCTGTGACAGCCTGGCGTCACACCCAAGGTGCTCTTTCTACGTCAACTAGCATAGGCTCAGTGGTTTGCTGCAGTCGTTCATTGGAAAGGCGGTTATGGAAAAATGGATGCACTTTTTCGACCTTCCAATAAATTACCGGCTTCATTTCGACAACCAGTGGCAAGAGGAATCTTACATAAGCCCTCAGTCAGTGCCATATGAAGCCATACATTGGACACGTTGTCATTATTAGTTAGAATAATGCATTTATTCAGATGATAGGAACAGCATGAGGGTCGAGGTTCAGCTGGAATGGGCCTCGTTATTTACAGAATGAAGCATTACATGCTGTTCATTCCCCCGTTCTCTGCTCAATTAGTGACAAGTGCGGCATAGAAGGCAGCCGCATTCTCACTGACAGGGGCGTGCTGGTGGGTAAGGGGCAGCCAGCTGCCAAGAATGCCCTCCAAAGGGGTGCTCTTGAAAGTTTCAGACAATAATATAACCTGACACTGTAGGTACTTGATTCTAACTTGTGGCCAAGGAGAGAAAAAATGGAAACTGGCAGTAAAAGTGAATCAATACAAGGCTATTTATATAGCATTTTTCATACTCTACAATATTGGGTGTAGAGTGTAAAAATATTAAGTATAGAAACGTATATGGAAAACTATGGAAGCCGAGAATGGTTGTGCTTACAATTAATTTTTTAATGGCATTATCTCAAGATAATGAGCATGTCCCAGGACCACGGTGCGTCTTAGAGACCGGAAGCGACATATACTTCATGGCAAAACAGTACACTATCAGGAATTCAGGTGGAAGCACGGAATGGACTGGCGTCAGCGGATAGCCTGTGTAGCGTGGATGGTAACCCAGACGCGGAGTCTACGCGAAGAGGTAGGATAACCACGCGATTGCTATAAGAACGCTCTTTAAATAAAGAGTAGAGATTCCCACTGGAATCCGCGTTCTAAACGCACACACAATCAAAGAGATGAACCAAAGACTGGAGTACTCACAGTACCGGCGATGGTGATCAGAAAGGGCACGGGTCATTTTGCAATGACTGAGCGGCGATAGAGTGAAGTGTTCCTCTATTTATCTCCCGGACGATCGTCTACTTCCGGGTCCTCGTGGCGATCGTCCGACCGGTGTGCGTGACATACACGGGTGCCACACTTAACTATTAAGTCAAGTACACTGATGCACACATTAATTAAGCAGCACAGACACGTTACATACCCCAGCTGCGTGTGGCATGACCCCTCTGTGGCTTCGCAATATGTTTGTCCTTGTACTTATTCAGAGAAAATGATCTTGTTATCTCAAGATAACGGCATAAAAAAATAATTGCAAGCGACTTCTCGACTTCCGTAGAAAAGAGTACTCAAAATTATGAATAATTATGGAAGTGAATAATAAGTATGTATAAGTTTCGTATAAAAATGACAAAGAAATATTAGTAAGATTGATGACAATGATAATAAAGTAGATCACAATGATGAACCCACCATTCCTTTGTAGGCACACGCGTATTTAATCACGTGATGGCTGTTCTGACAGCATACATAGTGCCGTTTCACCCTGAGATTGAGCCTGTTGAGATTTGTTATTGGGGGGATGCACTGAGACTTCCTTAATAATAAATAAGAGAAATACACATGAAGTGTGGTGCATTTTCTCTTTGGAGCGTGGGGAGGTAGGGGGACTGGCCTTGAAGAGGGGGCTTGTGATTACGTCTTCGCTACCCCGGGGCTCTGAAATCTCTGGAAGCCCCCCAGATGCCCTCCAGCATCCAGCATCCTCCACAGCATTATTAAATTCGGAGATCCACTTGACCTCGGATTGGGCACATCTGCTCCCGAGTGATGGACTCCTGTCCAGGGGATATATGACATCATTTCCCCAGCGGCCTGCGGCTGGCCGGCGGCGGCTTGGGAAGTGATGGCACCGATTGTGCATTTGACGCTGTCCTCTACACGGACTCGCCTGCTTCACGCAGACCTGCTCCTAATGCCGGCCTCCCGTCCCTCGGCCTCCAAAACCTTAAAATGCCAACATTCACCTGAATTTTCAGTTCACTTCTGCTCTCCTTAGCCGGTCTCCACAGTGTAATATCTGAAGTTTCAATTTGCATTTGATTTGTAGATGCTTTTTGCGCAGTGCGATGCAGAAGTGAGTATCACAAGCACACAGCTGTCGAGGAGCCAGCTTAGGGACGTCTGCTGCTAGGCTAAGCTAACAATAAGAGCCCAGCAAGTCATGAGATGAATGCTAATAAATCTCACAATTGTTACAATTAGGCATGATTTCACCTGTGAAAAATCTCCTGCCTCTGCCTCCAGTGTATCTCTGTGTTATGCATACAGCTCTGGAAAAAATTAAGAGACCACTCTAAATCTGCATGTAAATCCTGCTATAATCCTGGTTCTGCTGGCAGAAGGCGACACTGAGTGGCTTCCAGGTTCAACGTTTCTAAGACTGCGGTACACAAGAACAAGATGGAGTAGAGGACGCTGGGAACGACCAGAAACCAGCCAGGTAGAGGGCAGAAGTACCTATCTAATACCAAAGATGACTGTCAACTGTCATGCAGCAGTGCCTCATTATTCGGAGGATGACCTCCAGTAACCTTCAAAAGAAATGGGAAACATTAATTGGTGTGAAGAACACTGCTAGGACAGTGTATCAGTATCAGACTCCTAGAAGCAGGACTGAAGACCCAAAAAACAAAGAAGCAAAGGCTGAAGTTTGCAAAAAGAAATGTATCTTTTACACCTGCACATACCCATAAACTGAGAACTGGGTGAAACTGAAAATTTTGTTGCGGCCTCTTAATTATTTCCAGAGCTGTATATGCATGTATAAAGCCTTTCACGGTACCTGTGGTACATATATATGGCTGAGGAACAGATTCAAGTCACTGACTCGCAACTCGATTTGGACTCATCACAAATTTAATGACTCGTGACTTGACTTGACAAAACTGATGGAAAGATTTGGACTCGACTTGACAACATACTGTGGCGGATTTTTGCTGAAGCAAGTTTTAATCAGTAAAGGTAAAAAAATGTACATAGTTAGAGACTCCAGTTACATGACTTGACCCAACTCAACTCAAATTTGAAGATTTGTGATCGACAGCAAAAAATGACGGAAAGACAAGGACTTAACTTGGACTTGATGGCACATGACTTGAATTGGACTTTCAATTAATGTTTAGGGCTTGAGATTTGACTGGGACTTGCCAAGGAGTGACTTGTTCCCATCCCTGGTTTATGAGGGTATCCAGTGCAAACTTGTTTTCAAAACACCATGTCCATTTCTAATTATCCCGTTCTTCCAATTTGCATACATACTGTGTAGTGCATAACTGCTGATACATGCAGCAATGCTGGGCTTGTGAGTGCTATTGTTCAGCTATACCCCGGGTCTCTGGGCCCCCTGTCCTTGTGTGTCCATTTATATATATATATATCTGCACTGACATGGGACTGTCACTGGGACCTAGACAGGCATGCCATAAAGAGGGGGAAAGGGGGGGGACTATTCCAGGGGCCCCAAAATTTTTTACATAATTGGATTGGTCTGAACTGGGGGCCCAATATGGTCTCCTGGAGCCCAAAACCTAAGTGGCGGACCAGGGCCCAGGGAAGGTGATAGTGTCAAAAGAGTCGCCATCTGCTCTGTGTCTCAAGGAGCCGAAGCCAAGTAGAGATACTGATCCACGTCTTCAGAAGAATTGATTCCATGCTCAAGGGGATAATTTGTTAGAAACCGGGATTCACTATAGCTTTCAGGCAAAGCGCACTTTATTAGGAGGGCTGTGTTCACGAGGGCTGAGACACACCCCCAAGCATCCCCCTTCCATGAGGCTGAAGTGGCAGCCCTCTCCAGCAACGTAATCCTAATTAACACCCAAATACAGCTTGTTGTTCGGGGTGATTTTTAGAAGACCAGCTCCTAATAGCCCTACCAAGTTTGCATTCATCAAGTCCAACTTTATTGATCACCAATGAATTGATTACAAATAAAGAAAATGACTGATTGAGTTAAAATTGTGTGAGGACTGATAGCTGCATTGAAATCACTCTCAATTACACAAAGTGCACCTTTGTAGGGTCTCCCATTCTGGCTTCACTGCTCACAAACTGTTTGCACAGAATCAATCTCTGCCCCACCCCTGCGCAGTGATTGGCCAGATCAGCACATAACCTAAACCGACCGTAAACTGCCGAAATGAAGCAATACAGCACTTTGCTTTTCCCAATACATGTATCATTTTTATTCATGTTCAGCATTAAAGCCACTTCCAATTCATTTCCTTCTTTCAAACAAGAACATATACATAAGAAGAAAACACTCTCCAAAACTGACTAATGAGCTGACATTTGTGCTTTTATTTTGGTAAACAAAATGTAGATGAGACAGGAATTTGAGAGAAAACAGGACATGCATTTAAAAAATTGTCAACCATGGACCTGTTGCCTCACACAGTATATGTTACGTTTTGGTCCGTGGGTTTAACATCACAAACAGGTAATAAAAGATGGCGGTATTAGTAGAAAATGCAGATGTTGCACACCCACATGGCTCATTGGATATATCTGTGCCAAATGGCAGCGCGATACGCTCATTTATATTTCCGATTTGGCTCCTCTTGTCACCTCTGCGCTTGCTTGTTTAAAGTACCTCCTGGATTGCTAGCATGGTATTTTTCACAGTGTTTAAAGCACATCGATGGTCATCTTGCAATTGTAAATGTTATTTCATTTAATATTGAATTCATGAATTCTGAATCAGCTTTCTAGGAAACACAATAGATTCTGGGAACAGCCCATCAGCCTGTATCCTCATTAGCCCAAAAACAGGCCAGTCAATAACACACACACACGCCCACCACTATCCCCCTCCCCTCCC
>JAODKK010000036.1:11342450-11353436 GCA_026774405.1 Petrocephalus microphthalmus | reverse complement strand
GAAGGAATGACTGTTTTCTGACCGTAAAAAAAGCTCTCAGCCTTTTGACTGTTGCTCTGCTGCTGTTGTTCCAGATTCTTCTCTGCAGGTATATTACAGCAGAGATGCTGGGAGCTCAGACAAGGCCGTGCCTGCCTCTGACACCATCAAAGCAAGTGTGGGTGGGTTCCTTAGGCTTTATTGCTACGTCGATGGCCATCCCTCCTTCACTGTGCAGTGGTTTAGGAGAAACAGCACCTCCCAGTGGTTGAGTGTGGGTGCTGACACCACACTTACAATGCATGAGGTGAAGCGGCAGGACACAGGAAGTTACATGTGCCAGATGGGTGTATTCAACAGCACTGTGATGGTGGAGATAGACGCAGCTGGTGAGGGTTTCCCCCAATTACAGCACGTATCTACAGTAGACATCTTCAACTGGATGTCTCGCTGTTCAGTCAATGCGAGCGTAAGTGTGTTAGCTCACTGTTTGCACTGAACCACAGGCTCGATCCTCTGGCTGAAGGCCCTTGCTGCAACCACGCTCTCTGTGGCCATGGTGCTGGCAGCCGCTGCCACATTCTTCTGCATTACCCACAAGGCCAAGCACCGAGGTGAGGCCCACAATGCCCGAGCTGCAGGGCTCTCAGGATCCACTTGTCTGCTAGCTAGATGAGCAGTATGGTTTACATGAAGGTGCCTGTACCAGTATTATATGACTGCAAATATGTATTATATATAATATCATAATATTATTTATGTATAAATCCCTATATAGAGCCTATCCCTATCCCACATAGCATAAGGTGGGGAATTTCCCGGACAGGGAGACCTGATATTCCTGTTATATTAACAAGTCATTCTTTTAATTTCAAAAGAACTGGTACCAACTTGTATCCCTTACAGAAATTCACTATGGTTTCTTATGGTTTTTTGGGTTTTGGGTATGGGTTTTTTTACAGTAACCATGGTTTTACTATGGTACCTCATGGTAATTATGATTACTAAGCTATTGCCATGGTTTACTTATAGCACTTCATGGTAACTGTGGTACTACTATGGTTTACTTAAAGCACTGCACGGTAACTGCAGTGAAACCATGATAAAACCATAGTCATAAACTCATGGTTACCCAAAAAACCATAGTAAAGCCATGGTTCATTTTCGAAAGGGATTACATTTTAGTAAGGTCTTAATTTTTTTCTGCTTTTGTTATAGGTGATTCTGTGAACAGGGGCAAAAGGTACTAGCTTATCATCTTTGTCAATATTACCTATTCTAAAAAACAGCTTAATTTTTCAATGTTTATCTGGGTAATAGCTGAAACTGAGCATCACCAAAAATTCCGTTCACAGTGAGGAAAGAACAAATGAAGCGAGAGCGGCCGTGGCCACACAAGCGGGTGAGGCTCTTCTCATTCTGTTAGGGGAATCTGGAGGCCAGCAGATGTTATAAATGAGCGCACTTAACATTTCAGGCGAATGCATGAGGAAATGGGAGAATGTGGCTGTCAAGGTAACAGAAGCAGGTAAGCTGTGGGCAGAGACCATCCCCCCTCTATGAAGTGTTTATTTCAGTTCCCTCAGCGGCCCGTGTTACTCACCATCCCCTAATCCTCCCCTTTTGGAATCCCAAGGCTGCCAGAGTGAACAGGAGGTACCATACGCTGACATCATCATTTCTGTGCGAGGATCCAGCTCACCAGAGCTCTCAAATGCCCCTGACTCAGCACCAGGGGATTATGGGAAGGTATTGTTAAAAATATGTTGTACGCTTCATACTGCAACAGATCGTACTGCTTCATGCACAGCTCTAACTTGAATAACTGCGGGGAGGTTTGTTAAATCCCAAAGCTAATCATGTTTCAAAGAAAGAGCAGGAAACCATTTACAGCTTCTTCCTGCCTCCCCTGACTGCCACACATTTCTGATCCTGCCTGCTAACCCTAACCCCCAGCGATGGCAGGGTGAGACCTCCCGGAGTGCCCTGCTACAGGCATCCCGTTCAGCCGACCGGCTCCATGTCCACCCGAGGGAGGTGTCCAGGAAGATGAGCACTGGCTCCGAGTACGCCGTCATCACCTACTATCCTTTGCCAATGAGCTAAGGGCCGTGGACTCAGAGCTGCCCCCTGCTGACTGTTTCTTATCATGCTACAGTGTACATATGCTTTTTACACATTGCTTAGTAACCGCTTACTGGTTTCAAAGGGAGTTGTGTCAGATATACACGACAATGCAGTGATGTCACAGATGATAGCCAAACTATGCCAAGTAGACTGCAAGTATTTTTATCCTAATAAATATTTTAAGATTTCCAAGCCATGGTTGGCTGAGTTTATGTGTTTGTTTGTGGGTTTGTATGCTTGCCTGTGTGAAGCTTGATATTCTTATATGAAGAAAGGTGGTCATTTTCAGACGACTGGCATAGAAAGAGAACCGGAAAAGTGAGGGGGCATCGTTAAAAGGAGTTACAAATAATACATTTAAGCTCTAAATTTGATGCATATAAAAAAAAGACTTCAACCTTTTTTTCGAATCGACTTTTAAGCCAGTCTTTTTTAACCCATTCGGGTTTCCGTAGTAAACACTTGCGCGTGGTCCGTTGCCTGGTAACAGCTGACAACGTCTTATTTCTCAACTTCGGCTCTCAGCGAAATAAACGGTAAGACCCACTTTTTCCACAGTTTGTAATAATAAATTTTTCTCGTTAAGACAGCTTCCTAATAAATGTGAATCTTTTGGGAGGCTAATCGGTTTAATAATATAATCTGGGACCTAAATAGCCAGTTAATACTGGCCCAGTCTTAGGTAAGTTATGATGACGGCAACTAGCCAAACAATTTACACCACGCATAGTAATTGGTACCTTGATAAAACCCTAAAAACGCGTAATTGTTCTGCCTGGTTACCATGCAAGTTGTATTAGTTTTCATTTATTTGTGTAGCTACACATTATGAAGGATATAAAAACATCAAATGTGCTCCCGCCATAGCCACATGCAGCGTGGGAAGGTGGCGGTTAAAATATTTAAAAACATGAAGCTGGGACGTTGTTGCGGAATCTCAGAGCGTCTGTGAATGTGAACGCCGGCTCCCGTCACACGTGTCTCCGCCCTGGCCCCAGGAACCACGGCATGTCCGTGCCCTTGTCCTGCACCCACCTCCGCGTCCCGCGGGGCTTCGGAAACCTCCTAGGGGGGCTGGCCAGGGAGGTCCTGAGAGAGCAGCCCGACGACATACCCACCTTCGCTGCCCTCTATTTCAATGACCTCCTGGAAAAAAGAGCCGGTACAGACCTGCTTATGATCACCCTCCAACAGCCTTGGTCCACTTTAATGTCTCTGATATATGCGATACTTTGTGTATAGTAGTGTTTGTAATTTAGTGGTAACACTTTGTTGTTCAAATTCAGCATGTGTGCTTCATACAGTGGACAGTGTATCCGGGTTTGTGCTGATGTAGTAAATGCGCGGTATGTAACTGCAGAGAGTGGGATGGATCCTGCCGAGTGGGCTGCCAGGCTTGAAGACAGATTCTACGACAATCACTCATTTAAGGTGAATGTCACCCGGGGCGTCCTATCAAACTTCAGAGATAACAAACCCCCATAGCGACAGCAGCCCACTCCTGTGAAACGCTGGCTTCACTCTGGTGTCTCATTCTTCGAAACAGACGGAGCGGAGACCGGGAGGTGTCAGCGGAGCCAGGGAGCATGGGACCGTGACAGCTGGCGCCGAGTGAGTCCGCCTGCTCTACGTTAGAGCTGGGGGGAATCAGCACCAAAGAATAGAGAGAGGGAGAGAGAGAGAGAGAGAGAGATAATAGTGTTTTTATTCCGCATCTATATTACTGGAAACTCCACAGTGTCGGACAGCTTGATGTCTGGTATAAACGAGTATTTATGGCGTTTCTTTGTAATATAGTCTACAGAACGCTAGAGGGTGCTAGTTCCACATTCTATATATGACCAATGCAATAGAGTGGAAATATATTTATGTTCTCATTCTCTGTGCAACACTTAGCAGGCAGGACTGTCATTCCTGCAATGCAAACGTCGTCTCGCATATATCACTGATGTCATCTTAAACCCATATCATACTGTCGTTTAAGTTAGCTACAAACACTCACTTTCACTTTCCTGAAACTAGATGGGTCTCATTGTGGCTTACAGTGTGAAGATGGCAGTGTGAGTCACTACTGCATGTGGCCAGAAGGGGGCGTCCCCAATACGCGGGACGTGTTCCGTGTGGCATTGAGCCTCGTCCTTCGCTGCCCCTTTAATAAGATTCGGGCAGCGTACGCGGCATCAGTGTGAGGGCATAGCTCAAAAAAAAAATAAAAAATCCTCCAAATGGGAAGTGGAGCATGTGGATCTTGATATGGTAAATCTGTTTGACAGGCTTTCCACTGCTCTCTGTGGCATATAATGAGCCTGCAGGCTGGCATTCTCAAAGGAGGCTCAGCGTTCTGTAGATTCTAACCAAGAAGCTGTGAATGTAACCACAGGCTGCTTGCCCCGTTTAACACGCATGTGTGCATGATTCAACCCCTTCTAGGCCATTATTAATCGCCGACGTAGGCTGCAGGGGTGCAGCTGCATAGGTGCTGAACACAAATAGACCGGTCTGTAGCTCGCAGGCCAATGGTGAAGTATATATACAAAGCAATGGCGTCTAGATGCCGGCGCCCCGGTTTAAATACGTAAATACGGGCTCACGGGAAACGTGCGACCAGCATGCCGTGATGCTCAATATGCCAGAGATGGATCTGTATTAATAGCGAGCATAAGCCGTGGACGGAGGGCCAGGCTCAGGCAGTGGGTTTGGGAGGAATATGCAGAGCAGAAATGTGAGCAGACGTGTAGGCCGGGCCGTTTTTAATTACACCGCGTGTATGTGGGAGCCCAGAGCTGGCAGCCGTCACTGGCAGCATGGCGCGCTAACAGACCTCTTGTTAAGATGAGTTTGCCAGAGTGGTTGCTCAGACTCCGCCGAGGACTCCATGCCGAGGACGTGAATCCCGGTACGTGTTAAATATGTGAAAAATATACCATGCGTTTGTGAGAAAGGGGACCGTGGAGATATGGACGCCAAACTTAATGTGCAGATGTAGGTGTTGTAGCACTGTCCACTTAAAGGACAGATGCAGTGTGTACCGTGGTATTTTTATGTGCTATTTTTAAGAGATGTTAACTTGCGAAGTTTACCCTTGCTTTTCCTTCCGATTTTCTACAGAATTGACGAGGTTGGATCGCTCAGAAACAGAGGAACGGAACCCATCGTGTCAGTGGTGTCGAGCACCAATTCCGATGCGATCGAGGGGGTGCCAGGTGTTGAAAATGGGGCCGCCGAGAGGGCTTCCGGTGACGCAGATGCGGCAGTGAGCGGGGTCAAGCTGCAGGATGAGCCTTCCCACGAGGCCGCTTATGGCAGTGTGGCCAATGTGGACATATGTGCTCAAGAGCTGAGGGTCCCGGAGGGGGTAAGGTTACAGGCTCTGGATAGAGGCACCATAGGAAGCAATGTCTCGGATATTACGGTTGCTGTGCCCCTGCTGGCTGCGAGAGAGAAGTCAGAGGCTCAGGCTGAGGATTTGGAAGTTGTAGGAGGATCTGAGCATCATCTCCAGGAATGGGGAGCTGATGTTGATGATGTTCTGCCAGAAGAGGAAACCAAGGGAGGTGTCAATTCTAGTTCCTGCTATGAAATGCCTAATTTAAAAGACCCTGCTGAGGAGGCTCAGGATTTCTCTCAAAATCGAGAGGACCTGGCTGGAGAAGAGGACAGGATAAAGTACACAGGCATGAGCGAGACAGAGGATATCACGGATACATTGCTAGGAGAAAAGAAGGCAGATAAAGAAGACACAGTGGAGGGTGATTTAGAAAGTTACACCCCCACAGAAGGAGAGAGTGTCCTGGATATAGATACAGGGAGTCAAATGAAAGAAGAGCATCTAATAAGGGATTCTTTGTCCTCTAACATTGGAGAAGATGAAGAGAAAGTTGAAGACCAGCCTTTCACGATTAATACCACAGAAATAATAGATGTTAATGAGCCTGTAGCCCTGGGTGAAGGGTCTTACCAGTTAAGAGTCGATCCTGGGGTTGGGAGAGAAGATGGACTCAAACAAGACAGCCCGGACATTGAGATAAAGAGTGGGGACGGATGGATTGAACATGACAGAGCCAAGATAAATAAGTATGTTTTTGTTGAAGATGCTGAATGTGAAGATGGGAGGGAGTACAGCCCTGTAGGAGATCTCCAGGTACAGGATAAGGAGGAGAATGAGGGCATAACTGAGGAGCCACAAGGAGATTCATCTGAGCAGTGGGAGGGGCCACAACCAAAGTCTGACACAGAGGAACAGTTGGTCACAGAGGACCAACCAACCACAGACGAATACCTGATTTCACAGAAATACCACCTGACAGAGGGGCACTTCATCACTGAGGACCAACCAATCACAGAAGAATACCTGATCTTAGATAAACACCCACTTACAGGAGAGCACTCAGTCACACAAGACCAACCAATCACCGACAAATATCTGACCACAAATAAACACTTGTTCAAAAAGGAACACGCGATTAGAGAGAAACAGCCAATCACAGACAAATACCTGACCGAGGATGATCACCAGCTTATAGAGGAGAACTTGGTTACAGAGGAACAGCCAATCACAGACAAATACCTAACCGAGGATGAATACCTGCTCACAGAGGAGCACTCGATTACAGAGGAACAACCAATCACAGACAATTACTTGACCGAGGATGAACACCTGCTCACAGAGGAGCACTCAATTACAGAGGAACAACCAATCACAGACAAATACCTGACCGAGGATGAACACCTGCTCACAGAAGAGCTATCGATTACAGAGGAACAACCAGTCACAGACAAATTCCTGGCCAAGGATGAGCACCCACTCTGTGAGGGGCATTCAGTCACAGATGAACACCAACTCTCAGACGAATATCTGCCGCTAGAAGAACATCTGATCGCAGAGACAGAGGCTCTCTCAGAGCAAAACCTGGTCCCAGAAGAAACTGGATGCCTGTCTACCAACCTTGAAAAGAGTGCCAGTGAAAACAACCAAGAACATACCCCAGAGAAACAAGCAGAGGGTCTCTCCAACATCGAAAGTGCAAAGGGCCTCAAGGTAAACCATTAATGTGTGGTGAGAGGTCTGCTGTGGAATGGCTGGCCTGTCATATGACGAGGTAAAGCCAACTGCAGATCAAATAATCATTCTTTTTGATGAAGTGGCAAGTCCAGCTGCCCTGTATCTCACCCAGAAGGGCGGACCGCAGCGGCACTGGTGGGCCTCTCTCCAAAACCACATCCAAGAGAAGCAGTTATGAGCACATTATTGACCTAAAGGCAGCCCCTGTGTTTTCACCTGCGTGATATGATGTGTTTGCAGCCTGTCCACATAGTCGTGCTCTGATTATACTTCATATTAGCCAAAATATTAGAACATGGACCCATGATTGTAGACTGTCCCAGATTAGTCAGTAAAAATCAAATGCAAAGGAGTCCAGCTAATCAGGGGTGTGATTTCGGAAAAATGTATATGAAGATTCCCTTGAAATAGCCAGGTTTCCAATTTAGAAATTATCTCAGAAAAAAAGCAAATCAATTAAATTTTTAAAAGACCATATTAAGGAATTGGCACAAAAGTTAACAAAAAAAAATACATATCATTTTTCAATCTCTGCTCTCACGTCACACTTCCTGAAATTGGGTTTTGCTGGAATGTTCTTTATGGATCACAAGTGTACCCGCTCCGACGAAAATGAGGTTGGCGGCAGAAGGAGGAGGAGGAGGTGCTGACCTTCCCACGGTGCACTGGGATGCAGGAGGTAATGTCTCCTGTCAGAAATATGCTTATTTTTGGAATGATAAACCAGTAATACCAGAGCTGTAACAAATAGAAGTGACCTCTGCTACATCTGTGTCCACACACCAGACAGACGTCGTCTTCCATTTGTGTGGTAGCAGAAGGACCCTATTCTGATGTTGCCATGACTTCAGACTTCTTTGGTTCTGCAGAGGACAGACAGGGGCCACGTTTTTACAGTTTTTGCAATTAGGGAGAATTAAGTAGATGCATTTTGTGGTAATGTGTGGTGATTGCAAACTCCTGCGAGCAGCGCAGTGATACGGGCGGCTCCTCCCAGAGAGCAGAGTCTCCTCCGGACCTCCTCCCAGAGAGCAGGATCTCCTGTAGTAAACACTCCGGGCCTCCATGCTCCTCCCGGTGGCCCCAAACACGGCCGCTCCCAGCGTCCCCGCTTGTACCTTCCAGAGCCGAGAAAAAGCATTTTTCAGAGCATTGCCATGGAAACGTGCTCACCACCCCGCTCCAGCCTACCCCTTATAATTTTAGGTTAAGGATTTGTTACAGAGGTTCCAGCTTGGGGATGAAGGTTGATGAAATTGGTGCCATTCTCAAACACCCCTCTTATTGGTCTGGGGGAATTTAGCTATGAACAGGCATGACACTCCAGTTTATGTGCGTAACACTTTGATCACTTCTTTTCCCTCTTGAAGATATCAAGCTGACCATTGCCTCTTTATAAAAACAATGGATACCATTATTCCTGGTTTATTAAGAAGAGAATGGTTAATTATTCTCTAATTTGCATTGTTACCTCTGAAGTGACCTACAGAGCTTATGGTTCCTGCATTTAGTCTGTTCTCTCTAAACTTTACTGAATGAGCTTAGGTTAAGCACTTTGTGGAAATATTTAATTGAATGGCCAACCAAGCACATAAGCTCACACTTCATGTCCAGCTTTTTAACGACTACGCCCCCTGCTGGACCCAGTATCAGCATGGCAATACTAGCCAGAATCTCCACTGCACCTCCTGCTGATCCCCCCCCCCACTGCAGTGCACCACTTCCTGCAGGCCTGTCCCTGGAAGCAGGACGCTGTGTGACACCACCAGTGCAAGGTAATGGCCTGAATATTCGATCCTGACTCAGGAGCAGAGCCTTTGTGGGCACGTCAGCTTTCAACCATGGGACACAGGGGCACAGGGCGCTGGCCAAAATCTGTTTCCGCTGGGGCCACTAACATGGCCTGCTTCTCTGCTGTCTGGGGAAGGCTATATTTGGATGCGGGGCGTACATTTGGAGCTGAGCTCAGTCAGTTTGAAGCCATCTGCAGAGGGAAGCGAGAAAATAGGATAGCGCCACATGTTGCACTTGTGTCCTCTGTGTGTCGAACGCAGAATGGTCTGGTTTGTACCCCCTCCCTCAAGAAAAAGGGATTAATTATGCAGTATGAATGCAATTAACCAAAGGCACGTAGACAGATGATCCCTAGTATGGGCAAAATGGCCCTCCATGTGCCACTGCAGAGGTGCTCGTAATGAGGCCAGCTTCCCCAAGACACTTGTGTGCTCCCACAGAGTTGCTCTCTGCAAGTTCTTGACCAGGGACATCATCAGTGATGCCATGCCACATGTTTGGTGTCTCTCAATCAAATGAATGCTAATTACTCAATCTTAATTGACATTGGTTTAATGAATGGTTTAGAAGAGTTCCAAACGTTGTTAGTGCGTGCAAATTAGAGACACATCATTTGTTGCACATTACACTCTGCTTCTTAAGATTGCCTGGTCAGTCTGAATTATTACCTCGGCAATATGATGAGGAATCATTCTGCTGTTCGTATGGCCCCTACTTGCCTGTTTTTTTTTGGTCATTGTCTATCCTGTTGCATAATAGAGAGTATGGTTCCTCCCCGCAGGGTCCCTCGCCATGGAATCATGTGCCTGGCTTGAATCTGTCCTGTTCGGTTACATTTTTCACGTGGCCGTTACAGACGTCAGAGTCTAATCTCACTGAAATCTGACCAAGATGTGACATGCTGCTTATTGGAGAGGGCGGGTATTGTAATGAAACAATACCAGAATGCTTAGGGGTGGCTCTGGAAGATGGTGAGGAGCTGGTGTTAGAACAGGGAGCTGTGGAGAGGCTGGGCGTCTCGCTGGGTCCTGGTGCTCATTAGGCTTTGTGTAGGTGGACCGGTGGTATGTTGTAGACACCTCAACTAGTCTGATACAGCTCCTCGTCTTTCTAATCTAGCCGCAACTGCACCATCGACAGGGCTCCCGACAACAGTTCTGGTGTTTTCACTAGGTTGTCATCCAGGATTACCCGAGAATAAAAACGTTACAAGGTTAGGATCAGGAATTTCTTTATGACACAAACACTTTTTTGACACCTTGTTATTTTTCATTAAGTAGCATTAATGATTTGTTAAGATAGAGATGCTTCCTGTAAAGTGCCCAATATGTAAAATCAAACATGAAAACATGAATATGTAAAATCAAACAGGAAAATCAAACATGTTGCTTCGCGGTGCAATCACAACACTGACTGTCACATGACAATGCTGTCATGGCACAAACAGATACACTGCAGGTTCCATGCGACACAGACAACCACACGACAGTGACACGATCAATTATGTGACAGTGTCACATAACAAATAATGTCCATTCACACAAAGTCATAAAATGCGATAGAATACCTCTCATTCCTATCAAGCTTGTAACAAATTACCTCATTAAATGAGAATTTTCCAAAGTCAGTACAAAATCACATCTAAACTTAAAGCCACCACTATATTTTTCAGTTGAAAGCTTCATCTGTGACTGAATCTGTATGGGCATGGTCAGCAACAATACTCAGGTAGGCTATGGCGTTACAACGATGATCAATTACTACTAAGGGGCCCAAAGTGTGCCAAGAAAATGTCCCCCACACCATTACCAGCCTGAACCGTTGATACAAGACAGGATGGATCCATGCTTTCATGTTGTTGATGGCAAATTTTGACCCTACCATCCGAATGTCGTAGCAGAAATCGAGACTCATCAGATCAGGCAACGTTTTTCCAGTCTTCTATTGTCCAATTTTTTTTTGTCATATGAGGAGAGGTTAGCGGAGCTGAAACTGTTTAGCCTTGAGCAAAGGAGACTAAGGGG